>JBBBDQ010028377.1:0-222500 GCA_037127315.1 Ascarosepion bandense | reverse complement strand
TCCGTGCATTGAATACTACAGCCATACCTAGTCTTGTGCTTCTTGAAAAAGAATCAAAGAGAGGTCTGTAATGTAATCAATCTCGACATCAGGAAATTTATCAACGACGTGACTTGACCTTCCTCAATCATTTATGCAAATATTTTCATGGGAACTGTTCTGGTAAGTTTTTTTCTTGGAGACTTGACTAAATATATTTACCCGTCTTACTAAATTTTAATGTCGAACTAGCCAGATGCAAACGCCACTTCTATTCTAAGAGACTCTTTTCTATTTCAACTGTAGAAATCGTTTTTCGATTTTTTTTTTCCCTGCCATCTTCAATCTTCAAAACTTTAAACGCAATATCAACCGCAATCCTCTTTCTTACTTAAATCTGATCCTTTTTATCCACCTTTAATTAATCCTAACTAAAATATTCTCATTCATTTTCACTCCCAGTAATTCTTGCATTTTAGTGGCACTATTGCTTTGCTTGGGTGAAGCGAATAAAAAATATCATTTGATTACAGATATTTTACAAGAAAAATGAAACTCATTACTCAACGCGACGTTTGTTTAATATTCTTTTACCCAGTTTTTCGACTTTAGCAAATTGTAGCCGTTGTTTCTCCTTCTTACCTGACGTCAGTGACAACCGGCTGTAGCATATCAACTTTCAAATATCAAACTGTTGTCGTTTCAAAGATGCTCTTCAGCCTACTTCAGTCGTAAATAATGTTTTTCTTTAGTTCCTTTTGTCTCTCTGTCAGCTTGAAGAAGTCTAGCCGTTCTGCCTGTCCTCTTTCATCAAAGTGATTTCCACAGACAGAATTACCGCTCACTGAATGTTTTTCTTTGTCTGAATATTCTCTGTAAACACAAGATCCTAGTTGATATACAGCATATTATACTAAACCACGTGCCTGACACAAAAAGCATTGCCATCCTTACAGTTATTTAAATTGCATAAAATGTTATTCAGCAAGTTATCATGCGTATGTTTATATGGCGTTCACAACTTTAGACGATTAGAAATAGTTAAGTGTTCAGTGAGTATATATATATATATATATATATATATATATATATATATATATATATATATATATATGTCTGTGTGTGTTTGTGTGTGTGTCTAATTGTGTGTTTAGGCAGCACATTTTCTTTTAAACATATCAGATTAAATAAGTTGCAAACATTATGTCTGCTTATTTTTAATAAAATGCGTTCATACTCATGGGTAATCTTTCGCGTATTATAATTGAAAGATGTCAGAAATGAGCTGTAACCTTGACAGATGTTATTATCATTTTCAGCTACCTTAAAAAATGAATAATATGTCTCCGTATCTATTGATTTAAAGTGTTTTTAGTGATGTGATATATTAATTAATTGAACAGATTTAATTACGTAAAATGATGCAGATTATAATTAAATGACCTTAGATCATATTGTTGTAGCACTGTCTGTTTATACATAGTTATCTATTTACAAATTAATTTAATTCATATTAGATTAACTCAAATGATTATACGAGAATTGGTGATTTTATCTTTAGCAAATGCAAGCGGACCTATGCTCATTCGTATTTTTTTCTATTATTCTATTTCCGAAAGAATATATTGAAATAGCAATTAAATCGGTCAAAATAGGAATTGTTGGCATCTATACTTGTTTGTCATAAAATTACAAGCTTATTTATTCCTTTACAATATCATTGAATACAGTCTCCGCATCTTCTTTGCAAAGGAAATTTTATTTCCCTAAAATCTTTTTCAAGATGCTTAAAAAGTAGTAATCATTGAGCGTTAGATAAGATAAATATGGTGGATTTGGCAAAATGTTTTATTCGAAGTTTCTGATGTGTCATCATAGAATGATGTAGCCGAGCTTTGGTATGAAACAGGTTTAAATCTCGCCAATTTACTAGAGCCGCTTCCATATTACTTAACAATGTGCATTTCAACCAGCTGCTGACAGTAAACATCGGCAATGATATTGTAGTTAGAATCCAGACGGTGTGCAATGGATAACGCAAATGCCGGACCATTAGATAGTCAACATCATCTTCTGTTAGTGCAATTCAATTTTTAAATGTTTTACGTGCTTCATTCTGATTATGCCATTGAGTCGATTGTTTATGATTGTAATAAAAGATCCATTTCTCATTACTAGTCGCTATTCGATAACGAAATTCATCATTCGAATATGGCAGAAACAGTATCAAATACACTTCATAACCTCAATTTATTTACAGAACTCGCGTGGAACACATTTATAGTGGTTCATCACCGTGCAAATCTTTCTGAAATTTTCTGATATTATAGAAATACTGACCTCATTATCTGAGTCATTTCACTGACACTAAGACGTGAGTGGTTTCGTTCACCGTTTTTTCCAACATTAATTGTCAGTTGTACCTGAAAGTCTTCTATTATTTTTATGTACCACTTTAAACTTCTAGACTCGTCTTTCTGCAGAAGAAATTCAGAAACAACCACCATAATGTCCCAGAACAAGCGGAACCTTTCCCACAAATTCTGGTAAATTTAATCTTATACCGCTACAGAAAATACCTGATTCTACCTGACATAGTCTATATTTACAAGAATCAGATCAAAACAAAAATAAAGTAATTTTGCCATTCCTGGGCTGCAGCTGTCCAATTTCCTTTATACAACCTGGAAAGAGTCCGAAAAAATTACACTACTTTGTAGGTGATAATTTTCGTCCAAACAACACCTTTCTCGCATGCACAAGTCTGTCGTCATAATGTTGTTATTGCATTGCATTTTTTCTGATGAGCTGCATTCCCTGATTTCTTAAAACATTTACAGCAAATATGCACCATGCAATATACACAGGAGAGAACCATCAGTTTTTTTCTGTGTAAATAAGGAGATTGTTTCTTTCTGACATATTTTCACAAGAGCTATGCTTTTTGCAACATACCAATAAGTAGATCTCTTCTTTAGCACTACAATTTTAAATTAGTCACCTCAAGAGTAACCCATTGTTAACCTACATTTACTGCTAATATAAATACTTACACCCATATTCCACAATACACAACCCCTACTTTGACTCATTCTAGTTTATTTTTAAAGGTTAGCTATAGTGCAGAATCTTGAAATTTAAAGATTGATCTTCTTAAAAGACTCAAGATGTGTTGATGAAAGAAACTTTATTCTATTTTAAAATAGTATGTCATGTGTACAACGGGTGAATTTTCTTCATTGAAAAAGGAAACCAAAAATTTAAAGAAATAACATATAAAAATACATCTGTACACTGAAAAGTGAAAGAAGACGGAACTATAATACAGGGAAAAGTGTACATGAAAAATTCATGACTGATGCAACATATAATGCAGGTTGAGTTTTTACACTCGTTTTGGAAACACGCCCAGTGGGCCTTCCGGGTTAGTCGGAGTTTGCCAACGCAAAATTAGAATTTGGTTCGGTGACTTACAAAATCTCATCCTGATATCGCATTCTTGTATGTAAAGATGTATAAAATATTCGTCTCTCCAATTTCCCACTCAGTCTCTCTGACACGTACGTAATAAATACACCTGCGCATATGAGAGTAAAAATTATTTTTCGCTAAACTGGTTTAGATAACTGATTTCGGTTTTTACAGACATGACGAGCCACCGATACAAGTATATATTAGCATAAAAATGTTTTCTTCTAATATAAACATGTATGCCTCTGTATCTCTACTTCTTTATCTACCCTCTCTCTCTCTCTCTCTATCTATCTATCTATCTATCTATCTATCTATCTATTTGTTGTGTATTTGGGCAGTAATTTCTCTTTTCGGCAAGTTACGTTAAAATGACTGACAAGGTTCTATGTTTACGTTTTTATATATTTTTTGTGTGATCTTATATTTTTTTTCAATTTTTATTTTCATATAATTTATTTTCTGAAGACAAAGGGATATAAGATCACATGAAAAATAATATTAAAAAACATCACCATAGCAACATGTCATGTCTGTCATTTTTCACGAAACTTGAATCCGCCCGCGCCGAGTGAGCACTACGGAGAAATTGTGGATTTTAACAACAGTAGCTACTCACCGTTATTTAAGAATCGTTCATTCAGTAATGGCTTTGAACACTCTCGGCTACTGGGATGTGCTTATATTGTGTATATCACACACAAAAATCCATCGTCTTCAATCGAATGTCTAAACGTACTGATGAGCTTTGATTTAACAAAACAGAGCTGTCTACGGATGACTATATATATATATATATATATATATATATATATATATATATATATATATATATATAACAAAGGAGGCATTTTGATGGTAACATCGCAACAAGATCCTATTAAGATTTATTGTTTAAAAATCAATATTAAAACTCATCCAGCCAAGAGGGTTCAATGTAAATAAAGTTAGTTATTAATAAACCAAATATGTATTTTGTTACATATTTTCAAAAAAATTCGGAATTATGAGCAAAGGATCATTTCAGCGAATTGAATTCGTTTCTCCAACAATCCATAATATTATGGATATTTTTAAAAATTACTTGAGTTTGCGTCTGGGTAAATGAACCGGAAGTCAGCCTACCGAGGAAAGGAGAAGAAAAAGCCTAGCGCAAAGAAAGTGAGAGGTGTAGGAAATGAAAAAAGGAAGAAAGAAAAGAAGAAGAAGGAAGAATAGGAAGGACGAGAAAGAAGTAAAGAAAAGGGAAAAAGTTAAGTTTGCAGACAGGAGAAAACACGGGTCTGGAAGGTAATTAGAAATTCGTTATTGACACTGACCTTTAATATATGGGACATTCAAAAATGAAATGAGACTGTAGAAAATAAAGAAGAAGAAATTCAAAGTGAAAAGAAATGGAAATAAAAGAAAAAAGAAAGAATAAAGAGAAAAGAAAATTGAAAAGTGAAAGAAAGAAAGAAAGAAAGAAAGAAAGAGAAGGGAAGAAGTTACGTTAGATTTGAAGACTACTATTTGAAGAATACGCAGACTAGGAGGGTAGGGAGAGAAAGATAGATACGTCAAAAAAGATAAAATTGAAGAATAGTGGACTTTGCTAGGATACATCGTCTTCTTCAATTTTTTTAAAATAATGCTTCAAAATAAAACAGAGCTTTACCATTGATGAGATAAAACTTGATTCAACTTTGGCTTTGGGAAAAGTTAGTGGGGAATCTTCATGATCAAAACATTGAACTGATTGTTTACGGCTATCATGAGGGAGCCAATTTTTATTAACAATGTCTATTCGGTCATGAAAAAGAGCAGCGAGCACACTTCAAAACGCATGAGTTTTTGATTTTCATTGAGATCTTGAGGAACCCTTTTATCAAGCTTTTTCACCTAGGCTCGAGACTCTTACAATGCTGACACCAAATGTCTGAGACATATTGAGTTTTGCTCAATATCTGCTTGTAGGACTGCATAACCTTCCTTTACTTTCTTTAACTTTAAGATTCTCATCACCAGTACCAAATTTATGTCCGTTCAGTTGTGGGCCTCTCTCTCCATACACTGTTGCTATAGGTAGACGTTTAGGAGGCACTGTGCCCAATTTTCACTCAAGCAATAAAAATAAACAAACATCATGTTTTGTCATGTTCAAAATAAGAGCTTCTTTCCTTCAAGAATATTTTGTCTGAAATTAAGTTAAAATTTATTAGAGAACACTTTAATTATTATGTATAACAAAATTCATCCAATATATACCGCGAATATTATATCAAAATGGCTTTTCAAAATACAACATTTCCAAAAGCCATTATTTTTGTAACAACCTGATAATAGAACTAAGTAATAAAAAACGTTCGAAGAAAGGGAGAAGATACAAGCGAAGAAGCTGATATAAATTATTCCAAGTCTGTATAAAAAGCAAACAATCCTTTTTTAACGTATATTTTCCCTCCCATTCGTTTAATTTAATAATTGTTTTAAATATTTGTTAATCATAGAACTGTATATACAAACATAGATATTGACAATGTTCATAACACTGCATGGTGAATGTCTATTTCACTCCTCAAGCGTACATGTTACAAAAATCCTTAAAAAATATCAATCACAGAAAGTCATGGCAGTAAAACTTCTCTCTCCCTCTCTCTCTCTCTATCTCTCTTTTATCTCTCACGTTATATATATATATATATATATATATATATATATATATACACAAACACACACATAAACGCACACACACACACACACACATATATATATATATATACACGCATATATACATATATATATGGAAACATGTTTGTTGGTACAAAACTTCATAACCATCATAAATAGACAAAAATATATATTATTACTACTCATGATAGTAATATTTTTAAAATTACATTGAAAAAGTGTCTAACGAACCGGTTTTGAACCTCGCTCAACAGACCTAAATGGTGATAAATAAAGAAATAATTATTGTTTCAAAAAAAGTACAAGATATAGAGAAAAAATATAAATAGAAATGATTTGCAGAGTGAAGGTTATAAAGATTGAATGTAGATGGTCTTCAACACTTGAAGGTGGTAACTTGAGTGGGTCAGGCTAAGAATTAAAAATACCTCCACATTATACATATATATATATATATATATATATATAATCTGATGAATGATTTCTTAGAATATTAGCATTTCCACCATGATAACCGATTTGGAATCTGAATATGGTCGAAACATCATAGACGTGTCTTCATTATAATCTTGACAGAGAAATAGGATTCCATCTTGCCTTTCCAGGAAGAAGTACCAAAAAAGCATACAGCTGTTTGAGGAAAATTTTGCGAATGAAATTGGGTAGATTAGACTGTTCGAAATTTATCGACTGTCAACGTGAATACGAAGTAACATGACGTTTTTGATATATGGTTTGAGAATACTGATCTTGATTAACCTACTAATCACACCAGATTATTAACTTTATTCAAGATAGTGGAACTAATTTCTGTAAAGAATAGCTGCACTATTTATCCGTGGATATTAAACGAGCAAAAATCTCTCTAAACTGACCTTTGCAACGAGGAGTAGCTAACGTGCAAAGCAGCACAAACGCACCACACACACATATATGTATATATATTCTATGATATTAATGGTTTTTGTTTTTAATCTGAGATTTTTATAACTTCAAACGTTACTTTTTGTGGAGAAACTTATTTGATAATGCCATATATATATATATATATATATATATATATACAAATGTATAATGATCAAAGGTTATATTAACGGTCTTTAAAACGTTAACTTCAAACAGTGCTCAATATAGAAATAGAGCTATGAATATTTATTATAAAGTATACTTTAGAACATGTACAATTAAGAATCTACTACAAAGTGTACATTTTGTTTCGACATTGAAAGTACAATGTCTCATCAGGTAGTAAACGCTATCTTTGGAGAGAGGTAGAATATTCGCTTTCTAATATTGGTAAACTTTTGTATGCAAGGTAAAGGGGGTATGGAAAATTAGAGACTAGATTTGGGAATCATACAAGGGACATTTGGGAAAATAAAAAATAAAATGATGACACCGGGAGAGAAAGAGAAAGAACTAAAAGAATCACGAAGAAAGGCCCATATATATGCGTTATTTTATTTTTTTCAATAATTATGTCGTCAAGTAATGAAGTATATATTAAAAACAGTTTCCACTTCTGCGATGACTCTTCAAAAATTAATTCAGTTCTTTCGGTGACTGGCATGTGTATACGCTGCTTATGTAAGACATGTTAAAATTTCACTTCTCTGATTGCATGCGCCTATTGCTTAGAGGGTAGAGACTCCGACTGACACCAAATCGGTCGAGCTTCGATTCCAGCCAGGAGCAAGTGGTTGTGTCCAGCCACGCTGTTGAGCTGTGATACAGCAAAACAAGCTTGTATGTGGATGACTAATATATATATTACATTATAATGCTGAATTGATGACCGTAACTTAGTAGTTTTTGAGTTGAAGTATGTAATTATTTAAGGTACAGCCGATTCAAATCTACGAGGTTACATTTTAGCCAAAATTATTGCATTAATGTTGAGCCCTGCGTTATTTGCGTAGGGGTGAGATGTTTTTGAGCACCTCGGGCAAATTCTTTTATTTACGCAGTGGCATTGATTTCAAAGCATTATAAGAAGAAATGGGGTGATATGACACCGATTATTCTACCAGCCCAACCAACATTCTAAGCATCATTACATTGGCGCGCAATACCATTGATCTAGCTTGGTAAATTAAACCACTTTTGTTAACTTTGCACAAGAATCATGAATGCTTAGCAGTATGAATTTCTCATTTAATTTTATGACCTTTTAGTGTTCAGAAAGTTGATGCATTTTCTTTAATGCTCTATGATGGAAGATGCAGCATCATAAACATAAGAAAGCTAAGAGATACATGCAAAAATATTTGGCAAATATACAAAACATCAAAAAACGCAGTTAATAATATCGATTTACTCCTTTTGACTCGAATGATTTCTCTGTGTTTTATTGAATGACTTTCCTCTTGGGTTTTATCTCCATTTCTCTTGGCAGTAATCCCTACTTTTTGGAAATTGTGTGGTTTTCTCCACTGTCTGGCTATATCTCGTTGAGTCACCATCCACTTCAAGGTAACGACATTCATCTCTGTTTCAGCAGTAATTTTAGACATGATGTTTGTGCAGTAAACAAGCTAATGATCATCCGAAAATTACTTGTCCAGACATACTGTACTAATGTTAATTTCTACGAACAAACTTTCATGTTTCATTACTTTACAATCTCAGATCTTTCATTGTTACATTGGTTTTGCTTGAACTTTTTGTAGGATGATGCTGTTCAAAGAGGTGTATCTTAAGTTACACGGTTCTACAAAAATGCAATAACTTATTTTCGTATCCTACACATTCCACAAGCACTACTGAAATAAACATACTATAACGTGGCTTGTATAAACCTTCCATCATCATATTTCGCTTCTGTTTAATCACATCAAAGAATAACCGGATCATCTAAAAAGTGTAGTGCGAGCAATGATTATAACCGAAGTTACACGAGATTAAACATAAATATATAGAATGTAATTTCCTCTTTAAAAATAAATAAGATATCTGTTTTTAATATTTTTAAGTCTGGATTTCATCCTTGCTTTGACTATTGCTACCACACCACTATTGATGTTCCAAAAATCTAAAGAAGTTCATAAATACATTTTTGGTGCTTAAAAGAGATTCTCAATGATGTCCTGCCTACATTACTGATTTCGGGTTTTTAAACATCATATCGGCTTCGGCAGTAACCCAACTTTCGGTCCAGAGTAATCAAGCCGGCTCCTTACTTTTGTGCTACTCGTCTGGATTTAATTTTTTTTCTTTCGGCAGACTTAAAACTTTTTATTATTAACTCTAGCCAATGGGAAAAGTTCATTTTCCCACCCTCGCCTATTTAATAAAAAATCCAATTTTACCTACTTTGGATCTTTATTTGCGGCTACTCTTTCTTGTATTTTCTTCCATTTTTCATTTCTTCACTAAATTTAATCATATATTTTGAATTGCTAATACTAGTTATATTTTCTTACCTCTATATATTCAATTTTATTGACCCTGACCTCGCACTTCAGTTTCAGTCCCTTTCCCATCGACGTAACCTAGCTTCTCTGTGCCGTTTCTATAGAGTTTCATGGTAATTATTCTGAATTTATTCTCTGGTAAATAGACATTATGAATTCAAGTCCAGTAAGTTCTATGCGAACAGTTTTTTGTTGCATTTCTCACTTGTGGAAATATCTTCCGATTTCTTGCTTCACAGTGGACATTGATCTTAAAAATTTAAATGCAATGACAATCGTTATTTTTGGTTTTCTTAATTCTTTTTCTTTATTGTCCGCACTCATTAATAGTAGTTTTACTCATATTCTCTAAATGTTAATAACCACTTTGTTTGCCTTTGCTTGGGTAAACTGATTAAAAAGGTAAGAATATTTGATTATCATTTTTGTAGAGAAAACACCAAACATTACTTCCAATTTCTGGATTGAAATCATTATATAATATTCTAGTTAAGAAAAAAGAGCTGTTGATACTAACATATACCCTGGGCAATGACGATGTCGTGTCAGGTTACGAGTCTTGTAACCACTCAGATCCGTAGAAGCATCACATATACTCCGGCAAAAGTAATAGCTTCATGTCTGCGTCAAAATTGTCTGACAGATCACAACCCATATCCGGAATATTTTCAATTCATTCAGTGTTCCCTTTGTCTTGGACTGATTGCCTACACCAGGGGTATATTTCTCATTGCCTGTTCCAAAGCACTTCGCGAGAAATAAACGATAGTGAGAAGCCAGAACCTTTTCGACTCTGCACAATCATTACAGTTTTCAGTGTCCTCGCCAGCAAGTTTTTAAGAAGACTAGAGTCAATTAACTTCTGGTGACTATTGGATAATGCACTAAAAATACCCGGATATATTATGGAAGGGACTTATTTTCAGCTGCTTCAATGGTTTTCTTGTGATTATTCATCGGAGGCTATGCTTTCTTCCCTGTTATCTTGGGTTTTGTCATATATAAGCTGGACACTCGTTTTTACTCTTGATTTAAACTTATTATATGCGTTGTGGTGCAGTGGATATCAGCTCGGAACGATAAATCGTAAAGCTGAGTTCGAATTCTAGTTAAATTCGTTTCATTCACTTCCGCACAAATACCCTTTAGAAAGGTATTAATCTGAATATTGAAGATTGGGTTCTGTATCCTTGGTTGGCAACCAATCTACCGTAGCAAGTAATGGCAACCAAATCTGCTCTGTTAGCCATGTCTGTTTCAAGATATGTTCGCCTAAGCGTGTAACACGTATAGCACTAAACTGACTGATTGAACTGTGTATGTATGTGGACAATCCTCATGATCTACACGTCTGGTAGCTAACTCGCAGTGATGGTCCTTATCGAATTGCAGGGTGGTGTTCCTAATAATGCATTAAATGCGAAACTTAACCATTCTTAAAACATCTAATTGCTTAGAATATTAATTCTCATGTCCACAGATGACACTACTTCACCCGTGGACACCAGAGAGTTTCTAACCAATTTCAAGAAGGAAGCTATCACGGACTAGCAATTTTAGGCAATTGGTGCAATCATCATGGCATGCATTTTCATATCCTGCATCAGATTGAAAGATACTATGTGACTTCTCACCATAGGTTTGCAAGAAAAATGCAAATTTTAAAAGTTGACGCATGTGATGTAATATGTTGTATTTTATTAAAGATCGTCTAAAAGTTGTCTCCATAATTCGAAATTATTTTAAGTATACAGTCTGAAAGGATTTTTGTTCCTATCTTGAATGCAGATATATACGAGTTGGCGTTGAAAAATATTTGTGTTAACCAAGAAGTGATTTTTAAAACTAATTACTCACACACTTTACACTGTTCGGACTATTAGTTTCATCTTTGTTGCAATATTTCCGACGTTTCACTATGATCTTCTTCAGATGATTAGAATTTTGAACTAAACACTTTATTTCGTTTAGCGGGGTAGATTTTACTAGTTCCACGAATCATGCCTCCTCCAGATGTGTCAGTATCAGTTATTTCTCTTCAACTCGACTCTATGTTTTTATTTGCCTCTGAAAAGGCAACTCATTGGGTCAACTCGTTAAAGTCAACCAACGCTTTTATACCCTAAGATATGTGTCCTTGAAGATAAGAACTATGAGTTTAGTTAAAGAAAAAATACTGATATTCGAAATTAAATTACTTAGCAAGTGTTGAGTCTTTTTTTGTGTGTGTGCTATTTTCTTGCAGGACTTAATCTACCATAGCCCTCCACATCATCCTCTTTCATAATCATTTTATTTTGTTATTTCTCCCAAACTCTGTTCAACCATTTATTTACTTTAATATATTACTCGCTGCTTTTCTCTGTCCCGCTTTGCCTCTAAGCTGTCCTGTAATCAGATTTTTCTAGCTCTTTTTCCACATTAAGGGCCCCAATTCAATTGCTTTTTCTTGATTTTATATATAAGTTTTCTTTTTGTTTCCATTTTCTATAACACGTCATCGTTACTCACATGTTCAGTCCATGGTATCTTCAGCGTTGATATATCGCTAAACTAACCAATCTAACCTAAAATCTTTTTTGGATATATATTCGCTTTAAACAAAGACCTATCGATACTAAGGATAAAAACACGAATTATAAAGCAAAAGCTGCTTCATAGTGAATGTTCTTATTGAAATACTATACAATAAATACTGATCAAACATTATAAAACGAACATTTCAGATCAAAATATTTGCTAACAATTATGTTGCTATTCTACACATTTGTTGATCATTTGCATTTAAGACCAATTTCTATCTCGTACAAAAATACAAATTAAAAAATAGGAATCAAATAAAAAAAGAAAGAACAAAAGATTTAAAATTTATGATTGAAGTGTGAATACATATGTGTTACGACACCGTATGTTGCTACAAATACAATTGTGTGTTTGACAGATCATATTCGCCAATGTCGAACAGATCGTATAGCAATCTCATCAGGCAATAACATTGGTGTTGGTGTAAACTTAATCAGTGGTAGGTAAATGCGGCTATGCCCTTAACAAAATCTCATCTTTGTTTTGCCAAATTTCTATAGCGACTCTAACATCAACAGATTGACTCTGGTTAACGGCAATGTTATTATTTCTTTTGACGACTTTCGATGATGCGATGAAGCACTTTTAATTCAGTTGTGAAGCAAGTAGATAGTTGTATAGAATTCATACTTTATGATCATTATCGTTCAGTGAAGAGCTCTAAAAGAACTAAGGAATGACAAATAACTCACTTGAAAGTTCACAATTCTCTGTAAAGGAAATAATTTCATACGCCATATCTGGCAGACTGAGGTTACTTATCATTTGCATGGTCTGTTGGGAAATTCTAATGCTAATAATACTAAAAAATATATTTTGGAAATAAAAATAAGATACCGATAAAATTGTTGTCCACAAAATATTAGAAAAATGCATGTTTTAAAACCGAATCATTATTGTACGTATGCAAAATTTGATTAAGAATTAAAATTACAGACGAAGTCTTTTTCAGCGCGCGCAGAAAAATACTTGCGTTACACAATTTCCAGTAAAAACACCCAGAAACATACGTGAACTTGCAAATAATCATAATGATAATAATAATAATCATTATTATTAAATAAATAAAAGAACGTTGAAATCGAAATCTCAGAAATGTGACACATGACGACATAAAAAATTCTCGTTGTATTTGGAGACCTCGATTTGATTGAAAAAGGTTTCAATTGACTCATTTAAGAGATTTCTTTTAGACCAAGCCTTAAAGAAACGCAAGAAGATTTTACTCAAAAGTACAACATTAAACTTGTGTAGGGCATTATCTATGTAACATATGTGTGATTTTAGCTTTTGTTTTTTGTTTTTCCTCAAAAGTTCACAGTAAAAATTTTCATGATTCCATTTCTGACGTTAAGTCTCTTGATAGATCCTAGAATTTAATAATTATACACTAAAAATCAAATAAATAAATAAATACATAAATAAATAAATACTACTACTACTACTAATAATAATAATAATAATGATAATAAATGACCGGATTCTACACTAATTTACTACATTTGTCTGTGATGAATATGCATGAGATAGTAAGGTTGACACAATTGGCATATTAGACGTTTTGTGTTTGTACCCGAGTGTCACTTTTTGACGTAATCTACTTCATTAATAATAAAAATAATAAAATAATGATTATTATTATAATTACTTTCATTATTATTATTACGATTAGTATATCACCAAAATATTATGTGTGCACTGGAATTGTTTCCTAGACATAAGAGCGAAGAAGAAAGTTGTCTCTAAATAGTCCGAATTTACAACACGAAAGTCAGAAAACACAATTAATCGAGAAAATATAATGTTGGTATAGAAAGAAAAATGAATAAAAACAAATGACTGAAAAATCTAAAAAATAAGTCACACGCAAATTGAACAAAACGCTATGAATATTGGAAGATGATTAGATTGAATCGAATGAAATGAAAGGAAAAATTAAAGAAATAATTTGTCAGCAGACATTTTCAGAAAGGAAATGGATTTTTCAGACCAGAATCAACAACAGAAGAATTACGAATGATGTAAATACCACGATGGTATTCATAGCAATGTACTCGGGATCCTTACTACACTGTGAAAAATTGAATAGTTCGCTTATGTTAATAAGGAAACAGAAAAAATCGTACACAGAAGCTGAGTTGCTTGTGTGTAAAAAAAACTGGGATGATTCATATAAATTTAAATTGGCATCGACGCAATTCACAGAGAATCTGCGAATTACACAGTACTGAGAAATTATGAAATACAAAATATACCACCGAAGTAATATATGTGGTATCAGAAACAAAAGAAAGAATATGAGAATGAAGTTAGTAAAGAAAAGGCTAAGACATTTGGAGAAAAGTAATTTTCAGGTAAAATAATATAAAGTAATTGTCGACCACAATAATACAAAAAAATTGCCAAGAGAAACTGCATAAAATAATCGCCAAAAGAAATACCAGATTTGGTCAGAGGGCATTTGAAACAAACTAATATAAACTTTATAAGCAAAATCCAAAGCAGTTGCATACAAAGCTATTAAAATCAACATTGAAATATCAGTGCTATAATAAGCAAATCAAACCAGTTATGTTTAGAAAAGTAGAAAAACTTACATGTCTGGGTTAGAAAAGTGATCGATCAAATAAAAAACTGGGCAAAAATATTTTTATTTAACGCTATTTGCTTCTGCAAAACGAGAAATTCAGCTACAGAAGAGAAAATGTTCAATTCTGCGGGTATATCAAATTCAAAATAATATTTGATGAGGCCATAGAGACAAATTCTAGACATTTGAATTAAAAGAAATTTATCAGGGTACATATTTATACAGGCAAATTAAGAAGCAAAATAGAAAGAAATCGAAAAGTTAAGACAATATCTATCACTTGCTAGGTGCATTATTATTTTGCCGAAAATGAAGCGTGTCCATCATTATATCTGCATTTAGAACATTTCCGTAGAATTTTTCAACGATACAAAAAGACATGGAAATCAAAAGTAGGCATACATTTCTCGAGGAAACAGGCATTTTAAAATCAGAAAATACTCAGTAGAGTGAAGGAATATTGTGGATACTTATTGTCCTGTTAATGTTTGTAAAGTGCCACTAGAAATAGGTTTCAAATTCTTAACAATATTATTTTGCGTTTGTGTGCTATGAAATTATATTGAGAGTAATATATTTAGACCAATTCCATTAAGACAGTAATATAATTTTGATTTCATTGAGCGATGCGTATCTGGCTATCCTTTTACATACTATTTTACTTATTTCTTTTAAAATACTTGTAGTATTTATCAGGTTAGTAGAATTTATAATCAATTTAGATATGAATTCAATCCGAATTGGAATTTGGAGGTGGAGTAATAGTTACAGCTACAGTTTGAATTCCAGTCGAATTCATTTCATTCGCTTTCACACAAGTATCCTTTGGAAAGGTATGAATCTATGTGTTTCAAATTTGTTTTTGAAACCAATCTAGAAAATAGAGAATTTGAAATATCTATATCTGATAAATGGAACTCATTAGAGTGAAAAAACATAGTCAATGAAAGGAAGAAATCACTGACAGAAAACAAGCCATTCCTTATAACACAAAATTTGGGTGTGGAGAGCAATCACCACATAGCAGCTCAGAATTAGAAATCGGAGATCAGTGATCGAATTGCAGTTAGTTTCGTTACATTTGCTTACGCGTAAATACCCTTGAGACCCTTAAGAATCCATTTCCTACCTCCAGCTATGGGTAAACTAGTTGGACTTATATCAAGAAAAAAACATGAATATTCTTAATAATTTTTTAATGCAATATTTTTTCATTGAAAATAATTATTCTTACAATCCAAAATATACTACGAATTTAATAACCGACGGAGGTTTGATGAGCAGTAAAAAATAAATCATTCACTTAGTCACCACAGCCGAAGAACAATTAGATTAAAATGGCCTCATATGGCAAAATGGCTGATAGCAACGTAATTTATTAAAATCGAATAACCTAAAATTACACTCATGTATCAAACACTTTAATCACAACTATGTAATTCTTCAGGCTGTATAGATAACAAAAATTTAAGCTTTTTAAACAAATAAATATTTCTTAAATTCTCACCAGAAAATGTTGTAATATACGTGCATTGATCTAACTAGAGGATGTGCATTGTGGTGCAGTGTATATCGGCTCGGAAAAAGAAATCAGGAAGCCGAGTTCGAATTCCAGTTGAATTCATTGCAGTCACTTACGCGCAAATAACTTGGAAACGTATTAATCCATATCTTCCCTCAATTCATGGGTTAAATAACAGGACAGATTGGATTCTATAGTCTTGGCTAGCAACCAATCTACCGCAGAAAGCAATGGCAAACTACTGCAAAATATTTCTTCTGCCCAGTCAATCATGTTTCCTTTGAGACATGATTGCCCAAGCGGGTATCACGTATGACACTTAATTGAGTGATCTAACTAGAAAAAGAAAGTACAAATTTTCTCTTAGAAAACTATTCAATCTTGGGCGTTGCTCACTTTTATTCTCTAGCTGTTTTTTTTTTTACTATAAGAAACCAACTCCAGGTGCTTGTTTGCGACTAACAATCAACTGCTTCTTCAGATATCTCATCATGGAACTAATGTCTCTCTTTTACTTTTTTTAAATTTTGCCACGTTCTTTTTCATTACCTAGTTGTTCCAACTCTATTATGTCTTCACAAGATCTGTTTCTGTGCGTCGAAAAATAATTTATGTTTTTCACAAAATTTACAGCTGCGCTTTGCCTCGCAGAAATATCGAATCCAGCCAGTCATAGAATCGTTGCCGAAAATTTATAATTTAAAAGTGTGACTGCAGTCTTTTTTAGGTTATAATTTCTTTTTTTCTAAAATGTATTTTTAAGTTCCGTGTGCAACACTTCGTTGCAAAAATCTACTTAGGAATAAGCAGTACGAAACCTAGATAATAATAAAATACGTTTTTGTTTCAGATCATTGAGCAATGTCGCTAAATAAAAATAAATTGCCTGTATATCATACTCAGAAAAATGTGTCAGCTTCCATATGATAACGTTTCAGAATAAAAAGGTGATGTAAAATCATGAAAAAAATAACTCCGTAAAATATTGATCTTTCTCATCAGTATTCAGATATAATTGGTTATTTTCTCATTATTTTATCATGCCCTTCTGAAGATTATATTCGGCATTATTTTCGATTTGCATCACATGATTTATACTTGTTATGAACTGCAAAAAGCCATGTTAGTGTCAATAAGCACAATTAGAATGGACACAATGAATCTACAAATTTGGCCGTGTATTTAATTCATCACAATGAGAGCTGAGGTCATGACGAATTAAAAATGCTGAGGTGTAACTTTTTTTATTTATATCTGTCAACAGTTGTGCTTATTCATGGTCAATTCCGTAAAAATGAAACTATCTGTAAATATGTTCGAGGATTAGGCAGAGGAAAGCGGGTCTTTGTTTTCTAAATACACCAATTTTTTTTCATCGGTTTGTAAAACAAAATTTCTTGTCATATCTTACAGCACCATAGGTACCATTCTGCAACAATATTTGCTAAAATATTCACATGTACTCAAGTCACGATTTGAAATGTCTTGTCTGGTCAGTTAGAAAGTGGTTGTAAAGATTTACAGCATAAAAACATCAGTGGACGATCAGCCGTCGTTACTGGTCAAAGATCAAAGCTTTTAGTGTGTGGGTGGGGATTTGATAGCCAATACGTTTGTCGATCAAAATAAAGTAAACGCTTACAAAAACAGACGGAATATTGAAAGCCTTTTGCTACACCTTCGCTATTTCCATCGCAAATGTTAACAGAAACGACATTCCTTAGATCTAACAGCTATGATCTTTAAAGCTAGGACAAGTTATGCTACGTACACAATTTCAAAATTGACACTTTCTTCTCCAGAATGGCTACTTTGTGGAAAAATCTCCCGAAAGGAAGTTTTCTTCAATCAATACCATCTTCATCTGTTCATTTCTGGAGACAGCTGTTAGATATCCTACATATCTTCATAATATGCAATTATTTTCCGTTCTTACGATCATAAAATTGCCTTATTCAGTAACCCTTTACTTTGTGTGCTTTAGGGGTCTTGATATTCGACAAGTTTGAGAAAATATAGTTTGAATAAATAGCAAAGACACGGTCATGAAGCTGCACATTTTTTTAAAAGTAAAGGCAAGTTGAAATAAAAACTGTCAAAGTTGTTTACTGTTAACCATGTGTGCATTATGCACGAGACAACTTTGTACACTGTTGTTTCCGTTACTTACCGTATATCATCAAAAAGCCTGAGTGTTTGTTTCAGGTTAAAATGCTTTGATTGGGCGTAATTTTTTGTTATTGAGTAAATAATGCAAACTCAAGCAAACATGGGCCAGTGAATATAGGCTTTGGTTGATTCCACTGACCTGACCAAAAGAATTTTGAGTTCAGTACCTCTAGCCAGGTATTGAACTCACAACCCTTTGGTCAGTTGTGATCAAATAACTTTTTAGAGGGAGATAACTACGTGGTAACATATAAGGAGAGTGATACATAACGTCGTAAACATGGTAATAAAGATAAGGGCAACACTCCCTAGCAGTATGATTATTGTAAATACTACTTCATCTCAGAAGAATAGAAGAATAAAAATAATTCTTGTATTTGATTTTAAATATACTTTCTAAATTATTTATTTATTTATTAATTTTAATTCGATTAAATTTAATTGGATCTAGCCATTAACAACGTTTGCACAAGGAATATGGTTTTTATATTCGGGATAAACTCTTCTAAATTCATTTAAAATATAGATAAGGAAACTTAAAATACATGGTTTGAAAAAGTAACTTTTCGAGAAGAAATTAATCGGCCTGTTTCATAGAGTCGAACATTTATTTTGAGGACTTTTATTTTAATTAAATTATCCGTTAATCTGGCCTGAGCAATCGCTTCTTTTTTTTAAAAAAAATATTTAATTTCAATTACTTATCCCCAATACTTAAGCCGGGTGAAATCGGAATACAAACCAGCTTCTGATAAGATATGACCTCTCATCAACTTTTCCAGTACTTAATTCAGTGTGAAATGGATATTACTTTTTAAAACCAAATATATTTACTATCGAAAAAGCTGTATGGCCCTTTCGTTTTTACCTATGATACTTTAAGATGGTTTAAATATCTATGATCATTTAAAGAAAAGATTTAAAGTAATCTTTCGATGAAAGGAATCAGTGATGAACCCTGCAATGCTATTCAAGATTACCTACCGTTATGTTATCCTAGGATCAAACAGGCTTTCGATTAGTTATACGGAAATAGCGCAACATTGGCAACTACAGGCAAAGAACAGTTGCTTTTGCTGTCAAATGGAGCAACAAAATGAAGGCAAAAATGAAACTCTTTCAGATTCAGTGTTTCCGTTTTCGTGTGAGCTTTTATGTACCACTTTCTTTCATTTAAATTTGATTTCTCTTATCTATCTATCTATCTATCTATCTATCTATCTATCTATCTATCTATCTATCTATCTATCTATCTATCTATTTGTGTTTCTCAGCACAGCGTTCAATTCCAGATATAAGCCAATATTTCGAATATATATTTCAGATTCAACAAATAGTTCTACATGACACTGCATATACGAATTCTTTTCTTGTAAAATGTTCTCCTTTGTATAATCTGTGCAGAGTTAATTTGCATGTATATAGTCAGAGGGAAAATGTTTCTGTCTTCTTCATGTGACGGTCCCCCTCAGGAAGTAGGCGATCATATTTCTCTACGAATTTCTGTCATTTGTAGCTCTTCGGCAAACAGAACCTGTCTTTTTCTTTTTTTCTTTTTCTTTTTAACGTGTCCACTCAAGTAGTAGGTAAACATGGCTCGCCATCATTTTCTACTTTTTGTAACTCTTAGGTAAACATATGTCATCTTATTATTATTATTTTTATTATTATTATTATCACAGATGTAGATTGCATTTGTTATATCTGTGATCTTGTTTATGATGAAATCATATAAGGCTGTCATTTTCTCTATTGTATTTATTCATGCCCTTTCACATTGTTTATGTTCAATTTGGCGAGTGCAGATTCGACTTTTATCTGTTTCGTCGAAATATCTGCGTATTGTAGTCATGGAAAAATACGCAGATATGTTCATTAGTTATTCATTCTTAACTAAATTTCTTTATCCAATATCAGTGTTCCTTCTTTGTTTTTTTTTTTTTTTTTTTTGCATTATTCTTTGCCAATGTCAAAATAGGCGTCGTCTTTCATTGACTTCTATCAGGATGTCTTTTAGGATTGATTTAACATATCTGACTGTCACTTTCAATTTACAAGACAATTGTTAGATTATTACAAGCATATAAATATAATAGGAGGGAATTCATAAATAAATAAGTAAACAGTCGACTAAATAAAGAGAGCTGCTACCGAAACATACCTTAATATATATATATATATATATATATATATATATATATATATATATATATATATACTTTATTTTAAGGTATGTTTCGGTAGCAGCTCTCTTTATTTAGTCGACTGTATACTTATTTATATATTTTTGTGTAAATGGATAAATATTTCAGAACTAGTATTAAATTGAAATATGACATGATTCGACAATGCATAACCCTTACTAAAGAAAACAGTCGTTTGATACAAAGTCCATCACCGACTCAGCCACTAGAATCTGCCGTGGTTCAGACAAAAGTAATTAGTACCTAATCTTTCTGCGCAATTTCGCACCCTAATGCGAATGTTATATATATATATGTATATAATAAAAGTTCGATATTGATTCATCGTTTATTTACTCTGTGCCTGAGCGTTTTTAAACAAACCAGATTTAAGCTTGGTTTAACATACAAAGAAAGAACAAAGTTAAAAAACCCAGCCAAAGAAAATATTCTATTAAGTATTTTCTAATGCTCATGTCTATATATTTTGTGTGTGTGAGTGTGAGTGTGAGTGTGATTTTTTGTGTGTGGGCTTGAGTGTGACTCTTATTTCTATACATGCTATTCATATGTCGACCCCTGTTTGAGTTTTTCTCCCTGTTTTCATTTTGTTAAACAGTGGAAAAACAACGGTCTCGTATGATATAGAATCCGAACAAAAGTTAATCGAGACAAAGTGGAAAACTATATTATTAAAAATTTAGTGTTGTGTTGGGATAGATTTGTGTAGTAAGTTTGTTGCTTTTAGACTTTTTTTTTACTGATAAAAAGTACATTGGTAAGTAGGCTTTTTTGTTATCTTAATGTGATCGATATCGGCGTCCATATATTTATTGGAATAAATATGTCACTTTAACTGAGCGATTCATGTCGACTTGAAAGTTTCGTGAGGACGCCGTTATGATATCATCACTCATATTGGCTGGTTTTTATTGTTTTTTTCCACTGTTGAATATTGGTTCTTTTTCCCATTTATAAAGTGTTTTTCATAATTTGATATTTTTTGGGGTCGGTCCCGCTTACGATTGGTTGATTTATTTTTTGAGCTTTTATTTTTTATTTTGGAGGTGTTTGATTTCTTTTTAATGTTTTTTATTGCTTTTATTGTAAGCATGAGTGGTAGTTCAATGAATTGTTTTTATTGAATCCGTGTCTGCTAAATTTTTTCTTTTTGCTTGGTTTGGTCTTAAACTCTTTTATTGGTTTAAACTTTATTTCATACTATGTTGGTGTGCTTCACCGTTTAAGAGTTTCTTTGAGTCATGTATAGGTGCTTGTAGTTTTCTGCATATTTAAGTTCGTGAAATATTTTGTTAGGTGGTTGTTATATTATTTTCCGATTTTTGTCTTGTTTGAGACAAAAACATAAATATACAAAACTATATTATGTTTATGTTATTTATTATGTGTGTAGCAGATATTTATTTACATGTTTACATTTTCTCATTATCTCGTTTCAATTATTTAATATTTTTATTGTGAAGGTGATTATTGCTAGTTTCTTTTCTAGTCATGACTTACAGTTTTACTATTGCTGCTGTGTGGTGATGGTCTTTTACTAATTTCCATTTAATTTTTGTAGTAATGTTATTTTTCTGCTTCCATATATGTTTTGATAGCTTCGTTTTGTTTTTGTATTTTTCTGTATTTAGTGATGTTTTGTGAATACTGAATCTTTCTTTAAGATAATAAGATTACTAAAAGCTAAATGTTATATATATATATATATATATATATATATATATATATAACATCTCGTTTTTCGTAATGCAATAGACTGGAGAGGTTGATATGAAATTTTTTAAAAGATTTTGCGAATAATTTTTATTTTGTAATCAGGTCACAAATAAAACGTCTCCTTTATCAGAGAACATAATTGATTAGAATATCCCAGAACACAGTAAAGAAAAATCAACTCGAATGTTTACCTAGTTTACATCCGGGACTGTAAGCTCCTAAAATCTCTTTAAAAATTTCTGATACGTATCGGCATATCCTGAAGAAATGTTTTTGTGTTTTGCTGATCACATAATTACATTCATCTGAAAGTTCCGTGAAAAGTTTTTATTAAATCGAGTCAGTTTTCATTGTGTAAACAAAAAGAATGGTTTCTTCTTCAGTGAGATTCATTATGCCATGAGTATTTGCGTCAATATCTTATTAAAAGATATGCATTTCTTATTCTCATTCACTCTTTCTTTTAGTCGCTACTCTCAGTGTTTTAATCCCTTGATCGAAAAAGGGAATAGAAAATGGAAAGAAAACCGCTAAGTTCTTTCTAACATTCAGTTCGTATTCCAATTTATTATAGTTGCTATTTTTCTTTTGTCTATATTTCTCCCTTTTAGTTAGTTTTACTTTTAATAGCATTGATTAATTGCTATACCTGATAAGATTGTCAGTAATTATATTGCATTTATTGTCGGTATATATGACATCAAGTCAACTCTTATGGGAGCATAACATTCACATGTCTTAAGATTAAAACAAAAAGCTGAGAAAAGCATAGTATTATATTTATCAGCCTTGGCATATATTTCTGGATATGCGTTGTGGTGCAGTGGTATTCGAATCCGAACGTGAAATTGGAGAGCCGATTTCGAATTCCAGTTGAATTCATTGCATTCACTTACGCGCAAATACCCTTGGAAAAGGTATTAATCCGTCTCTTCCTTCAAGCTATGGGTTAAATAACAGGACAGATTGGGTGCTATATCCTTGACTGGCGACCAATATACCGCAGAAAGTAACCTACGGCGGGATAATCTTCTGCCCAATCAGTCATGTCTATTTCGAGACATGATCGCCTAAGCGTGTTTCAGGTATGGCACTTAACTGAGTGACATATATTTCTATATTGCAAATATCGCGTCAGAAAAATATCTTACTAGGAAAATGAAACGAAGAGAAACGTATTTTTCTTTTCGTTTTTTATTTTTCAGAATGATATGATTCCCATCTTTGAGAGATAGGCGGAGAATGAATTAGAAAGCGAGAGAGAAAGCAGGTGCATTGGACATTTTCATGGCCATCGGGTGGTCTAGGCTTCTAAGATGAATGTCTGGCAGAATGATTAAGTATACTTGACAGGCGTCATCATCGAGATAATGTTTTGCAAACAGTTGTGATTCTTTCCTCGGATAATACAGTGCTAAGCAGACAGTGTACATAGGTAAAAACATGGATACACACAGTCACTTACATAAATATATATGAACATCTTGTCTAAGTAGTTGTTTTCACCGCTACTGGTGTCCGGTATTCGAACATAGATAAAACATGATTTCGAATGGTGATCTTCAAAGCTTATACCATTTGAATGATTGATTCAGATTCAAACCTCTATTGTCATATTGTCCTGTTCATGTCTTTCAGAGATTCTTTTGATACAAATGGTGTTAACAATAAAAATTTCTTTGTGTTGAGAAAGGTATTCCGTTGATCGAATTGAGTTTTGACGTAAAATTCGTGGCATATGATTAGTTTATTCATCAACTATGGATCATAAAACAATCCTCCCCATTATAATAAAAAATGTTATATATATAATTATATTCCAACTTATGTCAACTTTGTTGCTATACACATAAGGTTTCCACCGTTGTACAGTTCAAGCTTCTTCAGGTGACTGTCAATCATAGTATCTTTCTGGCGAATACGCTAGTAAATTAAATAAAGTGCGCATGTTCAGCCTGGTGTGAGTCTTTGAAAAATCAGAGCATAGTAGAAGACGTCGGGTATTTACTTGTATAATACACAAAATAGTCAATGTTTACAGCATTTTTAGTTATTAATTGTGTTCCGATTTAGCTTAGCGTGTCATAATTGGCGTTCAAGGCAAGGAGCTTCCTTGAGAGAACAGCTGTTTATAGGAATATATGGAAATTTATGGGATAGTAGGTGATGATGGAATGTGATAATGTTATTTTTTGACGTATTGAATGTGAGCAGCTAGTTTTCATCTATTCAGTTGACAGAGCGAAGTAAGAGGCTAAATCAGCTGGCAAATTCTGGTCATCGAAATATTTGGTTGGTTGCTTCGTTTTTATGGCATATCAACCTCGGCGGGTCATTTATTGACAACTATTTTTTTATTTATTTATTGCTGGTAATACCTTTTTATTTCAACAATTTATTGTTGTTTTTATATAAGTTTTGTGGCTAGTAATACATTTTTCTTTTCGAGTATCAAGATTCATTGGGATTTGTTTCAAGGGGAGGGTTCCCAAGTCCTACCCTGTTATTTAAACCATAACTGGAGGGAAGGGACTGATTAATACCTTTCCGAAGGTACCAGTGCTTAAGTGAATGCAGGGTATTCAACTGGAATTCGAACAAAACGCTTACAGCACCTGGTATTCCCAAGCGCTCACCCATCTAAGTAGTGACCAGGCTCGTCTTCGGTGATTCGGTGTATTCAACGTGATATGGCCGTAAACCGAGATATGGCCTTAAACCGAGATATTTGGAGGTGCACAGGTATACCTTTGTAGCTTTTACATAGATGTTTGTTAGGGATCAAGTAAACTTTCATGTAGATTAATAATACAAAGAATGAAGAATGGGGGACTGAATGGCGGATCTTTGAGGTTGCCTGCATTGATCTCATTGCTGTTAAAGGACTAGCAATTTAACTTCGCGTATATAACTGTTAAACAGACAGAAAATAACTCTCCTTGTGATTCCATTTCTGGAGAACTTATGTACCAACTCCAGATTCTACACCTATTCATGGTTTCGATATATCTCAGGTGATCCTAAAAGAAATCTATTTATTTACATTAAAATAAATGTATCGAGTGGTATAATAAAATCTCACAGCAAAAAATGGTATCTAAATATGTCTTATATTCAGATATTCTTCGTTTTCTATGTGCCCATTCAGTTTGTGTTCAGTAATAGTTCTCCACAATACTCTATATAATACAGGATTGTCCGGAATGTTCATGTCGATTTTTAAAGGAAATTAAAACACACAACAAAATGATACTATTAAGTATATATTCAACTGAATATGAACAGTTTTGTTGCACAACCTTACTCTGTTTTTCCGTGGTTTCTCAGCTAAGAAGGCATTACGATGTTTTATATAAAATCCAAAGAATTAAACTTTTTACTACTGAGAAAACTTATCAAGAACCTTAATAAATTAAAATCATAAGAAAATGTCTAAGGAATATGTCGGAGGGGTAGCGGATCGGAGATAACCTGGAACTATTTTTAAAAGGTCGCTAAAAATTACGTGAGGTTTTTGCATTATCCTGTTAGAAAAAAAACAATACGTTTCTATTCGCCAATTCTGGGCATGTTTCTTTAATTGCTGAATTTAATTCCTGTAGTCGCGAGCAGTACTTTTCAACATCAAGTGAATTCTTATTTGGAAGAATAGATAAGGATTATTTCCCTCATCCTCTAGATGCACAGCATGGCTTTCTTAGGATGAAAGTCTGCATTTAGGGCGTCTAAAGTTGGCTCAAATAACTTACCCCAGAATCTTTTTCGCTAAACATTGTTGTAAACGATCACTTTCTTATCAACTGTCACAATATGAGTTAAAAATGTGGATTTTCATTGCGTTCATACAGCTAAACAGATACAGAAATACGAGATTTTTTCACTCAGATCAAGTGTTACCCGAACATCGTAGTGCTTGTAGTACTCGACCTTCACTAAATGCCCATGGATGATAGATCTTGATAAGTTTGTTGATTCTGACAATTCAGGTGTCGTGTAATGCCGGTTATTCTTTTTCAATGTCTTGAATTTCTTGCCATTGTTGTGGGTGTATCTGTCTAAGCTTTCTTCATCAATAATGCTAAAATCACCAACTTTCAACTTAGTGAAGCAATTCTGTACAGGTGTGTCAGTTAAAGTTTCTTCACTGTACACATCACATATCTATTTTGTTACTTGCGTGTCGTTTTTGCGATTGTGGCTAAAATGCACCTTATCATTTTCAAATTTTGATAAGGATGCAAAATTGACACGAATTAAGTATTTTCAAACTTTCTTTTTTACGAGATGGTTTGAAGTGTGTTCTAATTGGAAATGTAAGCATATTATATTTGACAAAAGATTTAACGTGTTCTAACGTGTTGGAATATGAACGACTAAAAACCAGCATGAACTTTCCTGACAAAGCAATACATCTATCTATCTAACTAGCTAGCTAGACAGATAGATAGATAGATAGATAGATAGATAGATAGATAGATAGATAGATAGATAGATATGCATTTTGTAACTTGCAAGAAAAATATATAATTGAATGTTTCATAAAAACACAGCATTGAAAATATGTGCTTGGCAAAATTTGTAAAACCTAACACGAAAAGTTATGTACCTGTGTGTGTGTGTGTATCTCTCTATATGAATAGGATTGCGTGTATGTTCGAATATTGTGTTCATATATTTGATTTGTACAACAAGCAAAATTTAGAAATTTTAGTCCTTCTTTTCCAAATACACATTCACACATATTTCAATTTATACTTTTGTATTTAAATATATTCTATCTCTAATATTAAGGCCTTCTAGCATAATTTAAATCTACATTTTTATAATATATGTTTTTATATGCACACAAGTATATATATATATATATATATATATATATATATATATATATATATATACTAATGTGAAGTTTAATGAACTATGCATATTTATTACTTTACAATCTTTAACAGCTACAAAGTATTTCTTATAATTTGGGTTCAATATATATTTTGTATTTTTTTTGCCAAGTTACTTCTGCCTTCTGTATAAAAATGCATATAAATTGAAAAATTGTCATTTTTGAAATCGATTCTTCAATATGTTCTCAATATTTCAATCAATCCTCATAGTGGCACAGAAAATATGAATGCAAGAAAAAAACATTTCTAAACTAGGAAGCCCACATAAATTAATTATCTTTGCACATGTGGAGTTGAAAAAAGAAAAAAAAATATCGAGGAAAGACTGAACGGAAATATTCAGTAGTGAATATAAGAAATAAGTCTATATTTGATTTCAGAATAAAAAAAGATATAATGGTAGCAAAAAAAACAAGCACATTTCTTGGTAATTCAACTAGAATTTTGACAGGTTTCGTAATAGTTGAAAACATTTTTCATCATGTAAACAGAATAAAAAAAATGTGTATACTAATGAAAGAAGTGATGAGTAAAGAATTGCTCTGTGTAAAAAGTAGAATGATGGTAAAAGCAATAAAATGGTGTATTCTTATCAAAATGAAATATATTTGAAATTATTTCGTATGAGAAACTAACAAACATTTATAACTGAAAGATAAACACACACACACACACACACAGACACACACACACATATATATATATATATATTGTCGTCCGCAAACAGATCTGTTTCGCTGTATCACAGCATATCAGTACGGTTAGACTCCGATTGCTTTTTAAGCCAGGATTGAAACCCGACCGAACTGGCGTCAGTCGGCGATTCTACCTCTGGACTATGGGCGTTCGGTGGAAGAAAGCAGACTTTTTAGCGCATATATTATCATTATACGCGCCCAATAGCTTGAGTGCTCTAATTCATTTTACTTTATATATATATATATATATATATATATATATATATATATATATAGTTTTAGTGCAAATAATTTGTCGCATTAATTAAGCAGCTTCATGCCGATGTCGAAGTTTCGTGAAGACACTGTTATGATGCCCTCATTCATTGGGGATCCTGTTTTTTAGCAATAAATAAATAAATAAATAAATAAATAAATAAAAATAAAAATAAAAAACAGTCCCGATTCACTCTCGCAAATGACCGCAAATAAAATATCTACATTGAATTAATAGTTATTTATACTGTTAGGAAGGTTGATTCACTATGTTGGGTCAGGAAGTTTTTCTCGTTAGAATCCATTTAGGACATTTATTATTCTAACATTCATCTGTGCATTGAATACTGGTGCTCTATCTGGTCAGGTGCTCACTGTACACCCTCCTGGGCACCTTGTCTAGGGTGAAATGATTATTAAAAAAATAAATACATATTCGAACAGACATTACTGCAAATTTATAAACACTTTTTCTTCCATTTTCAGTTGTGTATACATTACAATACTTTCTCACTTTTGCAAACCATTATAAAAAGGTATGAAATATCTACGTGTTGTAATTTTTTCCTTTCACCTTTTCTTCTACTTCTTTTATGTGCCCTGACCCTTCAGGACGTCTGTGATCATGGTTCTCCACGTCTCCCTATCCCTTGTGACTCTTAGTATGTTTGCTCCTGTTACACCTCTCAACCCTCTTTCCGTCATCCACCTGATCAGACCCTGCAAATATGTTATCTGCTGCCTTCCTCTATTTCTTTTTCTTTCTATCAGGCCAGTCAGTATCAGGTTCTTCAAGCTCTCCTTCCTTATTGCATGTCCCAGGAACTTCAGTTGTCTCTTCCTGATGCTCAGTATTAATTTCCTTTTTGTTGCCATTCTTTCCAACACCTCATCCTTGCTTGTATGCTCAGTCCACAGCATCCTTCTGTAGAACCACATTCCCGCTGTTTCCAGTTTTGTCCTCATTTTCGATGATATTGTCCAGCATTCACTGCCGTATTGAAGATCTGACATCACATAGAAATCCAGCACTCTTTTCTTTGTTTCTAGTGAAATTTTCCTATACAACTACAAAATATTTCACATCGTCATTTAATTTGAAAATGTCATTTGCCACTGTATTTAGTTAGAGTAGAAATCAGTCAGTCACTTAAGTGTCATACGTGACACAACCATCGGAATTTATCTTTGTCCTCATCTTTGTTGCCATTTATACGACGTTTCGGCCGTTGTACGCTCCTACCTTCGTAACGGACATTATTATATGGTAATATGCCACTGGGGATTTGATATTAATATAAAGCCTTCCACCTGAACAGAGAGGCCTCTCTCTGCCAACCTCTGTTCTGATCACTTTATTAAAAGAATTGCAGATTATATGTTACTGGAATTGAGACCTTAATTATTAATAGAAGATAGGAGCTAATCTTTACGCTATGTGGCTAAATAAACGATGTACTGAAAGTAAACTGCTTATCGTTGAAGAAGAGTAAAATATTATTTATTTATTATATAAGCTGTTTTACAACACTGGTTGAATTATGTTTCTGATATTCATTTCTCAAATAAGATTTAAAATCAATCAGAGAAATTTTTTAAGGTCAAATTCCGAGGTTAACAGAAATAAAAAGTAGTACAGAACAAGAAAAAAAAATGTCAGTTCTTCAGTTAAAAGTTAGGAAGACTTCCACTCTTCAGCTGATCGTTTAGCTTGATCTTGAACAGACATTTTGTTTAGGCTGTGACATATTTTACTTTATCGGGATTCCTTGCAACTAACATTTTTCTTACTAATGTTGGTATCTTTAATAAAGAATTTTTTTTCTTTTTCTCATTCGTTGCCGTTAACTTTTTATCGGATTGACACGATAATCATTTAAATATACATTACATTGCTCCAACAATATTCAGAAAACAGAAGGATTTTTTATCAACAATGCACATTAGAGGAACATTTTCCAAATTATGTTAAAAAATATTTTTGTTTAATCATTAAAATTCTTACAGCCTTTAATGGTGATATATAGCTCACCATTATTCCTTATTTTTTTACAGTAAATTATTATATAAATCTTTGATCGGGAGATAATATTTATTATTCAAAAATTCCCGTAGGTTTAATTCATCATATATCTCTTCCTATATCAATATATTGAATCTATTTACTTGCTTCTCAAAAACAAAAATTAAAGCCTTTAAATTAGGAAAATATGCCGCCGCCGCCGCCGCCGCCTTCTTCTTCTTCTTCTTCTTCTTCTTTGTAACGTGTTCTTTAAGGACGTAGGCGATCATGGCCTTCCATGATCGTCTACGTCTCTCTATCCCTGGTAGCTCTTAGCATGCTTTCTCATGTAACACCACACAACCACCGTTCCCTTATCCACCTGCTCAGGCCCTTCATATATGTTATTCGCTGCTTTCCCCTGTCTTTTTCCCTCTATCTGGCCTGTTAGTAGCAGGTTCTTATTGCATGTTCCAGGAGATTTAGTTGTCTCTTTCTGATGCTCAATATTAATTTCCTTTTCGTTTCCATTCTTTCTAAAACCTCATCAATGCTCACATGCTCGTCCAGTGATATCTGCAGCATCCTTCTCTAGAAAGACATTTCAGTTGCTTCAAGTTTTTTCTTCATATTTGATGATATTGTCCAGCATTCACTGCCATGTTGAAGAACTGACATCACATAGCAAACTAGTATTCTATTCTTTGTTGCTCGTGAAAGTTTCCTGTCTCTAATGCTCTACTCTGCTTCTGGAACTCGTCCTTCACCATGCCACAGTACATTAAAATGACACCAACGGACTTGCTTTACAAAAATTAAGCCTATAAATCCGGACAATGATATATTTCTATAATATAACAACAAGACCACAACTTTGGTATCTAATTGGCAGACAAACACTCCTCTAACCTACAGTTAGCAGTTCAATGCTGCAAAACTGGTTGGTTTCATTTTATGCTTCGGAAATCAAACTAGTAACATTCCACCATCGCCTATCCGACTCAAAATTTCCAACAAAAGTCTTTTTGGATTTTGAATTATTTTCCAACCAGTAATCCCCTTCTCTGATGAGACGTCACGATTCTCTCAGTTGATTATCACTATTTCATAGAGGGTTTAAATGAAATATACTTCTTAGATTCACCAATAATCACATTCACATCTATGACCCTCCGTGTTTCGCACATAGCAGAAAACCAGCCTCATTCTCTGCGTATTCTTTTGATCGGGTTTAAGTTTCACCGCAGAAGCTTATTATCTCGAATCGTTACCTTGTGGAACCAAATTCCAAGCAATTTTCTTCCCGACCAATACAATCTTGTTTAAGTCTATTGCTTAACCCTATCTGTAACACTTAACCTCATAAGCTTTATCTCTGACACTCTAACCCACTAGCTTGAGTGACCATCGGAACATATACAAGGTGAATATCATTTTTAAAAAAACGGCCACAGATTTACTGTTGTGCTGACAATCGACCTTCTGTACACTAATTTTTTAAACCTAGACACGTTCATTAACTATGTGTAGAATGTCTGCTCATAGGAACAGTCGTTGCAAATCGGATCGCAAAACGTAGTGTTTGTAAGTATTGCCGCACTGGAATACGGTATTCAATATTACTGTGTCATTAATCCATGTGTTTCATGTTATTAAACCTTTTTTCTCACACCTTTGTTCCAGTGTTTCGTTGCTGTATTTCTAACCAGAATTATATGCTTTATACGGAATTTATAACAACTACTTCCAAGATGTGTGTTACAGTGTAATAAATATCGTCACGATATGAGAAATCAGAGAGCTGAGTTTCAATACCAGTCGAATATTTTTCATCCACTTACACGCATATATCCTTGAATAATTGATATATCCATCTCTTCTCTCTCCAGCTATGGGTTCAAAAGTAGAACAGATCGTGTACTATAGCTTTGGTTCACAACCAGTCAACAGCAGAGAAAATAGCAACCAACTACATGGAAAATCTTCTGCCAAATCAGACATGGATCAAAAGAAACATGATCGCCCAAGTGTGGCAATTAACTGACTGACTCATCTTCTAAAAACTCAGAGCCTATAACTTAGAATAGATATATCTTTGTAAATTTTTAAAAAGGCAGCCGGAGACTTGTTTCCCAAAAAAGACAGCCTAGTAACAGGGACGCAGCTATATTCCTAAGCCATAACAACACAACCAGAGAACAGAGAGACTGTAAATTGCATATGGAATCTATTCTGATCTTCAATGTGGGATACAATTCAAAACAAAAAACTTGTATCTATATATGATCTTCAAAACATTTGTTTGATAAGACAATACTTAGATTTTATACTTTCATTCTGCTGGGTAACACCAGATCACCATATTATGGTTTTCCACATAATAATGAGTATAATTTGTTTATGAGTCTAAATATATTTACGTGGATTAGTCAGGCTATTAGCAGGAATTAATTGTTTGTCTAATTACACTTAATTCAAACGAAACCGAAGAATTCCTAAATTCTACTCACCACCAATATCACCGATGTGACACGGCCGAAATAATAAGTAACATTCAAAATGACTGCAATATCCACTATTTGCTTTGCAAATGTATACACCATTGAAATAAATCTATATGACATTCAATGTTTTCTAGTCGAAAAATTGACTCATTTAAAAGAAAAAAAATAATCAATATTCTCTCTTGACTAATTTTGAGATGCCAATATTTCTCGATCGATTTTAAAAATCATTGTTTAATTTTTGTTTTATCCCATTCCATATATACTGCTGAAGTGTCACGAATTTGTCAAAAACGTTGAACGATTGGCCAGATTAATCATGAAAGGAGAAATCTTAACTCTAATTCTACACGTAAATCAACAATCCGGATTCTTAGCGTTACCAGTGAAAATAGACTTTAATTTTTTCCAACTTATCATAGAATGCATTAATTAGTTTCCCAGTTTGATAGCCACGGGGAAACAACGTCAAATTCAGAAACAAATTTAGGTTGTACATATGTTCCATAGACAGTCATATTGAATATTTTTTTATTAAAACATGACAGAATATTTTATAAAAAACACTAAAAGTTATTATTTCTGCATCCATTGATTACTTACACGAACAATTGACAAAAGAGATTCAATGATAGCCTGTCTCTCCACGTATACAGAACTAACTACGTTATCTTTATAGTTTTCAATAATGTTTTTTTTCTTGATAGATTTTTTTCAAATTTCTAGAACTTCCAAACTCTATCAGAAAAAAAGCAATCGTTCGAAGTGCTCAGAAAGCTATGGGAAACAGATTTTTTACGAGCTTTAGGTATCTAGTCGTTCTTTTATTTGTTTTGATTATAAATCTGGATGTCTACAGATGACAAATCATCGTCTCGTATTTCGCCATAACTCGATCTGATCTTTCGGCCTGGAGTGGATGATATTTTAGAAATTCTAAATACAAAATTTTCATGTTTTGTGTTTCCTTTCTAAAATGTATTCTGGTGTTTGCATAAAGAGTAACGTTCATACTGAAAGCCTAATTCACAATGCGTCAATCTCCATCTCGACTTACATCTTTTGCATTTTCTGTGCGTGATTCCAGAACTACTTTTTGTAAGGTAGCGATTCACATTAATTATTATTATAGTTGCTGTTGCTTTGGTTATTATTTTTTGTAGTATTACTATTAATAATAGTAATGTCATTATTATTATTATGTCATTTTTCATCATATTTCGATTTCTGCTTTGGTCTCACTACCAACCAAGTCTGCGGGGAGACCTAAGGCAGGTCGTGGCGTGTTATTATGACTCCATTTCATGTTTTTCTATCTTCCCTATCATCCCCAGCATTACATAGATAAAGTTTTCCTTAGTGTGTGGGCTGTACTTAATAATACAATTTTTTGTATATCTCTTAAGCTGGGGTTTCCAGGGATTCTTTCAATGTGTTGTTTTGTTCCATTTTTTATCATTCCAAGTGCACCTACTATCACTGGCACAACTCTTGTTTTCAATTTCCACATTTTTTCTATTTCAATTTCAAGGTCTTTATATTTTGACAATTTTTTCAAATTCCTTGATTGCTATGTTACAATCCGCTGGACAAGCCATATCAATTAATAGACAAATTTTCTCCTTCTGGTTTTTAACAATAATGTCTGGCCTGTTTGCTTCAATTTTTCTGTCTGTGTCGATGGTGTAATCCCATAGAATGGTTACATCTTCTATTTCTGTAACCGGTGCTGGGTGATGTTCATACCAGTGTTTGTTTACAGATTTTCCATAATGTTTGCACATTGTCCAATGTAAATATTGCCCAAATCTATCGTGGCGATTTTTATATTCATTTGGAGCAAGCACAGAACAGCCTGAGATAAGGTGGTCTATTGTTTCTTGGTGTTTATCACAAAACCTGCATTTTGGATCCATATTATTGTGTAATTTATTTGCCTGAATGTTTCTAGTGAAAATACTTTGGTCTTGTGCTGCAAGAATAAAGCCTTCAGTTTCAGACTTTAATCCAGATGCACGTCACCATCGATGAGCATTAACTTTATCAACATTTATTGGCACGTTCTGGATATTTGCCATGCAGAGATTTGTCTTGCCAGCGTTGTTTCATCTGTTCAAGAGCTTTATCTTTGACTTTCATTTTCATATTTTTTGCCGCAATAGTTGGTTCTTAGCTTCTGTTTTGCTTTTCTACAGAATCTACTAACTGTAAATCTTGTTTGTATTTCCTACTTTCTCTTATTATTGAATATTTTTTCTTTCTTTCTTCATGTTGCCTTACTAATTGTATCATTCAATCCTTTGTTGTTTCTATGTATGTTAGTAAGCCAATTATCATTATTATTATTATTATTATTATTATTATTATTATTATTATTATTATTATTATTATTTTAATACTAACAGAAGTATTGTTGTTATTGTTTAAATCGTTTGGTGCTGCTGTTTAATAAAATCCTTGTAAATGATTTTATCTGAGATGAAATCAAAGACTGTGAGGTTATTATAAAGAAAGGTAATTTAAGTTTAAGGATAATAAAGAAAACCATTGCCTAATTATTAAACAGCGACAAAGCTTGTTGGAAATGTATAGTATCAATGAGCTAAGATATGTTTGGCATTGTTAGTTGAGGGTCGCATGACTCAAAACAAAAAAACATCAATCATGATGAAACGGAGTGCATTCATTTACCTTTGAATTGCTGAATTATGAACGAGTGAGAATGCGAAATCTCAGGGTTTAAAAAGTAGTTTCTCACTCCAATATTCTTTGGGATCTTCTGTCTTGATAGAGAGTATATTTATGGAAAATGTGCTCACCTTAAAGTTGTCATAACACTAAATTTGCTGAAGAGTAGTCGGTAACATTTCCCTGTTGAAAACTATAAAAATTTGCCGATACATATTGCACTATTTATTTTAACGAGAAAATCTCCCTCATGCTGAAAAGATTACTTCCAATTTTCAGTGAGGAATTGCGACCGTGCGACATTGGCTAATAGACCTGAAGAAAATCGATGTTACCCTCTGCAACGAGACTACCGTAGTTTTTCTTAAGAGATCCACAGTCTATTATGCTCTATTTTTTCAAGAACAAGTTCAGACAGAAAATAGTGCTACTATATACGGCTGAAGTTTAACAGTCTTCTTATTTTCTGGCTCATTAGAGTCGAAAACTGTTTATATGAATGATGTCATGTTTCCTGCTTACTAACTAATTTCCACAGACCAAACGTTTAAGACCTCTCGCCACTCTATTGATATTTATGTGTAAAATATTCAGACGAAATTTATTTCTTAGTTTCCCTAACTTTAACTCTCCGAGTTAAAACTTGCCAGGCAGCGTACATTGAGACGTACTAATCGCATTCCGTTCATATTCATTTAGTAAGGACTTAGTTGCATTCAGATAGCTTCTTCTTAAGAACTGTTGTTTCTTTTTGATGACATTCACTTCTAGGAAGAATAAATCATTCATCTACATTAGGTGACTGAACAAGTTTCAAACTACAACTTTCCGTGAGGAGTATTCGCTAGTGGTACATGAATTTCACCGATGTAAGGAGGTTTCGGAATGATAAGGAGAGGAAGCCAAATCTGACCGAATAAATTTACACGTGATTGACAGTGTTGAGCTGGTTATTAGCAGAGCTAGGTGGAGTTTATTCCTTTAACCAAAACCTACATCAGCAAAATTAATAGAAACAGAAAGTAACATTTCTAAACATGCATGTTGACCAAGTCCGAAGTAAATTTCGTATGCATGTTCAGTCAGTGCCTTACACATAACTGGAGGGAAGAGACGGATTAAGGGTATTTGCGCGGAAGTGAATGTAAGGAATTCAACTGGAATTCGAACTCGGTTCCCCGATTCCTTGTTCTGAGCCGATATCCACTGCATCAAAACGCACAGCCTCACAATATTCAGCTATAAAACAAGTTAACATTGGTTGGCTCTGACGTCAACCGGGATTTCAGATATCGCAAATTCGGAAGATTGTTTCTGAAATGTCTTCGGTGGTATCAGAGCATTTATTGTGATATTTGTGAAACATGTTTGACCAATTCTTTCAGCATCACTCCGAAGAAATTTTGCCGTGTAAAGGAAGTTATATGAAGATATTATTATTATTTGTCACTGCAGTCAACTTTAGGTAATGTGATTCACTTGTCTACAGAAAACGGTTAAGCAAATTCTTTGAAGCTGAAAACGTAGAGTTTATTTATAGCATCACCCGCCTAAAGCTTAAATATCAGTTCGAGTGAAAATATTTGACAATCGGCCGCGATAATATCAGGGCAATATAACCACCCATTGATTGATTCGTGGAAGCAATCACTTTCGTAATAGTAGAAAATCAACCTGAAAAATGTAACAAGTTTTTAAAGCTGTGTGCTCATGAGTTTCCAGAAGTAATTTAAAGACTGTGTACCTATCATTAATATTTTAATAACTTTAAGGCACTGATGTTAAATTAATTTACATGTGAATTTATAATGTGTTTTCTTGTTTTAGACTCTAGAAGTTTTGTAATAGTTATATATGGCTTCATATTTGTTAATTTTTAGGCAAATATTTCATAATGCATAAATAATTTAAAATATTAATTTCAGCTTATATTTTGATCAAATCTTTAGAATCGATTTTTTTTATTCTTAAACTTTCGCTTTTTAATATTAGACATAGTTCTGTTATTAACTATATAACAAAATTTTAGTGTGGGAGACGGTCACTTGCTTTCCGTAAAGTTAAAGTCTTGAATATCAAATTTCAGTTTCGTCAAACATATCAATTTTTAAGATTTGCAATTATATCTTTTACTTGAATTCTCGAAACAAAGTCTTTTGCTATTCACAATATGTATCAGATCCCGTACACTTAGATATATGCTTTTTATCGCATATTGAACCAATTTACAGTATTCAGTAATATTTCCATTCTCATCTACCCAGAAAAATTATTTATTGCCTATTTTTATGTGTCTCTGTTGAATTTGTTGTAATTATGTCGAATATTTTTTCTGAGATGATTAATTTGGCCTTTTCGAATTCTTCCACCAGAACACTAAAGTAAATGAAGGCGTTCATGATAACGTTATTGTGTATAGTAGATTGAAATATAATTTTTTTGAAATTACGAGCAAGACACATCAACAACGGAATAGGAATATAAAGTTTAAAGTTATTTATTAAAATGGTTTCAGTGTCGTCCTTAATCATTGCAAGCGTCCCTAAAATATCATTGGAATGATGGATGTGTTTTTATGCCACATTTTTCTTATTTCGATTTCCACATTTTTCTTGCTGGAGATTTTATTAAGTTACTAGCAGTATAGCCCGGTGTTGCTCGGGTGTAATGAAAGCTTTAAAACTAATTCATGGTCCTGGAATCTTTGGACGTTGGCACGAAAGACTAAAAACCAATAGTTGTTTCCAGTTAAAGCGAAACCGTAGACTGAAAGAAAAATGAATGGATGTAAGTCAAATTTTGATGTCCTGGTATCGATATCAAATACGTAAACTGAATTTTGAAGTCTAAATAAGTCCTCTGAGTAAATGGTATGATGTCTGACACTAAGAACTAAAATTATACCTACTTAGAGCCAAATCTGAAGCAAAAACAAAACTATAAGGGCTGAAAAAATACAGACATACAGGCAGATAAACAGGCACACACACAAACACCTTGCCTTATATATATATATATATATATATATATATATATATATATATATATATATTATCGATTTTATGCAGCATTGTAAGAACTGCAACCTTGAAACTTCTGAATGTCGTTTCTTATGTCTTCTATAACCCGATTTTTTCAATTATCGATTTTCGATATTTATCGGGGGAGTACCTCGATAAAAAACCTAGCTAAGAACACTCGGAGACGCTTATAGTACAACTGTGTAAAATTTTCAAGAAAATCGGTTCAGCCGTTTTGGTGTCTATAGGTAACGGATACACACACACACAGACACACACACAGAGACAAATTTCCATTTATAAATACGTTTAGATTTTGTCAATGTTTTGTTAAAAGGGCCAAGTACAGAGACTATTTACATTTTCTAAAGTTATTTATATATTTGGCCAATTTTCTTGTGTAGTGCGGTCAGTTGACACAAATAAGTTAAAGAAAAAAATAACATAATCACATTCTATAACTGGTAGTGGTTCGTGCATAACTTCGTCGCTATCGAATTCGTTTAGAGTTCTGCTGATGTTAAGATGAATAATATATATATTCAAGATTACTAATCCTTCAGCAGGTTGACAAAATCTATATATTGGATTCACTCAATTCTGTAATTTTCGTAGGATTAATTTTTCCATTTCTTATTTAAACAAAGGCTTCAAAGGATTTTATTTTCCTTGATACCATGGTCTTCTCTTTGTTATTCGTTTGTTTTGCAATTATTATTATAATTATGATGTCATTTTTCATCGTATTTCGATTTCTGCTTTGGTCTCACTACCAACCAAGTCTGCGAGGTCGTGGCGTGTTGCTATGACCCCGTTTCATGTTTTTTCAATCTTCCCTATCATCCCTAGCGTTACATAGATAAAGTTTTCCTTAGTGTGTGGGCTGTACTTAATAATGCAATTTTTGTATATCTCTTAAGCAGAGATTTTTCAATGTGTTGTTTTGTTCCATTTTTTATCATTCCAAGTGCACCTACTATCACTGGCACAACTCTTGTTTTCAATTTCGACATTTTTTCTATTTCAATTTCAAGGTCTTTATATTTTGACAGTTTTTCAAATTCCTTGGTTGTTATGTTACAATCCGCTGGACAAGCCATATCAGTTATTACACAAGTTTTCTCTTTCTGGTTTTTAACAATAATGTCTGATCTGTTTGCTTCAAAATTTCTGTCTGTGTAGATGGTGTAATCCCATAGAATGGTGACATCTTCTATTTCTGTAACCGGTGCTGGGTGATGTTCATACCAGTGTTTGTTTACATCTTTTCCATAATGTTTGCACATTTTCCAATGTAAATATTGTCCAACTCTATCGTGGCGATTTTTATATTCATTTGGGGCAAGCACAGAACAGCCTGAGATTAGGTGGTCTATTGTTTCTTGGTGTTTATCACAAAACCTGCATTTTGGATCCATATTATTATGCATAATATTTGCCTGAAAGTTTCTAGTGAAAAGACTTTGGTCTTGTGCTGCAAGAATAAAGCCTTCAGTTTCAGACTTTAATCCAGATGCACGTAACCATCGATGAGTATTAACTTTGTCAACATTGGATTTATTGGCACGTTCTGGATATTGGCCATGAAGAGGTTTGTCTTGCCAGCGCTGTTTCATCTGTTCAAGAGCTTTATCTTTGGCTTTCATATTTTTTGCCGCAATAGTTGGTTCTTGGCTTCTGTTTTGCTTTTCTACAGAATCTACTAACTGTAAATCTTGTTTGTATTTACTGCCTTCTTTTATTATTGAATATTTTTTCTTTCTTTCTTCATGTTGCCTTACTAATTGTATCATCCAATGCTTTGTTGTTTCTATGTATGTTAGTAAGCCAATAGTTGTTGTCTTGTATGACAATTCCAGTTGAATAAGACCTCTTCCACCTTCTTTACGGGGTATGTTTAGACGGTCTACATCAGCTTTTGGATGATGTATCTTATGCTTAGAAAGAAGCTTTCTTGTTTTAGCATACATTTGCCTGATGTCGTTTAGAGTCCAGTTTAAGATGTTGAAGCTATATTGGACAACTGGGATTGCAAGGCTATTAATGGCCATAACTCTGTTCTGTGAATTTAATTCAGTTTTTAATATCATTCGTAGTCTTCTATAGTACTGTTTACGCACTATTTCTGTCATTTTTTTATGGTGAATGTTTTCGCTCTCATTTACACCTAGGTATTTATAAGCTTCTTCTGGTTTCAATTCTTTTATTCTTACAGCAGGGTCTAAGCTAATTGAGGATGTTTCTTGTATTGATCCACGTAAAACTGTAGCTTTAGCACATTTATTCAAATTGAATTTCATTCCAATGTCTTCGCTGAAGCATTTTACAGTTTGCAGAAGACCTTCCAGCTCATTATCATTCTTAGCATATAACTTTAAGTCATCCATGTAAAATAGATGGCTTATTTTCTTTTGGCCTATTTTATAACCACATTCTGTCTTATTAAGTTGACTGGTTAGTGCTATTAGTGATATGCAGAATAGTAAGGGAGATAAAGAATCACCTTGAAATATACCTCTTTTGATGTTTATTTCATCAGACTTATAGGTTCCATTTATATGATTGAGGTAAAGGGTTGTTTTCCATATAGACATGCACTGTTTGATGAAATTGATGATGACGGGCGATATCTTGTATATATTTAAAGTCTTTAAAATCCAGTAATGTGGCACACGATCGAATGTCTTTCGGTAGTCTATCCAGGCAGTACTAAGATTTTTCTTTGTACTGTAGCAGTTTTCCAGGATCATTTTGTTAATTAGCAATTGGTCTTTACAACCACAACAGCCACGTTTGCACCATTTTTGTTCAAGCGGTATCATGTCATTTCTTTCTAAGAATAAATATGTCTGTTTTGTTAAAATAGATGTTAATAGTTTATATGTTGTCGGAAGACATGTAATTGGTCTGTAGTTTTTCGGCTTGTTTGTGTCACCATTCTTGGGTAGAAGAAATGTAATTCCTTTGGTCATCCATGCAGGAATTTTAGTGGGATCGTCAACCATTTCTTGAAGTTCTTTGGCTAGTTTTTTATGTGCTGCATTTAAATAATATAGCCAAAAGTTAGGAATTTTATCTATACCTGGGAATTTCCAATTGTGTGCTTTTTTTAGTGCAAATTTAACATCATCTTCTGTAATTCCAGACCATGTCTGTTCGGGTTTATTTTTCATTCGTTCTATCTCCTGCGTAATCCAATGTACTTCCTTGCTAAGTTCTTTAGGGCAAGCCCATATCTTTTCCCAGAACTGTGTGACTTCTTCCATTCTGGGGGGGGGGTACTGTCACTTTAATTCTTTTTTTACCTATTTCCCTGTAAAATCTCTTTGTATCAGTCTGAAAGATCTTGTTTTGTCTGTAAAATCTTGCTCTTTTTTCATAGCGTCTTATTCTTTGTTATTATTATTATTATTATTATTATTATTATTATTATTATTATTATTATTATTATTATTTCCATTTTTCGCTTCTTGTATAATCATTTCTTTCTGAGTCCTAACTTGAGGCCTAAGGTAAAAATTTGCATTAGAACATTGTTTCTGAGCATATAAAAAAGAAATGATATAAGATCACATACGTTTTAAATCGCTAAAGCCCTTCGTGAGGTGCATGCTGTACTTGTAACTTCAATTTTTTATATTTCTTTAAGGCTTGTGCTACCAGGATTGTGGCTATCGGAACCCTTTCAAATCAAACCAAAATTTTCAACTACAACATAGTTATTTGATGTCCTGACATACAACATTTTTGAGATGTCGATTACAAGATCCTTGTATTCTGCTCGTTTTCAGAAGATCTTTAAAGATACAGGACAATAAATAGGGACCGCCATGTCAACCAAAAGGCAAATTCTGTTTTGTGTTTACTGATCACGATGCCTGGGCGATTAACTTTAATTGATCTGCATATGTGTAGTGTAAAGACCCATGAAATTGGCACAGAACCTATGTGTGTAAACGGGTCTGAGTGGTCTTCTTACCAATTTAACGAAGCCACCGTAAAAATTACATATCATTCAATGCAGATAATGGCACACTTTATCATGTCGTTTTTATATTCATAAATACCATGCCCCCTGATACAAAATGGTCAATTGTATCTAGATATTTATCACAGAATCTGCGTTTTGATCTAGCACAGTTTTTTTTACTTTGATTGTTTAGTAATTTCTCGTTAGCGAGAATTCGTTCTGCGTAGCAAAATAAAACCTCTGTTTTCAAATTTTAACCCTGCACTACGCAACCAGTGATGGATATGAGGTTTGTTTACATCAGCTTGTTTGGTATCGGCAGCCCATGAAGTCGCTTATCTTGCCATCTTTTTTGCATTTCTCATAAGGGTTCTTTGTTGATGCGTATTTTAGTTTACTTTCATTTCTTTACCCACCTGAAACTTTCTTTTCCTTTTATTTTAATTAGTTCACTTCTTTTATAAGAGAATGATGTTTCTTTTGTGTTCTTTCACACAAGTCATCACCAAGTCTTCTACAGTTTGCAGGTATTTTTGAAGAATAATTGTTGTCGTTTTGTAAAACAATTTTAGTTGTACTAATCCTCTACCTATTTCGGATCTGGGTACATACACATGATCAACATCAGCCTTAAGTTTATGCATATGTCATAAGCTTTCTTGTTTTGACAACCATTTGCTTAATATTATCTATGATCTTAGTAAGAATGTTGAGATTGTATTGCATCACAAAGGCAAGCGGTGTTTATTGCTGATATTCTCTTTTGTAAATTCAATTTGATATTTAACACTAAACCCACGCATATAGTTTTCTTTTCTCACTTTCTCTGTTAGATATGTGTGTGTGTGTATCAGATATGAAAAATACTTTTACAAAATTATGAAGAGCTTCTTCACACTACATCTAACACAAAAGTCCATATAAGCATATGCCCACATATTTTTTTTGTTTTTTAGTTATAAATTTTAAAATGTACGATAGACAAGTGTACAATTCAAGATACAGTCGCAAAACAGATTTCAACATTTAGGTTTTGGTCACTGACATCAAAACAAGTTAGAATGTCCAAACAAAAACATATCCAAAAGGTCATCATTCAACCCTCATACAGTAATTCATAACAAATGTTCAAAATGTCCTTGACTTGCTTCTACCCGTGCATACACACGTCGAGTTGATTTGCCAAACTTTTCAAATGCTTACACGCGGAGTCGAATATTTTCGCAAGAATCCATCGTTTTTGTGTGAGGGAAATGCCCCCCAAGTTTGTAAAAATTATTTTTGATACAACATGTATATATAGTGGTTTATATAAATAGTGTTTGAGAAGAAACACTGAATAAATAGGACTGAAATCAATTTCATTTTTTCTATATTTGCATTAATGATTTTCGCTCATCAGGATGTTAGACGTTTAATTGCGTCAAACAAATTATTTTCATTCATGGAGATGCAAAACACATAACAGTAAGTAGTAAATAGATAAATAAATTATTGTTGATTATACCTTTTAAAACACTTATTATAATCGTAATTATTAATCAGAAATTTGTTAACAGTTACAAGAAGCTGCGAATATAAATAATCGCTTACACTTGAAAGATAAATGAGAAAGAGAGAGAGAGAGAGAGAGAGAGAGAGAGAGAGAGAGTGAGATATGATTGCATCATGTAGTGTTTTTTTTTAAAGTTCCATATGCTCTCAGGACTTTGGTGACTATGTGATTTCAAAAATATTTCTTCGTTATTATTCTTGAATTGCCTGTACTTTTGAAAGATATTTGGATGTTTATGCAGTTTCGGCGACTTAGTTCTTCACCTTTTCTGATTTCTATCAAGCTTACACTGTTATTTTAACCCCCACTGAATGAAAAAGAAAATAATGTCTTTTCAACCAGCAATATTCAGAAGAAAATGAAAAAAGAGGAGACTAAGATTTGAACTCGACTCGCTGATTGCATTTCCACGCCAGTAACAGTTACGGATTCTGCGCCAACATCATGCCTGATGCTAGTCTCTTGAAGAGCAACAAACTCTGCTTCCTTGACGTTACTTTTTCAACTAACCTAAAGTGGGACGACTACATCGTATCAATAGCTGTATCTACGACTAAAAATATTTGGCCACTCTGTCAGATTCGAAGTTTTTCTTATCAGAATGCAACTTTCACATTTATAAATCTACCTTTCCTCCGTGCATTGAATATTGTTGCCATATCCTGTTGATCATCTCGAGGTTCTTGACATAATTTCAAAGAAGGATCCACAATGTAATTGATTCTGACTTAGCAACTTGACTTCAGTAATTTTGTCACTGACGTGAAGTGGGTTCCCTCTGTTTTTTTTCTACAAATATTTCAATGTAAACTTCTGATGAGCTTTTCCCCTCAAACCCTGTCCACATAAATTCTAGAGAGCATATTGGCATCTAGTTTCCAGCCTTTCACCGTTGAAATGGCCAAATCCAACCGATATTTCTACTCGCAATTCTCATCTTCCGTTTACTTGCTACAATATCAAAAAATGTAAATGCAACTTCAGTTGCCATTACCGAACTTTCTTCAGTCTCGTTCATCTTTTATACTTCTTTCAATACCCATTGTAACTAGAGTTTTTCTTTCACTGTAAGCTTCTTTGCACTAATAGCAGACCCGCATTGCTTGGGATAAAACGATCAAAAGAATCACGCAAGAAGCAAAAGCTCAAAATTCACTTAACTATGCATCTTTTTAATATTTCGTGAAACTATATATATATATATATATATATATATATATATATATATATATATATATATATAAACAAATACCTAATGAGCCAGACGGACCTACCTAGGTTTCACCTAAACGGATCGACAGGAAAAGCTGGCTTTCCCTGTCGACCCGTTTAGGTGAAACCTAGGTAAATCCATCTAGCTCATCAAGTGTTTGTTTATTTATTTGTTCCCCTCTACCTCTGCATTGATCGCTTTTTGTTTGTTGATTACTCGTATTGTTTTTTTTCATTGGGCTTTTTGTTGATTTCTGTCCGAACACTTTAGACTGACGTTCATGTACTAAGCTCTTCCTTTTTTTAAAACCATTTTTTCCTTCTTTCGATAGTTTCTGGGAGAGGTTTTTCAACACAAGTATAATTACTACAATCTCACTTATATATATATATATATATATATATATATATATATATATATATATATATATATATATAATTTGTTTTAAATTTTCGGTTTCGTCATGCAATTTGTTTTGATTAATGGCTTAACGGTTAACGTTTTATAAGTTCTTAACGGAAATTCAAAATGAGGGGAATGGTCTGTTATCGGGAATACTTTTATCCGGGTACGAGCCTAGAAAATATTTCCTCATGCAGACATTATTTCTGACCTTCTGGAAATAATACAATGGACAACTGTTCTTCTTCGTAAAATCTGCAGATATGAGCACCGTTGCAGGGTTGGGCTTTTGTTAATATTTTCCGCGTTAACTGGAGTTTCCCACCATTCTTTTCTTTTAATTTCCGTAAGTAGTTATCTAGTTTGGTGCTATTTAAAAACATTTCTAGTTTCAATGCGAACTTGAGATTATTCCAATGTGTTTTAAAACTGTCTTCTCTACATCATAAGTATATTTTTCTTCTACTTCTGCTCTGTGGATGACTCCTTAGGTTTTACAATCTCCTACAAGCGGACATTTGTTTTTATCTCTGCAGTTATATTTTTCATTAGGCTGCACTATGTATTTTTTAATTTTTGGTATTTTGTCTCTTTATGTGATGTTATAAGTTAAGAATACACCTGTAACTTAAACCATATTTCTATTAAATATTTTGTGTAGCTCTAAGATTTTGGGGAAGTGTTTGTTAAGTAGTTAAAAAATATTTTCCTTATTTTAAAGTTTACTTTGAAATTAAAAGGCGGGTTAAACCAAATGATATTATGTTTTCTCGTATTATTGTTTTTGTTCATTTGTCTATGGTTTATACTCTAATTTGCTTTTATCTCCTTTTTCATGTACTGCTCCTTCATAAACTTTTTTCTCTCGTCGAGAGACGAAATACCAACATTTTTAAAAAAGGACTTATGGCAAATAAAAAATATAACTGCAAAGATAAAAAGATATGTCCGCTTGACGAAGTTGGTAAAATCGAAGGAGTCGTTTACAAAACAGAAATAAAAGATAAAATATACTTCGGCTGTACTGAAGGCAGTTTTAAAACAATAGAATAATCCCAATTCCTTATTCAACCTAGAATAACTTAAATAAAGTACACAACTAGCTAACTACTTATGGAAATTAAAAGAAAATAAACAGCTCATTTCTTCATTATATAATCTGACCGGACCTGATGAAGCAAGATTTTGAGAATCTGTTAAAATTGCTATTCCCCAAATAAAATATTGAATTTTCTGCTCTGTAAATTAAATTTACGTAGAGCTCTCTGTTGGATCAGTTTTAATATTTAAACAAATAATAATAGGGTCCAAGGAGATTATTTACACAATCTTTTCCTACTGATAAATATGTGTGTGTGTGTGCGGTTTTACATTTTTTGCAAAGTTTCAAGCATTTGAGATTAGAAAGATTTCTCTAAGTTTTATGTGTGTTTTATTTAAAACAAATTCATATATCTCCCTGTGTGTCTATGGCCCAGTAGATAAAATCGTTAATCTAGTAACTTGAGCCAAAGATTTGTGAGTTAATAGCAGGAGTGAATAAAATGATAGGAAGGTTAGATGCCAAAGAGAAATAGTGAAACTGAGATATCTAGAAGAAGAATGGCATGTGAAATAAGAAAAATTGGTCCTTACGTATTATCGGGAGGACCTTTAAAAAAACGACTCAAAAATTAAAGTAAATTATTTATTGAAACGGTTAAAACAATAAAATAACATTACATTTGTAATTCCGGAGGCCAGAACGTCGCAATTGCTTCCAAAAGTGACTCAAAGACATCAGTACAGGCAACATGCTTCCGCCACATGAATTCGGCCAAATACGACTCCAAATGGTGACGTGCAGTGCCACAGTGCTTCTCGCATATACGAATTCCAGTCAATTGTAGTCTTATCGGCCATGTCCAGTTGTTCTTCGCACCATTTGATTGAGGTCAAGTCATTGGCCCAACAGTAGAAGAAACGGACGGCAGTTACGAACGGCAAACGACTGTCGGCAAACCAATTGTTCAAGGTCCTCCCGATAATACGTAAGGACCAAAAATTTACACTGGTGGACACAATAAAGGATTCGGTTCGAAAGTCTAATAAGCTAACAAAGGCCGGAGTATATAACGTCTGATACGTCGAGAATATGACAACAAAGATGAGGACAACAATCCAAACAATGTAAATAATGTAAATTCATATATCTATCGATAGACTGAAAGCATTTGTTTTATGATACCACTGCAGAGTGTAACTTTTAAATCATAGGAAAGACAGAGGCCCAGACTAAATGTATGTATGTGTCTATCATTAATTCTACTATACTGAAGTATGTGTGCTTTTTACGTTTCTGTATATATTCAAAACTAAAAATTCGCAGAAAAGCTAAAACATTTTCACGGGGAGAAGGTGAAACGTACGCTGGCTGTACATAACGAATGAGAAAAATGATAGATCCTTTATTTTTGTGAGATTAATCGGAATCAATAAATACATAAATATTAGAATGAAATTAAAAACAAGCTGGATGAATGGAAAGAAATATTCTCTTTGCCGACAGCCCATGAATATGGCGTCATGAGACTGAAGCAAGTGTCGAGATCTGAAGAGATAATGAACGCATTATATGTGACTGCAATTTCCGACAAGAGGAAGGTAACTTTTTTCTTTCATTATTCTTCAGCGGAAGAGCGTAAAATGAAGGAAGGTTACACGTAGAAAAATAAGAATTATATCCTAAAAAAAGAATAATGCCTGATCTGTAATGTTTTAAAAGAATCCTAGAAGAGGAGAAAAAGAACAAACTGAATAGACGAATTAAGTGGGAAATTTGATGAAATTTTGAAGAAAAAAAACTAAAGGGGTCTGCTTAAAGGAAAATGCCAGTAAAAAAAAAAAAAGAACGACATAATGGAGCAAGTGAGAGAAAGCAAAGCAAGGTCTGGGAGTAACGATAAAGGCGGAAGAGTGAAGTTTAAGGCTTTAGAAAATCCAGAAAAAGACCAGAAACAACTTCTAATTAACTTGAACGCCGAATAGCGAATAGAGTTCTGATGGCGAAGCAAAAAAAATGCAAAGGATAAAATACAGAAAAGAAAGACAAAAACTGGGAACTAAAAATGGCTATAATATTCCGTAAAACAACGCTAAAGTAGACGATAAAACAAACTTGAAAAATAGAGATTGAGAGATAGACTATAGTAAAGTAGACAAATTTTCTATGTTACGTAGCTTAAACTAGTAAGTCAGCAAAATATATGATGAAAATTCGGTAAGAAAAAGTATAAGCAGAAGACATTGAAGCAAAACTTATATAAGAAAATCACTTTAAAAAATATATTAGGAAAACACTGTCAAAATGTATATAAATAAACCATAGCGAGGAAAATCTACAGTGAATCGCTTGGATTAGGAGTCGTGTTCCAAATAATTAAGAAGAGAGAAACCGCCTTTAGATACGAAGTGCCTTAATAGACGTAGCTACGGAATTGTAGAATTTAAACAACGCTTTTAAGTGGATCGCAGGTTCGAATCCTGCCGGGGAGTGCATTATTTCTTTATTAATATATCCGAAGTTAGACACAAAAACATTCAATCTTTTCTGAAAAAAAAAAAGGGAAACGTCTTCCGACATTGAATATTTACTAAAAATAACATTTACAGTGATAAACAATCTGTCGAGTTAATAAATAAAAATCCATTTTTTTAGAAATTTAGTTTTAAAAGTTTTAACACACGTATTGCTTTCTTTGTTTTTTTTATCTAAAATGTCTAGAAAGGTGAAATATGCAATCAAATCTTGTTTCAGTTAAACGAGTTTTTATTTGTCATCATTCTTCAAAACATGGTCGGGATTCAATATCCTATTTGACGAAGATAATACCAACACAGAAAACACCTGGACAGACGCCAAAACATATTTTACTTTTATACATTTTACTTTCATCCAATTATAAAAAATGAATATGCCCTGAATTCATTTCAGAAAAGCGCTTATGAATATATTGCTTTCGAGGCTTTCAGAAAATAAGATGAGGATTTAGCTTAAATTTCTGACATAAAAGCTAGGGGAATCTCTAAATTTTGATATGTGTTATACGTGAAGTGTTATACGTGATACACACTTGGGCGATCATGTCTGGAAACCCGAAAAAGTTATGACACTCTAGACAGAATATTTTCCTGTAGTAGGTTGTCATTACATTCTGCGGTAGTGTGATTGCATTCCAAGGCTATAAAGTTCAATCTGTCATGTTATTTAACCCATAGCAGGTGGAAGGGACGGTTAATACCTTTTGCAAGGGTATTTGCACGTTAGTGAACTTAAAAAATTCAAGTGAAATTCGAACTTGGCTTTTTGATTTCTCATTCTGAATCGTTATCCACTGCAGCACAATGCACGTCTTTCATTATAAAGTATTACAGAGGAAAGATAATGAAAAAGTAATATTTTTTTAATAGTCACTCATTTTCATTCTTTTCTTTCATCACGAGAAACGCCAGCTTAACCGAAAAAGTACTAATCATTTGTTATTCATACGCACACGCACGCACACACACACTCATACATATATTGTACTGTTCTGATAGAAGATTTTATTTAACTATTAATTCGTCGGTCGTATTCCTTCTTCCCATATATCTGTGCATACAATATATGAGAGTATATGTATGGCCAAAAAATTGCCCAAGTTAAAAATTTACTATGGGCTATTTTTGTAAATGATGCAGAACGAAGGACGTAATAAGTGCATGTTATAAGAATATCCAAAGTATATTTCAAAATCCAAAAGAGGAATCTGCAATGTAATTCGTCCAGCTCTTAACCACTTTCTCACCGACGGAATGTGGTTTCCCTCTGTTTTTTCTTTACGGTTGATGTTCTGATGAGCTTTATTCCCTTGTGGTCCACCCTATTAAATTTACCCATGCAACTAGATTGGCAACCAGATCCCGTCGTTTTACCGTTAAAATAGGCAAATATAACCGCCAATTCTACTCTGTCAGATTCTTTCCTCTCACTTCTCGCTCTGGAACTTCTTTCCCCATAGCTCATCTTTAGTCACTTTCTCATAGACGTGACTTGGCTTTCCCCTGTATTTCCTACGCGTATTTTCTTGGCAACTGCTCCAGCGCGCTGTTTTCCCTGGTTCCAGGACAACATGCATTTTCGCTGAAATAGTTACATATAACCACGTTTTCTATCCTAACGGTTTTTTTTTTATCGTATTTCCAGTTTGTGTAACTCCCAACTATTTGCTTGCTACTTCAAAAGTTTAAATGCAATGCCAATTACCATCTTCTCTCTCCGTAACTCCCACTTCTCTCTTACTCTTTCTTTCCCTGTCATTCTTCTCCCGCTCATTTTAACCCTCTGAGCACCAACTGTAGTATTACTTTGTTTGGTGTGAAGTTATTATAAAAACATGATTGAAAGTTATCGCCTTGTCCTGGAATAAACATTATAATTTCCTCCTTATCAAAGAACATGTCCAGAACGAAAATAGTTAGTCACCGGGAAAATAACATGAGGGATTCAAGCAGTAAAAGTTTGAGCTGGTGGCCCTAAGGAATGTATATTATCCCAATATCTTCCAAAATTATGGTAGTGAGAGTTTAGCAACGTTTAGATTAGGGTTGCAGCCTGGAAAATAATTCTTATCCCACATAGCAGCAAAATCTCTTACGTGTGTCGAGCTTGGACTATGATGAATGGATAGCACCAGCCCAGATATGGCAGTAATAGCTTAAAGCCTCTCTGTTCTTGTAAAGATAAAATATTTCAGCTGGAGTTATGTATTTTTAGATCGACTAAAGAAACTTACCGTTCTTCCAGCAACTTCTGCAATAGTACGGATATACACTTTCCACTTGTGTAAGCGTTTGAGACTATCATTCATTTTGGGTTTACGACCACTCATTAGAAATTAGGCAGATTTAATTTTTTTTCGATGATAATTAAATTTGACTGGTCTTGTTTCGGATGCATTGACTGATACCAGCCTGGCTTTATTTTATTACGCCTTGAGAGATAACTTAGAAAAGAGATCAATTGACAGGCATCAAGATTTCTGAAGGTGCACCTGTACACTTTCTTATAATCTCCATATTTTTTCTAATAATCTAGAAGATTTATTAGAGAGATGATTAATATAAAAAATGGATAGTATGTGCAACACCTTGTCAAAGCCTGTTAATCACCCGTGGGTTATTTTTTATTATCAATCGGTACATTGAATCTATGCATGATAATAGCACATCAGCAGTAGACACAGAAGAGCGAAAAATATTTGTCGTTCAAGAATATATTTTTGTTGATGTGTTTAACAAGTTTTTTTGCTTATGATAGCTTCAAAACATTTGCTAATGAAATTAAAAGTGTTTGTGGGAAATAATTTTAAAGGAGCGAGGAGTTACCTGCATTCATGTGCTCAGAGCACATACTAGACACCTTGATTTGAAAACTGTCTTCACGCGGCGTTTAAACAGATTGACAACTCTGAGTCAAGGTTTTTGCAAAAATCAACAAGAATTTTATCCAGAACAGTAGCTTTTGTAAATAAATGGTATTTTCTATATCTGATAAACTCCCAAACCGATATAGAAAAATCACAAAGTCAATAAAAGCATGCTATTAATAGTCTACCTAGTAGCAAAGTTTATAGCAAAAAGCTTTAATTTCTTCGACGAGGATGACATAACCTCATGTTATTTATAATAGAGGTAAGTGACGATTTGCCTTTATTGAGTGTTACAATTTTCTAAAACACTCGGGATCCAGATTTGTGGTTTTCTTCTTTTGATTGTAATGTCTGCGTTCATCCGCTTTTTGCATTTTTCAGGACTTCCGGTTATTTCGCGCAGATTTAAATAAGGCAAAGCCTCTGCAGTAGCGTTCTCTCTCATAGAGACAGTAGTATCAATTAGAGTGAGCACGTTTAGGTTTGGCCTAAGACCGATTATTTGGTTTTTGAAGATATTTATCTGAGTAATAATACTTTCAACGCTGGAGAGAATCTACTCGGAAATGAGGCAGGCGGTTCTGAAAGGTCCGCTTTTGAAGAGACATAGGAAAGTAGATTTTTCAGTGCATGATCTTAAACGCTTCCTATCACCTATGTGTCTCTTGCGCTAATTTACGGTAAATAATTCAGAAGAAGATTTTGAAAATAAAATAACTCAATGTGCTTAACGGATTTACCATTTAAATTGTGAATGAATTATATTCTAAGTTTAAACGAGCTTAGGATATTTCTGAATTATTATTTATCCACTGTTTAGTTACTGTAACATTTTGGCAACGCCTTCATTAAAATGGAGTGAATAAGGCTACACGTTTAATGATATTTTCGATATTTTCCTTTATAATGGCCGCAAAATTTTGCAAGAAAGAAGTCAGTTAAATTTCATGTCGAACTATGAACCCTAGAAAAAATATATATTTAAATGAATAAAATTAAAAAGAACAATAAAAGAAAATGAAAAAAGTAAAGAAGAACAAAAAAGAAGAGTATTTTCCAAGGAATGTATGGCTAAAAAAAAAACTATCAGGATTCTTCATAAAAAAATCAAATAAAAACTTTACAAGATATACAGATTTTAATGCTATTACTTAACTCGGAATTTCAACGCACTTCTTTTGATAACATCATTATTATTCTAAAAGAATGCATTTTAAAATTCCCTATAAAGTTATTGTTACAAAGAAAATAAAATTAGCATTTTCTTCAAAGTTACATATCCTCAAAGAAAGGCTTTATTTTATTTAACATGCTATTTTAATTCTGTGTCGATCTGTGCTTAAAGAGAAATCAATGCCAAAAACTGAATGTATGGTCATCAGCAAAAAGAAAACCCCAAATAGCACCTACAGGTTGAAGAAACCAAAATAAGAGAGTTAAATAAATTTAAATACATGGGAAGGGTTCTGACAGAGGACGGAAACAGCGACACTGAGACCTGAAGTATGACCAATGATACATTTCGAAATCTAACCAGTATACTGAGAGAGAGAGAGAAAGATATCATTAGAAACAAAGAAAAGAGTGCTGGACTGCTATGTGATAACTGTCCTTCTATATGGCAGCGAATGTTGGACGATCTATTCAAGGACGAAGGAGAGACTCGAAGCAACAGAAACGTAATTCTACAGAAGGACGCTGAGAATACTATGAACCGAGCTAGTGAGAAACGACAAGGTGTTCGAGAGTATGCAGACGAGAAGAAAACTAATATTTCGCATCAAGAAGAGATAGCTGCAGATCCTTGGACTCGTAATAAGGAAGAAGTTTTGGAGAATCTAATATTCACAGGGTTAATAGATGGAAAGATATACAGGGGAAAGCAGCACGAGACCTATTTGATGGGCTTGAGCAAGTGGAGGGCAGAGCAGGGTTTGGGAGAGATACCGAGAGAAAATTTATTAAGAGAAACAAGGGAGAGGGGCAACTGGAAGCACATAAAAAATAATAATTCTATCAAATATTTACTCATTTTTTTAAGTTTTAGTGTATAATGTATGTTTTGGGTGGTGCATTTTTAGTTTAAAATCCATGTTTTTGATAGTGCCACTCTAAATAAAATTTGACAATCAAATATTTTATCTGGTTGTCTCTGTTGTAGTCCTCTGTATTTGTTTAGTAGCACAAAAATGATAGCAGTAAAAGTTTATTTTTTATTTGATTCCAGTGGATTGATTCCATTCCTCTGAAATTTACGTCGCATTAAGTATATGTGTGCGTGTCTGTTTCTGCGCATGTGTATAGCGTCTCTCTGATGAGACGTCGTCCATCTTTTGTATCGTCACTAAAAACATCCTTTCCATGACCTTAGATGACATCACTTCCTGCACAGCCGGAAGTACTTGAGATGATACGGTAGCCCTTCACACTGCTTGTTAAAAAGAAGAACAAATAATGCAAATAATAAAAACATATTAAGAAATAATCATAGCGAAGAATAACAATAAGTGAAAGGGGGTGGGAATAGGTAGGAAATGGCGTCTTAATGAAAAAAATAGGTTGGGACGCATCGTTCTATGGCGTGTCCTGTTAGCTGTCTTGTAGACAAGGACTATGAAGGTAGAGTTCGATGTAGGGAAGTTGAGGGATAGTCCTCTCTTTCCCGGATCTTTTGTTCTTAAAAAGCCCGCGCTGACAACAGGGGAAGTCGAATTGGCAACGGAAGATTCGTGGAGTAGATTTCCGCAGTGACCCATTCGCCTGTCATGACCCACGTCAATAAAATATTTTTTTCGCATTTTTGTTGATATTGATGTTCTCTAAAGTCGTATTTCCTGACTTGTAGGGGTTTTGAAGAGATGTTCACTAAACAAGTGCAAACGCGTTCAATATATATATATATATATATATATATATATATAATGGCATACTGAACTTTTCTCGGGCCGGCACTCTCTACAAAATCTGAACAAATGACCAAATTTATTTTTTTTATAACAGCTTCTTGGTCGGGATGACAAACCTTCTGTAAAACTCTTAAATAAAGAAAATGAAAAATATAAATATTTTCATGGGGTTAATTCTTTGAAATTAAAAAAAATATTTAAATTAAGTGGATTAATGAATTATAGAAGGATATTTCGAATTCTAGTTGAATTCCTTGCATTTACTTACACGTAAATATTTTTGGGAAAGTTATCAATCTGTCACTTCTTCTTTCAGCTATGGGTTAAATAGCGGAACAGATTGAGTTCTACAGCCTTGTTTAGCAACCAGTATTCCGCAGAAAGCAATGACGCCCTCCTGCGAGAAAATCTCTCTTCTGCAGTCATGTCTCGAAAGGTACATCACCGCCCAAATTTTTATTGAATGACAAGCATATTCACGAACGGATACTTATGAATATTCATTATTATTATAATAAAGAAGTACAACTTTAAAACTGGCTCAAGGTTACAAGGACACACCGAATGAGTGTTTAATTCACAATAATAGCGATAGTATGCAAAAACGAGTTAGCTAAAAATGTGGAGCCATCCTTCGGAAACTACTTCTGATCGTTACTGGAACATCCATCTAATACGAACATAAAACTACTTTAAATACAAAGCAGTTCAAACCAACAGTTTTTCTTTATATTATCTATAATTCTGAGACGTGGTACTTTAACTATTTACATTATTTACATTATTCAGACAGTTGTCCTTATCTTCTTTGCTGTATTCATGACATTTCGGCCGATGTACGCTAAGGCAATCTTCAGATGATTGGAATTTCGAATTGAGCACTTTATTTGAGTCTTGTCTTTTCCATATGTCTCAGTATCGGGTTACACCTCTCTTGAAGTTTTTGTTCATTTCTTCTGTAGCTAGGATATTAATTCACAACTCTTTTGATCAAGTCACCGAATTCAACCAACGCCTTTATCTACTGTGGTGAAAGAAAGGGTTCAGTTCGAAATTGAGCTATTCTAACGTTGATTATGAAGGTGTTTTAGTGATCACTGGTCATGGTGTCGTTATACATCCCTTTATATTTACTACAGTCATTTTATTTTTAGCAGTCCTAGTTCAAGTTCTATGAAAAGATATTTCTTCCCATGGTCAAGAAGGTGGCTGCTACTCCCTAGATTATTATGTGTGGGTTGCAGTTGAGTGGGAAACCAAAAATGAAAAAAAAAACTCTATGTGATATCAAAGATGAACTGAAAAAAAAAGGATTACGCCAGCATTTACCAAATTAAACAAGGAGACAGTCTAGAACCGTTGCAGAAGATTCGGAAGTTCTCTGAACGACATGGTTGAAACCAATGAAAATATTATGGAATAAATATAATCTATAGTATTTCTAGGATTTTTTGTAACTTTAGTAAATTTATGTTAAAAATAAATGTGAGTGTTAGTTTCTTTTTTGCTGAATTTAAATGACAATTTATCACCGGAAATATATATATACTAACCGCTATAATCATTAGGCAGCCCCAGTATTAAAAAAATGATGTATTCCATAAAAGTTTTTTTAGTATTTATTGCCAAGTTAATAATTGTAAATGAAAATAGAAAGGTTCTTTTGTTTATACTGCACTATAACATGTGAATCAAATGAATTTATAAATATTTAAAAATTGCCTATATTGCAGTTTTATCAATGAAAGAATGAAGAACATTTAGGGTGATTCGAACGAGTTCATTTTGATTCGTTGTCTTGTAATATTTTGCAATGTAATAATAACAAAAGAAGCATTCTATTTTCATTTACAATTATCCACTAAAAATAGAATGAAATACATCAATTCTTTAAAAAACTGGGGTGTCCTATTAATTATGGCCAGTAGCGAATATATATATATATATAAAACAAAATTTTCGATGTTTAAATCCGTTGGATAGCCGTTTCTACGAGGAATACCTTGCTTGTTCAGCAACGGCTGAAGCCAAAACTGTTTTTTATTCAAATGTGTTAAAAGATTTTTAACGTTGGAAGCACCCAAAGAGTCTCCATACACAGGAAAATAAAATGGAGGTCGGATTAACAATTTTTGAATATAAGGAAGTAAGAAGGGGAAAGCAGACAGATATCTCTTTCTCATATATTATCTTGTACATTTATTTTATATTGTATATAAATACATTTTTATTGTCATGGGTTAATTTCCCTATTTTTTTAGGTGCCCCTGGTAAGTTTCTGGCATTGTGGTGTATGAAGGATTGGGAGTAGATGGATAGCTTCTTGTGGTGATTGTGCAAATTGTAATGAGTGAATGGGTCGTGATAGTGTTTAGCTAGGTATAGGATAGTTAAGCGAGAACCAACATCTCCCCCTCCCCTTTTAGGCCTTGTACCATAATTTTTTGTATATTATGCAAAAAATAAATACAGCGTTTAGCTAGGTAGAAGATAGTTCAGTGAGTACCAACCTCTCCCCCTCCCCTTTTCGGCCTTGTGCCACAATTCTGTATTTTTTACAGAATAAATAGTGTGATATCTCTGTCTCATATTAGAAGACTTACTCCACTTCCATACAAGAGCCAAGAGTTTAAAGGTTAAAATTTAGTCATGTCAGAGGGATAGTAGTAGTAGGGGAACAAAAAGAAAAGAAAAGGCGAAGGGGTGGTTGACTGGGAAGTAAGATATGAAAAACATTTCTCTTAGAAACAAAAGAAAACTACAGACATCAAAGTTGAAAAAAAAGAAAAAACGATTGAAACTTTACAAATATATATATATATATATATATATATATAGAGAGAGAGAGAGAGAGAGAGATAGAAGCGAAAGGAGAGGGAGATGTCGAAAGAGAAATTTTCTGCCCGACCAACTTCACATAATCCGACTACATGATCAAATTTCTTAAAATATTTTCGATATCCTTCTGGATCGCTCGACGAATTTCAACCACGCCAACGTGTTTTATATTTTATTACATTCATCTTCCTAATAAATAGCCAATTTTTCATGACATGTTCTTTGTCTGTGAATGTTTGAACACAAATGCCCAGAATTTAACTTTTACTGATAGCAGTAATGTTAAGCAATAAGAATAGACCAAACATCCATTGTAATCAAATAGAATATATGGTTCTCTGGAAAAGAAACAGCCTAAAATGCAAACTACGAATTAGATACACGGCAGTCATGTAAATTTCAACATTTAAACATCGATAAATTGTTTTAACAGAAGACGCAAAATGCGACATCGAAACTTGATCATGAGTAGAATACTGCAATATCAATTCTAAAGTCATTAATAAAGAGTAAATTATTGTTACAAACAAAGAAAAAATACTAGATCATTACATAATATCGTTCCTCCTATATGGCTAGTAGTTCTGGACAATCTCTTCAAAGGCGAAGAAGAGATAATAATTAATGTTGTACTGAGAATCTTATAAACTAAAAATGTGAGAAATGGCACTTATACTTAGAATCACATAAAACAACTGAGATTTCTATAATGAGGAAAGAAGATATGGATAATTTGAAACTCACATGACATACTAAATAAATCAGCAAAAAATAACTAAAATCATTACGCAAATGTTTGGCAGAACTGGGATTTGAGATATAGCCAAAAATGAAACCTTACTTATATGTAAAAATGACTAGAAGTTGTATAGAGCAATGACCACCAACACCCTGACAGAACAAAGCACATAGAAATAAAATCCCTGGTTTCGCCTGTCATAGAATCTTCCTCTTTTTAATGTCACGCACGTGGTTTATTTTATTTTTCATTCATCGATGCAATAGAAAAGTAAGTCCTACGTGTTAACTTTTTCCTTAACATCTGTAAAAACTATATCAAAACAAAGTCTTTATATAAAAAGAATAGTGCTACTATCACAAGAATACACTCGTGTTTTGTGTCTGTTCTGCGACCTGGGGTCATTTGTTGATAAAAATTAAATAATGAAATCTAGCGCGGTCAAAAACGGCAATCAAACGGAATGGTAAAGAATGCAAAAGATATGAATACAAGATAAAGCATAAGAGAAATAGAAAATCGAACGAAAAAAGACATTTAAATGTAGGACGAAAGAATTAAGCATATACAAAAAAAAATCAAGTATAGTCGGTGTATATGCTGAGATACAGAAAAAATCTTTGGCTCAGCTGAAAAAGAAAAAAGGTTTCCAAAACAACTGATTGGTCAGATTTCTGGATAAGGCTGTTGCTAATGTGTTTTCAGAACCAACCTCACCCAATATAACGTCTGTGTTTATCCTATTTTCTACTAAGTAAATTTTGTTAACACCGCTAGATGGCGTTGCCAAAAATTATGAAAGTAAAAAGATGAAACGTCTCTGTTTTTATCTCTTTATTTCTATCAGGCAAGTAGTATGTTTACCCACTGGTTATTTTCTACTCCTCATCGAACTTCGTGTTGCGTCAAACATAGCAGAGAATAATCTTTTCAAATACTCTAAGCTTATTACAAAGTATACAGGCATAATTATCTCTACAAAACAAAGGGACATTTCTCAAATGCAAGGCTTTACAGAATTATATGCGGAAGTGTTTATTAACACAATTATACATGCGTCGTTATACTCTCTTTTGTACTTTTTGTATTCACTTTATCCGTTTTCTAATAATCTCAACACACACAGCGCACATACACTGTTACATAGAAGGTGTCTCCAGTTATAAAAAAGTGAATACATTCCGAAAATCAATTCACTTTTTATAAATATTTTAACTAGTAGTCATTTCGATTTATCACTAATGCCAGATTTCCTATTTTGTGATTAAAAATTTCTGCTGGGATAATTTTCTTCTTCCCTAATGGCCGTATCCCTGCAGGACGTGGGCGATAATGTCCCTCCATATATTTATATCCTTTGTAGCAAGTAATAATATTTGCCGTTTGTTGTGGAGCTTCGTCGCATATTTCTTGTGGAGTTGTTGTGGCGAAACTTCGCTGCAAAGGTGTAGTGGCCGGAGATAAGACACGGAACACAGAAGGTTAGTTCAAAGCAGTGTATTATTATAAGAAGTACATATATACAAGTTAAGTGTCAATAAGCAGTAAATAGAAATAAGTAAATACGAGCGGTACAGTTACGCTGCTTATTGTCTGAATTGTAGCTGGCTTTAACTGCATATTTAACTGCATCCGGCTGGTAAGCGGAAGAGTCCATTCCTCGTAGGAGAGCACCATAACACGTTTTTGTTATTTCTTACAAAGCCTTTTGTATCATCCATTTACACAAACCCCTCGAGTATGTTATGAACTGTTTTCATTTGTCCCTTTTTCTCTCAATCAGTCCTGTAAGTATCAGATTTTTCAAGCTCTCGACCCTCATTACCCGCACCAGAATTATCGACTTCCTCTTCCTAATGTTAAGTTAAATTTCCATTTTGTTTCAATTTTCGCTAAAACTTACTTATGTGTTCCGTCTATGGTATCCTCAGCATCTTTCTGTAGAAACACATTTCTGTTGCTTCAAGTTTCTTATTCATCTTTTAAAATATGGTCGAGCATTGACTATCATATAGGAAGACATATCTCTCTTAACGGTTCAGTATTGTTTTCCTTATTTCTAACAAAGTTTGTTTCTCTCTTAATATTCTAAGTAGCTTTTCGAATGTATCTTTGGTAATTCTAATGTCTTTGGATCTCAGTGTCACACAGGTTAAATTACAGGGCAGATTGATATTATAGCTTTGGTTGTCAACCAGTCTACCGCAGAAAGGAAATGCTACCTATCCAGTCAGGTATGTGTTTTTCGAGACATGATAGCTCAAGCTGTTATTACGTATGATCTTAACTGACTATTTTATTGAAATCTACCAATTGATAAAGAAGAAAATAATTTAAAAATTATGTTTGTTGTGCAAACATTTATTTTATCATTTATTTGCTGATTTATTTGTATAGAAATTTAAACTGTCATCACAGATCATTAATCAGGATTTATTGATTGTTTGAAAATGCATGCATACAACTACACACACAAGAGAAATGATTGCATATTAAGTAATTTTACAAGGAAATGGAAAGAAATGTCTGCGTTTAAATTTAGTGCCGTGTTAGTCGCTAACGTGGAACACATATTTGTCTTTACACTCTTGCCAGAGAACAACATATCAGTGTCAAATGATTAGATATAAGTGCAAAGAACGCATGCACTAGAACAGACGCAGCTGGGAGGACAGAACATTTTCCTTTCGTTCCGGTAATAAAGAAGAAATACAAGATGTTGACCAGGCGCTTCATCAGTCTGAAGGTCACTCTGCTTCTACGAATTACTCATTTCTCGACAGCAAATGCAAAATAAAGCAAATATTAGTAATCTTACGATCATGACTAAATAAGTTGATTTATTTATTTGAAAGATGGAGTTGGGAGATTTGATTTTGAAAAGTGATATGGTAGCATCACTACCTGGTGGCAGGAGGGACGAAATGGCTAACTCTATTAACGGACCGTATATTTGGCCTTTTGTGATTTATGAACTGGTATGAGGTTTGGAACGAAGTCTGATGTAACAGCAAATGCAATGCAAAGCTCTTTCTACAATTTACCATACACGTCAGATAATCAACCCCCAATTGATTTCGTTTCTCTCTGTTTGCGGCACACCATATTCGCAGTCTCAGCTGATTTCGAAGACACATAGCGATTAACTTAATAGTAAGGGCTTATATTACAAAAGGTAGCACTTAGTGGAGTGTCACAAGAGACGAGTCATCAAACCAATGCGAAATAGATTAAACAAACCAAGACGATGAATGCCAGAAAGACTAATATCGTATTGGGATAATAGTCCCAAACGGAATTGTATTTTTAACAACTTTTGGCGACGCGCCACGTGTTTGTCGCTGGTTTTAGTAGCCACTTCTCGCACTGAACCGTTACAACGAGCAGACGCGTCCAAAATTCGTCGACCGATCAAAATCTTTGTGAGAGCTACTCAAAAGGCAAAAGGGAACAGACTGTCTGGGAATAGACTTTCCAGTTGCAGATAACTAATACCCCAAGGGGAAACAAAAGTTACAGGAAAAGTTCAGTAGGGATACAATTAATTAATTATGATTGACATTCATTTGAAAGTACGCAGGCGAATATAACAACTTTTACTGTTAAACTAAATGTCGCCTTTATAGTAGAATAAGAATATAGAATAAGAAATATGAGTTCCAGTTAGATTACAAGAAAAAAGGGCGTTCAGTTCCTTATGTCTACAGCATTAACCGCCGATGAAAAGAGATATTTTCGGTATAGAAAGTAGAGCAAATATTTTTATATAGATATTGATAAAACTAATTAATGGATATTTGTGGATTAGAATTTGATTTTTTTTCCTTTTGTGTTTGTTATATTTTCATCTGTTTTGTTTTTTCGTGATTGAGAGTTTGTATGTTTATATTTATATTTATATCAATATATGGCCTAAAATATTTTTAATAAATAAATATATGACCTAAAATATTTTTAATAAATAAATATATGGCCTAAAATATTTTTAATAAATAAATATACGGCCTAAAATATTTTTAATAAATAAATATACGGCCTAAAATATTTTTAATAAATAAATATATGGCCTAAAATATTTTTAATAAATAAATATATGACCTAAAATATTTTTAATAAATAAATATATGGCCTAAAATATTTTTAATAAATAAATATATGACCTAAAAATTAATATATTTTCTTCTTTAATGCGAACTTTTTTTATTACTTCAACCTTCATTTTTAACGGATACACGTATTTCAGTAGACGCCCCGTTTAATTAAACAACATGTATTTCCTCTACCGGTATGCGGACACGACGAAATTTAATACCGAATATGTGCTGCAGTTTAAAGGCAAATAAAATCTTGCTTGATTGTGAAGAGCTTTGTAGACGAGCGACTAAAGACCGCTGGATCAGACTGTGGCTACTTTTACAAATAAGGGTGCATGGAGTCTTCTTCTTCTTCTATGTGACCTATTCCTTCAGGACGTAGGTGATCATGGCTTTCCACGTCTCCCTATCCCTGGTCGCTCTTAACACGCTTTCTCCTGTTACACCATGCAAGCCTCGTTCCATCATCCACCTGGTTAGATCCTTCAAATATGTTATACGCTGTTTTCCCCTGTCTCATTTTCCTCTATCTGGCCTGTTAGTATCAGCTTCTCCAATCCCTCTTTCCTCATTGCATGTCCCAGGAACTTTAGCTGTCTCTTCCTGACGCTCAGTATTAATTTCCTTTTCGTTTTCATCCTTTTTAAAACCTCATCATTGCTCACATGCTCGATCCATGATATTCGCAGCATCCTTCAGTAGAACCAGATTTCAGTTGCTTCAAGTTTTTTGCTTTATTTAGTTTCCTGGAGGAAGCAAGTCGGTGGATGAAAGAAATATTATTTCAAATAAACGGGCCGTCTACTCAAATACGTGTATTCACTAAAAATAAAGCTTGAAGTAATAAAAAAAAATTGAATTATAAGAGAAGTTTTATTAATTTTTAGGTCATATATTTATTTATCAAAACTTTTTAGGCCATATATTTATATATTTATAAATATAAATATATAAACATTGAATCAAAAACCAAAAAAGAAATAATATAACAAACACCAAACTTTAAAATTCACACTCCCATCCATGAACATAAATACATACAAGAACAAAAACACTTAAAACTAATTTTTAAAAAAATATTTAAACGGTCGCAAATATTAACACCATATAAAAGTCTGTCAAAGACGTCAACCCAAAATGAAAAAAACTCATTATAAAGCAATTAGGCAGACATCTATTTCAGCGTGCTAAAAAGAAGTCAACACTATAAAAAAAAACAATTAAACACCTGCAGACACAACAACACATAAGCCAAGACAATAAAAAAGAAATTAACCATCTGTAAAACCACTCATATACAACGATATTATACACCGCGTTCCATATAATAAGAAAAGACTGGGAAGCAGATGAAATAGCAAAAGCCCTGAGAAGTGTAAACGCTATAAATATGCTTTCACAAAACTCTGAAGTCGGCATAACTCTGCTCAGTTAAGTGACACAAATTCTGCACATTAATTTCATGAACGCTCCATCTCTATCTCAATAATGAGTTTTTATGACAAAAACCTGCTTACTAAAATAACTTTCCACAAGTAAACTACTGCAAAGACACAAATCTTGGCATTAAGCATTATCACAAATTTACACTATATATATATATATATATATATATATATATATATATATAGTGTAAAATATATATATATATATATATATATATATATATATATATATATATATATACCATCAAAGTAGGAAAATATCTATATTTATTAATCTATATATACAAATGAATAAGGAACGAAGAAAGTAATTGCAACTTTCAAAACCTTAATTAAAACAGTACTCAATATAAAATAGAACAATGAATGATTTTTTATTAATTACGACTTTAGAACTTGGACAAACTACAAACCGCTACAAAATGGTACATTTTTTTACATTCAAAGAAAAATGTTTCATCAGGTAGTTAATAATGATGGCTAACATCATTGTTTTTGTTTATCAAATTATCTGCGCTATTTAATTTTACAGTCACTAGTTTTATTCTATATGTAGAATAAAAACAGAAAAACACAAGTATAAAACGTTTATTTACTATTTCCCATTGCTTTAGAGTCTCATCTGAGTATTTTATTCACCAGGATTTCTTACCTCATCATGATTGCTATGAATACCATCTCGTCCTTTCTGTTTACAGGTTTCCTTGTAGTTGCAATTATTTAAATGTTTTGCTCTTTGTTATGATAAACAAATTAGAGTTGTCGATGGAAAATTGGTTTAATACGTGATACAAAAGCTATAAATATATCAGGCGTGCTTCATCGTCTTAATCTAAATCGACAATTGTGAATAATTTTTTCTTTTTCTTGTGAAAAGATATTCTTAGAAATTGCTAGAGACTGTATACTATATAAGACTAATTTGATTGAAGCACTGACCCAGAAATAAATATTTGTGTCCGAAGAGATTATTTTTCTGCATTAAAAGGAGTATGTCACCATGTGGTAAACATTCAACTAGTTGTGAGAAGATATTTGTTATACATGTAGCGTGTTCTTCAGATATTTTATAATCAGTACCAATCATATTAAGTCTATGTAAATCACTTTGTCAGATATGTACTTCCAACTATTTTGAAGATAACATAGCAATGCTGAGAACAATAAAAAAATAAACTAAAAATCCTGTTTTAAAAAATAGCTGTTCAAATATTTAAGAGAGGTCGATTGAAAGCCGTTCAAATAAATTGATAAGGGAATAAAGTTTCCATGAGTATATCCAAGTAAAATAATTTGGCAAATCTGCTAGAAACATCTGCAGAATCAAATAAATGCACACACGCACACATACACAAACGGATACACACATAGACAAACAGACACACACACGCACGCACACACACACACACACACACACACACACACACACACACACACACACACATATATATATATATATATATATATATATATATATGTATATGCATAATTAAATATACCATGTATGTAAAATTGTATTAATTTCGTATTTAGCTTTTGCTGCGTTCTGGAAAAAATAAATACAAAATATACAAATAAAAATACCTATAGATGTCTTGTAATGATAATTTAACAACATTGTGTTTATTCATTTTCCATTATATATTTATATATATATATATATATATATATATATATATATATATATATATGTAATGGAAAATGAACAAACACAATGTTGTTAAATTTTATCATTACACCTTGTAATGATAATTTAACAGCATTGTGTTTGTTCATTTTCCATTATATATATATATATATATATATATATATATATATGTGTGTGTGTGTGTGTGTGTGTGTGTGTGTGTGTGTGTGTGTGTGTGTGTGTGTAATGGAAAATGAACAAACACAATGTTGTTAAATTATCATTACAAGACCTCTTCGGTTAACTTACTATTCATAGGATAATGGGAACTAATACGTTAACAACACAAATCAAGTAAGCCAAAAAAGAATTTCTCATAACACAAAAGCACATCATCACATAAAACTAAAATAATGATTACACATACACTCCCGTGAGCTTACCCAGTCGGCAATGAGATAATATCGAGTAGTATGTGAACTTTACATTCGTACTGACTAAACAACTTTGTACTTAAATTTTTGCCAAAATATTGCATCAACGGTTCATTCAATACATCTACAACAAAAATCTTGATAATCCAGTCAAAGCTCACTAATGAAATGCTTGGACGGGCTGATGGGTGATTACATTATGCATTGTGAATGATAGGAAGAATGGTAGACTTTGCAAAAACAGCAGCTACTCTAGCATCCACGCATCGTTCATTAAGTAATGACTTCGAACACATTTAGTTCCTGGCGTATGTTTACATGGTATATCACACGATAAAAGTCCGCCTTCTCCTACTGAGCGCCCATAGAGCTGAGATAGAATCGCCGATTGATAACAATTAGATAGACTAAACTATCGCCCGGTTCACACTCCACCCACGTCTATTGAACAGGTGAAGAGGCTCATCCCTTGTTTCTTGTTTAGGATGTGGTTTCTGGTTGTCTCTTTTTCAATCTTTTCACTCTCACGTAGCCCCCTGCGCATCAGTGGCGTTTTCGCCTTGCTTGGGGTGATATGATTAAAAAATAAATTCGGTCGGGTTTCAATCCTGTCTAAAATTCATCAGATTTCTAATCAAATTGATGAGCTCTGATACAGCAAAACGGATCTGTCTACGTAAGAACATATATATATATATAAGAGATTGATAATGAGATAATGTTTAGTGCCAAGATTGCCGTGTTTTAGTATTTTTTGTGATAAAAGTTATTTTGGCAATAAGTTTTTTTTTCATCACAAAGTGCTCGATATCAAGAGACAGAACGTTTTTAGTTAAAGTGACAAATTCAATGTATCAAATAAACACACACACACACACACACACGCACACACACACGCACACACACACGCGTACACACACACACGCACGCGCGCACACACACACACGCACGCGCGCACACACACAGACACACACACACACATTTATATATATATATATATATATATATATATATATATATATATATATATATATCAGGCTATTGAGGCCGACACCGTGTGGCGACAGTCCATTTCATCCATTGTTAACCTTAAGTTTTTATATTTATATATAATCTATCCCTGGTATTTATAACTTTGACCCAAAGATATAGCATATCTCTCTCTCTCACTCTCTCTCTCTCTCTCTCTCTCTCTCTCTCTCTCTCTCTCTCTTTCTCTTTCTATGTACATATGTATATATAATCGTAGCATCAAAGAGATATTGGAGATATTCATATAGCATTCCGGTTATCTGCACAGAACGTGAAATCAACACAGAATTAAAAATCTGACCAAAACCTTTTTCGTTCTATTCGTAATCTTACCCTTAGTAAATGCCTGAATTCATCTTTCGTCTGTGTTTTCCTGACAGTTTACAAGACGCAAAGCCCTAATTCTAAAACTATAAGCTGAAGAGCTATGGATTATGTCAGGCTATGTTAATCTAGAAATATAACTGTACACCGTAGAATTATATATTGATTAGCTGAGTCAAATTTTGGTTTAGTCTGCTACACTCATTTTCAGACAAACACCTATGAGAAAGGTAGTAATTTATTTTTTGTCTCCCTTGCATAGAGCTAATTATTAGTTTAGTCTCTTGAGCCTTCATTATAATCATTTCAGTAGCAGAAAAACACTTAAATCTAAACTGGAATAAAGGCAACTGGATCTACACAATAAGTTATTGCAAATCACAAAAACAAAAACAATTGTCATCATTGGGGAACTGGTCAGAAAAAGAAAATGAAGAAAAAAAAAGAAAAAAGTAGAATACAAGCTGTTAAATTATATTTTTTCTATTCTGAAATATGGCGTATTGATGTTAATTATTTATTTACAAAAATCTTTTCTAGGAAAACTATTAGCTAATTTATTATTATTATTTCTTATTTTGAATTTTGATTGACATTTTCATTTCGATATATTTTTGTTACAAATTCTTAGCACATGGACCTATATGCATTGGTCAAGTAGTTTAAATGTTTTAATAAATTTGTATTCTTCTTTGCAAAATTGAATTCTTCTTTTCTCAATTTTATTGACTGGTACTAACTAAAAGACTTGCACTGGACGAAACATTTAATACGAATCGTCTCAAGATTTTAATCACTTTGCCTGAAGAGAGTTGTTTCTTGATAGCGCAATCACTTAGTAGAGCGTCTATACTTCTAAACTCTCTGCTCTCTGATACAGTTAGGGAAGCAACAACTTGAGAGGCGGTTTCACAAGACGATAGATCATGGAAGGAAGCTGCCTCAATGGAAATTTCATCTCACCAAAGGAATATGAATGGAATGACAGTGGTTGGCTATAATTTGCGTGTCATGGTGAGTTTGAGCCGTGAAGGTTAGGACTGGTGGAACTAATGAGTTTCGTTTATCTGAACACTGTCTATAGAAATAATGGCAGATTTTCAAGAATCTTGCAACGTCTTTTCTATGAGAAAGTGGTTAAAGGGTCGAAAATAATTAATCGTCACCTACAACGACACGGAAAAGGATTTGGACTCTATCGAGCGTGTAATGTGAAAACTGATGGTGCCTTCACCAAATCGCTGAAAAAAAAACAAACACCATAATATGAAGAAAACGGTCCCAAACTTAATAAAAACGAACTTTGTCCATTAAAATGTTTAAGTTATTATTAAAATGAAAAAAAAAGATCTAAGTATTTTAAAATTTTCTTTTAACATTTTTAATTCTTTCTCACATGTTTGAAATTTTGGTAAAAATTTTGTTTTTATTTTCTTGAGCAGGGAGCCAAATCGTTAGGAGTTTACAATTGAAAACATGATATTACGTAACTCACTTTTTTCCGATGACTAACACACTAATTTCAAATTCTTGCAAAATCAAATAATTGTTAAAATTAATGAAACTCCCAGGACTTATTTCACAAATAAAAGAAATTATTTTTGAAATCATTATTTTTAAAAAATGTTCATAAAATTTTTCTTTTTTACATCTGTTACTCCACGTTCACATAAATTCATGAAATATCAAAAAGTAATTTCTGTAGCTAAAATTGGTTTTATTATCTCACCGCAGTCTCATTAGGCAATGCAAATCCTGTATTATTTTTTTAAATCTATGTAGTCCTTATTAGTAAAATTCTGCTTCGAATAGTGAAATAAAAATGCATTGAAACTATGATGTTATTTAATAAGACAAGCTTTTAATTGCTTTAGTAAATGATATGAATTTCAGACATTACAGTCTGAACAAAAAATTCGATTAATAATGAAATTTTAAAAAAATTGCTTTCATTTTTGTTTTTATTATCATAATTAATAAAGTTTCAAAAATATTTTTAAAATATTTCCTTGAGGTAGGGATGTTAGGTTGTTAGGATATAAAATGAACATTATATTTACTAATCGAAAATTGAAAAGTTGAATACAAATCAACTAGAAAATTTTTTAAAATAATTTTTTATTTTTGTGTGTATATGAAGTTTTTCTTTTTTTTTCTTTTTGCATGTTAATTTCTACGCGTAGATTTTGGTCCCCATTCACTTATCTTAACTCGCATCTATCAACAGATTTCAAATAGGGTGGACAAGTCAGAATTGTGAATTAAAAATAATTTTATTTTAAATTTTATGTTATAAATAAGTAATACTTTTGTAAATCAGATTAATTTAACAGTAAATTTGCTATTTTTTAAAATATTGTTTCAAAGATGCATGTTCTATTTTTGCAAGATTTTAAAAACCGAAAACTAGCTCTTGTTTACAAATGTGTCGATCGTTCAAAAATAATCGAAAAATTAAAAAAAATCAAAAGTTTAGATTCTAATCAACATAATTTCTGTTTAAAAAATACCAGAGATTTTGCTTATTGGGATCATTAAATTTGATCATTTAGCTTTAAATTAAGATTAAAATAAAAGTTTTAAGAAAGTTTTTTTTAATTTAAAAGTTAGTTGCCGAAAACGAGAGGAGGTACTTTAAACATTATAACAAATCCCTCACTAAGACCCCACCTACCTAATAAAACAACAACGTTTAGGCAACTTTCGACTTCATTCATCAACATAGTCTCCTTCTAATGTGATACCCTGATTTCAATGCTTCTCTAACAATTCGATGCCTTTTTTTATAGAATGATGAGTTTGTGGCCTCAAAATACGCCTGTTTCCAATCTCACTTCATACTTAGGGCCAAATCCTTTTCCCTAGAGCCTTTTGGGGTCTGCAAACAGCCAATAGTCACTGGAAGCCAGACTTGAAGAAAAAGGTGGATGCGGAAACAATTCAAATGCAATTTATGTAGTTTTGCCTTCGTTGCCATAGACCTGTGACATGGTGCGTTGTCTTTCTTCTTCGTTTGAGGCCGTTTTTGAAGATTTCTTCCTTCAAAAGAACCAATAATGCGATATAACATTCGTTATTACTGGATTTTCTTATCTCAAGGTAATTGATGAACAAGATGCATTGCACATCCCAAAATACGGCGGCCAAAATCATGCCCGCTGATGCTTGCGTCTTTGGTCCCTTTGGACAGGTTTCACCTCCTGCTGTCCACTAAGCTGTGTGCTGATTTGAAAAGTGATGGGTCCATGTTTTATCTTTTATCATATATTTACGGAAAAGCTCATTATTTTTGCGTTGAAACAGTTGCAAACAACGCTCTGAATTGTCGAAGACTTTTTGCTTTTGATCGCAACAACTTTGAACACAGCTTTCTCATTGACAGATGTTCATGAAAAATAGTGAATACATTGCCTTTTGATATGTTCAAGTCTACGATCGGTCTAAACGAGTTAGTGAATTTTTTGTGTTTTTCGGGATAACTCCCAATTTGGGGCAACCTTAACTTTCAGTATGGTTTGTATCTGTACGACCGCTTTTAAAGTCAGCAAACCAGCACTTAACCATTGTTTCCAACAGAACAGAGTCTCAGTAAAACTTATGAAGCCATTGCTTTGCTTGAACTTTTCGTCCCCATCAGAAAGCAACGTTTTATCAACACACGAATTTCAGATTTCTTCAATGTTTTGAATGTTTGTAACAGTGGCTTCAATTAAATAACTGTAATTTGTGAATTAATTATCCAATGAGGCCCACATTTTGTCACGTGCTATTTGAAGGGTGGTACTTCATAAAAATTAGATGGATTTTTCTGTTAGTGAGGACATCTATATGTCATGCCCGGGACTTTTTGAGTGATCTGTTTAACATAATTTTTCATTCATTTTTGGATGAGAACAACTGGTATCCTACAATGTATGTCGAGATTGCTCAATACGCACAGCCGCTTCCAAGATTATGACTGTGACAAGTTCATTACCATAGTAATCATTTAAACATTAAGAATATTAATCGTAGTTTCTTACTTCATTTTAATTTCAATTTTCTTTGTTTAAAATTAAAGTTAACATGTAAATATCTGCATGTGTGTATCACCCATTCTCTAACTCATTGCTTTTGCGTGTGTGCGAGATCTTTGCGAAGAAATCGTTAAATTACTGCGAGCCTGAGAGAAGAGTCTCCTTCTTAACGGCGCCAATCTGGACATAACATTAATATAGTCAGACTGGTAGTTGGGTTTGGCGTGTAGCGCGTCAAAAGTCGCCGATTTACACTGAACCAACATCTTTTGAGAAACCATGAAACGGATAAAGTTTAAAGTTTAAGAGAATAAAGGCATCAGACAAACAGGTAGAATTGTGGCGCGAATATGTAAGACTGGTAAACATACATACCCAGAGGGAGAGAGAAAGAAAAAAGATATATAACTAATGGATAGGGGGTAGATGAGAGAGTTTGTCTGGGGGTTAAGAAAATTAAGGTATTAGTAGACAGATTGATAGATAGAAATATAGATAATATAGATAAACAGGTACAATTTGAAAAATGCGATGCACACCCACATACACATGTGCGTGTGTGTGATGTCATAACCGGAAACGGAGAGGATAATCCAAAAAGATATATTTAACATAAGATATTAAAGAGATCGATCTAGAGAGCTGAATGAATATCAACCGATCAATATAATATTCATAAAAGAAAATGCAATGCATCATTTAAAGCGGTTATAAACTATAATGATTTAATTTCCCTAGTTTAATTGCTGAGCAGCGTTTCTAAGTTGGTTATACTAGCTAGTTAAGCCAAAGATATTATACCATATTTATATGCCTTCATAAAAATAGATTTAAGTTGTTAAATAGTATTCTTAGTTTATCCTCCTCTAATACACTTTCAATCTTATTTAGATATAAGAATAGAAATTTAAAATTAAAAATCTAATGGAAAAAACGGTTTCCAAACTATGATCTAATTAAAAATTAAAAATTTAATAGAAAAATTATATCCCCCAAATCCAAAGTTAAGATTAAATATACAAACTTACATTAATTTTAAAGACTCTGCTTAAATAAAACTATCCGCGACAACTTTTATCTGCCTTCCTAAGAAACCCATAAATATAAACAAAACTTACAAGTGTCTAGAAATCAAGAACTCTCATTAATCAACCACTTAAGACACACCCTATCCGAAAATTCCAACGGTCACAGATTTAGTCCACTATCAGTAACTCCACCCACCAACACCTCGGACAAAACTAAATAAATATAAAGAAAAAAGATTTCCAGTACTTTAAACACTGCCTGATGAGACATTGAAGTTTCAATGTTGAAACGAACGTACCTTCGTAGCTAGTATATATAGAATAATTATGTACATGTTCTAAAATATAATATATATATATATATATATATATATATATATAATGATATCTGCTAAAAAGTCCGCCTATTTCCACCGTACGCCCATAGCCCAGGGGTAGAGTCGCCGACTAACGCCATTTCGGTCGGGTTTCAATCGTGGGTAAAAGAGCAATCGGAGTCTAACCGTACTGATGATCTATGAAACGCAATTTGTATTTAGTACACGTGTTTGTCTTGCTTTAATATAAACGTTATTTTAGTAGGTAAACGTGTTTGAGTTAGTTTTAATATAAATCTTATATTATATGGTATACATGACTTATTTTCTTTTACCATAAACCTAATTTGAATTGGTATATGTTGTATCACCGAGGTGGCAGGGCGATAACAGATGATGTGTGATAAAATATGTACAGTACGATATTCTTTATAATGTATATTAAGAACAAACATGACAGACGCAGATAAAACAGAACAACAATAATTATATAGGTAAGAGATGTTAAGTTGTTAGAGTCGTAGAAAGCACAGTCCGATAATAATCTTCAATGACACTACGATTTAGTTTCGAATTCCCCACGTGGGCAAAAGATGCGGCACTAGACCAATTAACGTTGGTTAAACAGAACCCGAAGCCTAGGACAAACATTCTTGTCTGCTTTTCCCCAGACGAGACTCTAACCTTCAGCGGAGACTTGTCTAGGTTCCTGTCTGCACGAAGGCAGAAAGTCCGACAAAATGAACGACTAACGTACGCAGTCAATCCTCTCAGACGGTTAACGACACATCAAATTATTTGCGCCTCAGCAAGTGGGCAGAAGACAGATATAAATGCTGCTCAAGGCCAATTAACGTGGGTACTGCTGAGCACGTAAGCTCGCACAAAAACTTTTGTCTGCTTTTCTCCAGACGAGACTTTACCCTTTGGCGGAGCCTCATCTAGGTTCCTCTCCGCTCGAAGGTAGAGAGTCAGACAAAGTGAACGATTGACACACAGAGTTGATTTCCTCAGACTGTTAATGACAGTTCACATTCTGGCTGCTATTAATCTTTGTAATTGAGTTGATTTCACTGTTTTTTATTTTTGTTTTTTACTTAAAACTTTGAATTAATAACATCTCTTTTAGATTGAAAAATCTAACCAGTAATAATCATGCCTCTGACAGTAATCGAAACGATATTCATATCTTTTCTGTCAGAGTAAACACATTTTAAGCTGAAGCGTGATATAAACAATTTGGACACGTATACCAGTTTGGAGAGAGCCAGGCTTGAAACTATTTAAGGAAAGCATATTTCTTTTCTGGTCTTCTCGGAGGTTATAAATGTTAGTTTCAATTTCGGAACCTAAGTGTAAGCAATAGCAAGTTTATAATATATTTTTACATGACATTATTGTTATTAACGATATTGTTATTCGTTACACAAGAAACACAAATATAAATAAAAAAATTAATAGATACTTAACAAACATTAATAAACGGATGCGTTTATTGCCTATGTTATAGTGAAACTCGCCTATTCCTCAGATAATGGACTCTCCCTCCTATATTAATAAGAGTTAACAGGAAGTTTTTGAGAGGTTCTTGGGAAGTTCATAGGAGATTTTTAGACTTCTATTGGAGTTCAGTAGAACTACTAGGCAGTTGATATTAGTCGGCAGTTAGCCGAATATTAAGGAGTCAGATTTCAGTGGAAGATTACCAAGCTCCTAACATTTTGGGTACGTTAAGTTGCTTAGCAACCAACATAGCACGATTATAACCTTCAGTAAAAAAAATTACTTCACAACACCTATGAATAAAATAAATTATTTATTTTGCACATATTTTTATTTGTCCATTTACTCTCTTTCCTTGCTATGGCATGTAATGCAATGCGTTTCTGTTAAGCACATAGACCGAATGATATACAGTAAAAATATTAAGATTAAAATCTAAGCAAAATCAGGATACAGATTTAATGATACATCATCATAGATAGATAGATAGAAAATCGAACTAGTAACAATTAAATTAATATCTGTGCGTATCACTTTTTCCTTGTTCTACTTTCACTATTAGACTTTCTTAATCTTTAACCTTCATGGTTTCCTACCTCCACTAAAATAGCGCTTTCATAAAGAGAACGCCTAATTGTATCTTTGACAAGGTCGAGGTGAATCGTGGTATGCTTCTGTCTATTATATCTGAACATGAAAGTATTACTGTGTAAGCATTTACGTGTCGGGACCAGTACATTAGTCTCGAGATTTCATTAGTCTTCGTACAGTAATAATATGGATCTTTTATTAATTGGTACTGTAGGGAACACTGTAGTATTAATTATTCGAATGAGTCTTCTAATGAGCATTCATAGTTTCTATGTTAGATAATGGTGGCTTATAATAAGGATAACTCCATAATGATTAATTTCTAATGCCAGATCATCAATATTCGATATCCGTTGAATTTTAGGAATGAATCCATATAAGAAAATGAATGCATCTAGGCTTGGGTAAATTTATAGTACGTTGTCAAGGTGTTGTGTCCATTTTGATAATATGATATTTTCCAACTACAACAGTATTGGAAGTCTATTCGCTGATACTTTACACCGGAGTTTCTAATTTTTTTTAATCAACAAAACACCTAAGAAAAAATAAATATTCCACGACATATTTAATGTTTTAAAGAGTATATATTTAAATATTATGAAATAGAACTATAGGCATTTTTAAGAAAAGATACACGTACAAATGTGCGTTTTAATGAAGCGGATATGGGCTCATAACGAGAAATCAGGGCGCCGAGTTCGAATGCCAGTTGCATTCCCTTACGCAAAAAATACTCTTGAGAAAGGTGTTAATCCGTCTCTATTCTCCAGTTATGAGTTAAATAACAGGACAGATTGGGTTTAGAATCTTGGCTGGCAACCAGTCTACCGCAGAAAGTAATGGCAACCTACTGCGAGATAATCTTCTGCCCATTCAGTCATGTCTCTTTCGAGACATGGTTGCCTAAGCGTTTATCACGTATGGCACTAAACTGACTGACACATACGAATTTAAAATTACTTTATTTCAATATTTCCATTCAACCATTTTTGCAGTTTATTTAGTGTGAATCTTGTGTTTGGGGTTTTATCGTGATTTGTTCAATATTTGGTCGAATGTGCGATAACGCTCATAAAAGTAGACTTCTTCAGTTGAGCGTAGTCTTTCTCGCTTCTTTTTTTATGCTATTTAAATGTTGAGAAACCTAATTCACAAAACTAAAAATAGAAAAATAAATCTGATGAAACCTTTTTTAGCAAACGTGAGATAAAATCTTTAATACATATGAATTCATTCAAATTAATACATCTGTACACTCATATATATGTATAGATATGTACCGCCACCCCCTCTTGAGACGTCATGTGACACAAGGTCAAGTTTAGTGTAGGCGAACTTGAAAGCGTACGCTCTCAACATTACTCAGCCCCCGCTACCCTTGGTTGCGCAGATCTCGGTGGCAATGGGGTAGTTCAGTCTCAGATATCTGTTTCAGTATTTATATTTATCAACTGACCTTCTGTCCTCAGACAGAGAAGCAAACGAAACACTCTCTGGCTAAAAATAGAGACGCAACTGATGAACCAAAAAGGCAGGTATTAATATATATATATATATATATATATATATATATATGCATGTCATGACAATTTAAAAGATCGAATGTGCCGCAGCACGGCGTTTAAGAATCACTGCTCTAAACCAAATTTAAAACATTTGTTTTAAATTTACAAACATATTTTCAGAATTAAAAGTGCTCGGTTTGTTTACGGGCTAACATATTTTTTTTCCAATTGAAGAAAAACGTATAAGACAGACTTTGAATAATATATACTATTAGAGTTGAAAAACATGACTGTTTTTTTTTTTAGTGGAATATTTAAATATGGGAAGAGTGATTTTCTTACCATTCTATTGAGGATAGTTTATTTTAGATTCTCCATACGTTGTAATTCACGATGTGAGCCCGTCTTAGTCAGTGCACATTTGATTGCTAAGCTTTAAACATTAATTTCTTTTAACTTAAAAACAAATTCTGTTTTTCATCAGCCAACGAATCGATGTTAGCATCAGGTGTTTTGGTCGACCGGGGTTTTTTAATATGTACATCCGACATTTTCAGTTGTCTTGTGGCAAGTAAAAGCCTGGGTATGACGTTAAACTACATCCGGCAAGCAAAGCCACTGATCGGGATATTCGAACTTTTGTGGAGTATAGAACCACCTTTTAATTGCTGTTGTTTCTAGATGAACCATGGTCCGGGATAGTAGAACCTATTAGAGTTGTAGCTGTAGGCAAACAAAAACCATCTTATGGAACATATTACCAGCAATTTTACATGATAAAATTATGAACATTATATATTTATATTAAGATTATCTACAATACTTATTATAATAAGATTACTAGCAATACACACCTATTGTAAAATTACAAACAATACATTTTATAGCAAAATGAGTAGCGATATACTTTTTCTGAAACTCCCGCATCTCTTATGGACGGTCTCCTTTTTAAAATAGTAAATATTATCATAATTGGAGTAGATAGACTAAACTATTGCCCGGGTCACACTCCACCCACGTCTATTGAACAGGTGAAGAGGCTCATCCCTTGATTCCTGTTTAGGATGCGGTTTCCGGTTTTTCTCTTTTCCAATTTGTTCACTCTTTTTTTTTTCAATTGGAGTAGATAGACTAAACTATCGCCCGGTTCACAATCCACCCACGTCTATTGAACAGGTGAAGAGGATCATCCCTTGATTCCTGTTTAGGATGCAGTTTCCGGTTTTTCTCTTTTCCAATTTTTCACTCTTTTTTTTTTCAATTGGAGTAGATAGACTAAACTATCGCCCGGTTCACAATCCACCCACGTCTATTGAACAGGTGAAGAGGCTCATCCCTTGTTTCCTGTTTAGGATGCGGTTTCCGGTTTTTCTCTTTTCCAAACTTTTCACTCTTTTTTTTTTCAATTGGAGTAGATAGACTAAACTATCACCCGGTTCACACTCCACCAACGTCTATTGAACAGGTGAAGAGGCTCATCCCTTGTTTCCTGTTTAGGATGCGGTTTCTAGCTTTCTCTTTTCCAATCTTTTTACTCTTACGTAGCCCCCTGCGCATCAGTGGCGTTATCGCCTTGCTTGGGGTGATATGATTAAAAAGAAAAAAGAAAACTAATCCTTGTTTTCAGTCCATCTTTGATTTTACATTGCGTTTTATTAGTCTTTCGTTTATCTACATCACACACATAATAATCAAGGGGATTGCAGTTGAGATGTTAGCTGGTCAGATATAAGAGGTGATCTGGTCTCAAAAATTGTCTTGTTGCCAAACATGTGGTCTCTTAGCAGCTCTGCCGCCACAAAGCACCTAATGTAGGCCTCCGAGTCGAGTCCAAGTTCCTCACCAACAAATTCGGGAGTTCTTTTTATATTAGAACTATCATAGTGAGTATCCCGATCTGCGGTAACTTCGTAATTACCCTTAGAATCCTCCAACTTTTTCCGAATGTCCGCACTGTTTTCAGATTGATACGCAAACACTCTTAAATTATTGTATTTGAGCTTCAGCCGCGAATGAAAAATAATACTGCATGCTGTTTCCATATTTCTGGCGAAATGAACTGCGTCATGATGCTCTTTTTCTCAGTGTCCAAGTCAGACTATATTGTACAGTCAACAAAATAAAAAATAAAGTGATATAATTTTTTCCCTTTCTTGCACGTTCAAAATTTGCCGTTTTTTTTTTTCGCTTTTCTTTTTTCGTCAGTGGTCAACGTAATATTTACATATAGGTTTCATTTGAATTTTTCTCCCTTGAAAAAATCTTGATTTGAAATTTTTGCAAAAATCTAAGAATACGCAGATTTTAATAAAACTTTTACGACTTTTTCATAAATTAATTAAAATATTTCTAAATGTTTTTTAGAAAATATTGATAAAATATATATTTTTTACATGCGTTACACCTCCCCTACGAATATCACGAAATCGAATTTTCATTCAAATTTTTTTTTATTAGTTAAAAGCAGGACTCATTAGAGAAAATACTTCCACTCATTTTCGATATCTAACTTTGAAAGTCAATTTTTTAAAATGAGAATTTTCTTGAAATTTTTATTTTCGTTTAAATTGAATGCTAAATGATCGTATTTACTACTTCTAGTCAGCCAAATAGTCTTGTGTATTTCAAACAGAAATTATACTGATCGGATTTTAAAATTTTTCAATTTTTTAATCTTTCACTTTTCGGCCATTCGTAAACAAAAGGTAATTCTCGGCTTTAAATTTTTGCAAAAGGTAATATAAATCTGTGACATATAATTTTTGGAAAATTAGAAAATTTTATGTTAAATTAATCTGATTTATACGAGTAAATTTAGAATAAAACCATTTCTTAATCACAGTGTTGAACTTTTTGCACTGTCCGAGGAATATCAAACTTGTTGACAGGTTGTCGTATTAAAGAAAAGTGTATGGCGTTCACAAATAACAAAATGGTACAAATATTTTTCAGGTAAGGGGAGGAAACTCTGACCTTTTAATTACCATACAAAAATAATTCAAATTTACATCAATTTACACACCAAAAAACAAAATTATTTTAAAATTAAGGAGGCCAAACAATTACTATTAAACTTTTTAATTTTCGATTAATAATATAATCTTCACTTAATTAAATTTATACTAACCGCAACAAATATTTGAAGTATTTTAAAAATATTTTTGAGACATTATAAATTATTATAATTAAAAAAAAAATACTTTTGAAATTTCAATAGTAATCGAAAAAACATTTTTCTTCAAACTGTAATGTTCTTCACATATATTATTTATTAAAGTTTTTAAAAGTGTATGAAATTAAATAATATTAGAGTTTTATTGCATTTTTTTTTATTTTATTATCAGAAACGTAGGTCAAATTTAAAAAGAAATAGATGATTTATATTCTCTAATGAATCCTGCTTTAACTAATAAAACCATTTTCCACAACAAAGTTTAATTTATTAAAATTTCATGGATTTACATGTAGGTGGGTAACAGATGTAAAAAATAAATATTTTCCAAGATTCTTAAAAAATAATAATTTCAAAAATAAGATCATTCATTTAGAAATGAGAACTGAAAGTTTCTTTAAAGTCAGACGATGATTTGATTTTTGAGAAAAAAAAGTGAGTTATGTAATATTACGTTTTCCATTGTAAACTCTCGTCACGTTACCCGATTACTCAAATCAAAACAAGATTTTCTGCCAAAATTTCGATCATGTTAGAAGGGATTCATTTTCTTTTAATAATTAAAATTATTTGATCATTCCTCTTACAAATAATATAAACATTATAATGGAAACAGTTCGTTTTTATTAAGCTTAGGGTGTTTTTATGGATACTATGATGTTTTTAAGCGATTTAGTGGATGTACCTACATTAGCGAATATTAACTGTCAATTCTGTTCAAATTACTGCTCATTTCTAGAAAATCTGTGACAAAACGTAAAATAAAAATACAAAAAATATTACATTATTTATTTAAAAGAGTTTTAATTGGCTTTATAAATAAGATTCATTAAGGATACAATAATCTTCAGAAAAATGTTTTCTTTTTAAATCTTTTGAAATTCCGACTTTCTTTCATTTAGTTAGATGATATTGTTGTTAAGTGAATAAATATTTACTAATCAAAAATGGAAAACCATTTTGCACCAAGATTTTTAAAATAAGTTTTATGTTCTTTTTTTGTGAATAAACAATCCGACTTTTTTTTTAAGGATGAGGTCCTAGAAATGATGGAAACAGAAAAGGAAACTAAGACTGAGCATAAAAAAAGACAGCTGAAGTTCCTGGAACATGCAATGAGGAAGGAGGGCTTGGCGAACCTGATACTAACAGGCCAGGTACAGGGAAGGAGAGACAGGGGTAAGCAACGGATAACATATTTGAACGACTTGATCAGGTGGATGATGGAACGAGGGTTGCATGGTTTAACAGGAGAAAGTGTACTCAAGGCCACCAGGGATAGGGAGACGTGGAAACCCATGATCACCTAAGTTCTGAGTGGACAGGGCACATAGAATAAATTAATAAAAAACATTATTATTAACAGTTCACGTTTTAAGTGTTTTCCTCCCCTTAAAACCAATAAAATAAAGGGTTCACTTATAATTCATAAATTATAAAAAATTTGAGCTTCCATACTTAACATGTCAACACCTTAGGATGTTTATAAATGAAAACGTCAGAAAAAAGAAGGCCTCGGGTTTAAGAAATGCTTGAATACTACGTTTTATGATATATGTAATAGTTGTTTCAAATCAGACTAATTTAACTTTGAAGTTGCTATTTTGACTCAAATATCGTGTCAGAAATATATATATTTTATTTTTTTTACGATTTTTGAAAGCAAGAATTAACCTTTGTTTACAAATGTGTCAAAATGGCAAATCTTAATGATTTTTTCTGAACGTATGCAAAAATAACTCGATTCCAATCAATATAAGTTCTATTTTAAATATACCAGAGTATTCTTACTAGAAATAGTAAATTTAATCATTTAGCTAAAAAAAAAGCTTCAAGAAATATCGTGATAATAACAACAAAAATGGTGACAATAGTTTCCATGTAAATAATGTAAACCACTGATTGTTTTTTCTTCGTAGTTAACATTCATTATACATATATCTACACACTATAGTTATCCGCAGATAGATCTGTTTCGCTGTATTACAGGTCATCAGTACGGCTTAGACTCCGTTCGCTTCCTAACCCAGGATTAAAACCCAACCGAATCGGCGTCAGTCGGCGATTCTACCACTAGGCCACGAGCGTCCAGCAGAAGAAGTCAGGCTTTTTAGCGCGTATAAACACGCCCAATATCTAGTGTGCTCCAATTCATTATCGAATATATATATATATATATATATATATATCGGATATTAAATATGAGAACACGATTAATTAATAGATTTGTTTTAAGTTCTTAGCCAGACTTAACAAGCACCCAGAAAAGAATTTGATGCTCTATCATCAGATCAGATAGACAGAAGTGTGTGCGGATGATAACTTTTCAGCACCCATTCGTCTTATTCTGGCGCGTGAGAAAAATATCAGAACATGCTATAGTAGTAACGAATCATGGTAACCCGAGTCCATTTAAAAGATTAAAAAAAAATGTGGTGTAAAGAAAACTTCTATTGCCGTGTGCCAACCTCAACCCACCACCATTAGTTTTCCTTGACGGCCTCTCTCTTTTACCTTTGAGCGATCCTTGTCTACTGCCCGTGGCACGGAGGAGAATCTCTCTGTCACCTCCGACCTTTTGTCCGGCAAATGAATTGACGTTGATGACTGGCATCGTTGTTGGCTTTATTTCATTGTCGCTCAGACTGGGCTACCGGCTGGACCGTTACTTTGTAAAGAACCATCCCGTCTACACCCCTTCACTATATGATAGCCGTCCAAATGAAATCCTGCGTATGTATTGTTCGCGAACACACATACCCATCGAGGAACAGACAAGATTTTACATACGCACACAAGCGTATGCGCGCACACAGAAACACATACACACACAGAAAACATCTTATTAATACGCACTGGCAACTTCACATAATTAGAACGATGGTGTTTATTACAGACTGTTGCAAAAATAATGAGTTCAGTCATCGTAACTGATCAAACTATGGTGTAATTTTTTACCCATTAGTAAGGTATTTAATGATATTTATAGCTTCATATTTTAGGAAAATCTATGACAAAGTGAAATAATTTTTCGTTTCATTCTTTAACATGGTGTCAATTAATTGCCATCTGTGATAAACCCATGGGTGATCATGTCTCTTTCGAGATCTGACTGACTAAGCAGAATTTTTTTTCCGCAGTAGGTTGACATTATTTTCTGATAGACTGATTTACCAACCAAGGCTATAGAACACAATTTGTCTTGCAATTCAACACATAGCTGGAGGAAGAAGAGATGGATTAATACCTTTCCCAAGGTTAATTGTACGTAAGTGAATGAAACGAATTCGATTGAAATTCGAACTCGGCTGTAAGAGTTCTTATTCTGATCCTATATCCATTACACCACAACGATCAGACTAAATCGATGCTGAATTTATTATAGATGAAGACAAACAATAGGAGACACCGAAATTAAATTTTAAATGATATTTTGTTTCAAAATAGAGTTTGGGTATAGAGTCTAACCGATTTGTTTATAGGAAGGTTTTGTAATTTGATTGAAGTATTGTGTATATTAGGTGTATGGTTAGGTCTTGAAGCCTATCACAATGCGTTTAGTAAAATAAAGGAAGGTAAAGAAATTGCTGGGTATTAGCTATTTATTATACATTAATATTTCGAGATCAAAATCTCATCGTCGGAATGGAAAGAGAGCTTGTTTCCGAGTTCCCCGTGGACCGTACGTTTCAACGAATGGTCATCCTTTGCTGTTACTGCTGTCATTAGTTGCAGTGAGTGTGTGTGTGTGTGTGTGTGTGTGTGTGTGTGTGTGTGTGTGTGTGTGTGTGTGTGTGTATAATTGATAGCTAGCGTCGTTTTGCGGCCTGATGATATCAGTCTGCTTTAGTTTATGGTTTATCTAAGTATGCGTTGACCTGACCGATAGTGTGACTAAGTGGTAGTGGACTTCATTTCATGACTTGGTGTTATATCTATAATTTGTTTATGTTTTTATCACTTTTGTTATAGTAATTTATTACCTTGACCGACAAAAATATGATTGACAAAAATATATTCCGGTCGTTGATGCTTGCGGTAGAGTGTAACAACAAAAGTTTTAAAAGAAATATCCAAAAAATATATGATTGAAATCAAGAGCAGAAAAAACACAGGCAATTGTAGACAATGATATGATTCACATAAAAAGCAGAAAACACAGAGGCTTGAAGGGCAATAGGCGACAAAAATATAATGGGCGTCAATTAAGCGACAACACGACAAAGCAAAAATGCTTTGGGTTATATAAGTTTCGGGTTCTGGCCGACAATAACAACAAACAAAAGACGGAGAAAAGAGAAAATTTCAACATACCCACACACACACATGCACTCTCTCTCTCTCTCTCTCTCTCTCTCTCTCACACACACACACACACACACACACACACACACAAACACAGAAAGAGAGAGAGAACAGAGAAATTCACTGGCTAACAATTCCCCGACAGCTCCTGCGTGTGTGCTATTCTCTCCGGCTGACCAGTACTGCACACCAGTGTCACTGTTGCTTGTACATCAAGACAATCGTTGTTGGTCATCATCCTGAACCAGGCAGTATATAACATTATTAAATATCCTACATTGTGATAATAAAAGATCTGCCATAATCATATATATATATATGAACACATTTACATAATTACATATAATGTTACGGAAAATTCCGAAGATTAACGAAATGGCTTCACAACCGACATATTGAAAAATAGCATTCAAACAACTAATTTCAATAATTACATATGTATATCATTACATTATGTACCATCGAGGGTCATTAGAGCAAAAACGTTTCGTGAAAATGCCAAAGAAACGAACACTTTAAAGCAGAAAGAAGAACAGGCGAAATCTGTGGTATATATATATATATATATATATATATATAAGACTTTCCGAATTTTAAATTCTTAAGAAATAATTCGGCATACAACGAGTAACCTACAAAGCGAGTTTGTGTACATGGATACCAAGAGAGGCACTGGTGTGGATATTAAAGAGACAAATACTGTTTATTAATACGAAAGAGGGAAAGTTGAAGAGAACCATGATCGCTCATGAAATTATACAGCACATAGAAGAAGAAAAACCATAGATAAAATAATACAGACTGGTCTATATAGACTGGTATGACGATAAATTACATCTTGCAGCAAAGGCCTCTGATTGGGAAAGTGGAAGTTTTGAGACTCTTGATTATTATTGTTCCCATGCCTACCCTGACCTGGCGTGGTAGCACTTGACCTATTAGGATCCCAGCTATGGAAAATAGTGACACTTTTTCATAGTAAAAATACAAGCATACAGTTTTTTTTTATAAATAAAAGCAATATATATATTTTTACAAAAGCTTACCAACGATACATATTTAACAAAATTACCAAGAATACATTTTAAATGTAGAATTATCAAGAATACAGTTTATAGTCATCTGAACAACAATACATTTCATCTGTAGTTGAAGCCATAATATTTGATTCTGGCAATAAATAATCCATATAGATTGATATATATATATAGACTGTCTGTTAGCAATATATTTTAGCATATCAAATAAGTTTAATTGCGGTGAGAATATCCGTCTGTAATAATCTTACCTATTATCTACCGAAAAAGGGGAAAATATCAGACTATCTACCGATGAGTTAATTTTAGCTTAAACAGCATTGCCATATTTAATTTTCAACTTCTACTTTTATTCTTGTGAAGCAAGATTTAATGCTTCTGGCTTTCTTCATCACTCTTGGCTTTTTTCATGACAAAGATTAATAGCTTCTTGTGTACTATGGTGATATATGTCATGAAAAACCAGAGGTTTGTATCGAATTTAATGTCCATCGAGAAACTTCATCTGAGAGGAATCAATCCATGATCGCCGAAATATATACTTGGTTCGTATAAAAACATACAAAATTCCCATGAACTACAAGTGGTAACTTAGAATATGATCTCGTCAGAGACACCAAGTGCAGAATCAGTCTTTAAAATATGTTGGTGGAAGTATCAACAAAAAATAAATAAATAAATAAAGTTAATCCAGATGAAATTAGGACATACGAATAAAAACAGCTATCATATTTTCTTGCTTACAAAACGCTGCCGCTTCGAAGACACGCCCTAATATTGGAAAGACATTTCTAAGAAAAAAGGTCATTCTCATACAACGACATATTCACCGTGCGTCTCTCACATACTGGCGCATTCATCATGCGTCCCCCACATATGTATTGTTTACATTCATCACTTATTCGATTTCGTTTGTATCGCAATGACATACTAGTTGGTGGTTAGTAAATATATTATACATCTGTAATTCTCCAAGGGTGGCTTTAAAACTTTGAAAATATGCATGTAAATATATAAAAAAATCAAATACTATTTATCCATCCTCAAATCTCCAACACTCGTTACTGTTGTATTCATATAAAAGCTGTAATCTATCATCATGTACAATAAATGATCTTCACTACCATCCATGTCATGTCGGAGTAACCATTGTGGTAACTGATGCAATCGTCTTGGAGGACGCACACGTATTTTTCATGGTATTTGTAGGAAAAAGTAAGTATTGTAAGCCGGAAAATACTGATAACAGGGAGTAATATAAGTTCCGTTTTACAAGAGAAGATACGGAACATTTCACTTTCACACAATATCAAAAGTTCAAAGTAGGACCTGAATCCACATACCTTCAACACGGTTAGTGTCAATTTTACGTATTAGATATATAAATAAACAATTAGTTTATGTATGAAATGATAATCTTGTATTCTTTGTTGATTTTATTAACGCAACATTACATTTTACATCAAGGATATTAGAAGTAGAATATATATAATTAAAAAAACAGGAGTTTCGATACAGATTTACATGAATGAAATTCTCTATAAACATATTAATGTAATTAAAATTTGTAATGTATTCATCTGCTACTATTTTCAACCCGTGATAGTTTCACGAATTCTCTATTTGAATTTTCTTATGATTCTTAATTTTTAAGTTACTGATTGAATGAGCTTATGGCGAGTTCTACGGCAAAAAAAAAATATCCATAGAAATTCAACTATCGCCTACTTAAATATCTGAGCTTAAAAACGAATAATATTATTGCAATAGCAATAATAAATATGAATGATACTTGTTATTTTAGGAAATGATATTTAATCAATGAATTTGAGGTTCTCACGTCATCTGCGGACAAAGCTGAGCGCTTTGCTCTCAGATTCTCATCCAACTCCACATTGACTCATCTAGACTACCCTCACTCGACTTCCCTATTAGAACTGAGGCTAAACTGTACGATGTATATATTATCCCGACAGTAGTATGCCGAGTAATTTCAAAACTTGACCCCATAAAGCGAGCGGTGGCGATGGAACCCCGGTGATAGTCGTTAAGAAATGTGCTCCTGAACTCTCCCCTCTCCTCTCTAAACTGTATACCTATTGCCTCTCTGCTTCCTGTTTTCCTGCATGCTGGAAGTTCTCTTCATTCGTTCCTTTAATTAAGAACTGTGGTGAACCCTCGGACCCATCCAACTATTGCCCTATCAGCCTTCTACCAATTTTCGGGAAAGTGTTCGAGGCCATAATTAATGCTGAAATAGTTCAACACCTTACTGCCCACAAACTTTACTCTGACAGGCAGTATGGCTTCCGCTTTACTAGGTCCACGGCCGACATGGTAACGACCGTTACGGAGTACATGTTCCAGGCTCTTGGTGAGTCAGGCGAGGCTCGTGCTGTTGCTCTCGACATCTCCAAGGCTTTTCACAGGGTTTGGCACTCTGGCCTTCTATGCAAGCTACGGGGTTACGGTATTACCGGACGCTTGCTTGATCTAATCCTTTCTTTTTTAATTAACCGCAAAATGAAGGTCGCTTTGAATGAGCATGCCTCTACATCCTACAGCACAAACGCTGGTGTCCCTCAGGGCACTATCCTGGGTCCGATGCTCTTCCTTATTTTCATCAATGTCCTCCCTCCCAGACGAGATCAAGAGCCAAGTAGGCATCTACGCATATTGACACCACAATTTACTCCCGCATCAGTAAGAAACCCTTCGTGGAGGACAAACATAATCTCGCTGCTTACCTTGAAAGGGATCTACACTCTGTGGTGAATTGGGGTAAGAAGTGGCTTGTCAATTTCAATGCGTCTAAGACCCAGCTGTTGTCTGTCAATTATCACAGGCAACCTCTCCTGCCTCCCATAAGCATGGACCAAGCGAGTCTCCCTGAGAGAAATACACTGCGTCTCCTCGGCCTAACCCTCTCTTCTGATCTCAAATGGAACCACTATATTCAGTCCATAGCTAAATCCACTGCTAAGAAGTTTGGGTCACTGCGTCGGGCCAGGATGTTTTTCCCGCCTGAATCCATCATGCATATATACAAATCAACCATTCGCCCGTGCATGGAATACTGCTGCCATATATGGTCAGGCGCCTCTACTGTCCATTTCAGTCTTCTCGACAGGCTCCAAAGGATAATCAGAAATGTGATTGGCGGCTCGACTCCAGCCACTTCCCCACCGACGAGATGTGGCTTTCCTTTATCTGTTCTATAAATACTTTCATGGCTTCTGCTCCAACGAACTTAATTCACTGGTGCCTCTGCAACAGGTGTTTACTCGTGCAACCAGATTGGCAACTGGGTCCCACCCATTCACAGTTAGATTAACCAAATGAAGACGACAATTCTACTCCTGCAGGCTTCTTCTCTCGCACTTCCCGCCTGTGGAACTCGCTTCCATATTCTTGCTTTCCTGACGGCTACAACCTCCAGGATTTTAAATACAATGTCAATACTCATCTCTTAACCACTTGACTCTAGTTCTTTCACCACCCCGTATATAATTTCCTTTCTCTCCACCTTTGCAACTATCATGATGCCTGTATTCCCATCCTTCTCTTGCTCCTTTCAAACTGGTTCTTCTTTCTCTTCACCCTCTTCTAATGTATCTTTTAATCTTTTATGTAGCTCCCTGCATATGAGTGGCGTTACCGCCTTGCTCCGATTGATACGATTAAAAAAAAAATGAAAAGAATTTAACTTTTTCCATTTCATTGGAACAGTTTTTAAAGACTTCTATCTCCTTTTACTTCTTTTTATCATTTCCTCAGTGAAACCAAGTTGTGTCATTCTCATCTTCCCACGAGATTGTTTTTTTAATCGTATCACCCCGAACAAGGCGGTAACGCCACTGATGTGCAGGGGGGTACGTAATAGTGAAAAAATTGCAAAAGAGAAAGCCGGAAACCACAACAAGGGATGAGCCTCTTAACCTGTTCAATAGACGTGGGTGGAGTGTGAACCGGGCGATAGATAGATCTATCTACTCCAATTGAAAAAAAAAACAGTGAGAAGATTGGAAAAGAGAAAGCCGGAGACCACATCCTAAACAGGGAACAAGGGATGAGTCTCTTCACCTGTTCAATAGACGTGGGTGGAGTTTGAACCGGGCGATAGATAGATCTATCTACTTTAATTGAAGAAAAAAACAGTGAGAAGATTGGAAAAGAGAAAGCCGGAAACCACATCCTAAACATGGAAAAAGGGATGAGCCTCTTAACCTGTTCAATAGAGGTGGGTGGAGTGTAAACCGGGCGATAGATTAACACGGAATAGTCGATTATATATTAGGTATTGGCAAAAAATAACGCTCTTGTGGATTAACAAAGAAAAGGACAAGCACATTTTTGATAGGATTGATGAAATAATCATAGCCAACACTCTGTTTGCAAATACGCAGGCACCGCACTTTTAAAGAAAACACAGTTGAAGTTTTTTAGAATTTGATTTCATAAATACACACAAAACCAAACAATAAATACTTTTACTTATAAGAAAAAATATTAGACTTCGTGTTAAAAAAATGATGGTTCAAAAGTGCACTTTTTCCGTCAACCCCGCAGTTAGAGTTGCACCCGATAGAGTTTGTATGCAAGATTTTAAATATACGTAAAGGAAGTCTAACGTTATATTGATCATCTACCATTACATTATTAATAATTTAAAAAACTAATTTTTCTAAAAATTTATAAAATCTTTAAAATTATCACAATTTGTGAACCAATATTTATTTCAATATTTATCATTTACTATTTTATAAATAAATATAAAACAAGTGTTTTATTCATATTTTTAAAAATTATCTATAAAACTTAGAACAAAGACATTAAAATAGTCATACGATTTTTCCAGGATTTTTTCTTAATTCTCCATTTTGTCGTGAAATCGTGATCTACGATCAAGGATGTTTAATTAAATACAAATTCAATTCTCCATATATCAGAAATTGTCGGTTCAAACTAGGTACATTCATTACTTTGGTATAAATTTTTCGATATTAAATTTTGAAACAAAATTTTTAAAATAACAACACATTCTTGAAGATTTAATTTTTGATTTAATTAAAATCTTAATGATTAAATTAATTATAACCATTAAATAAAAAATTCTCATGTATTTCAGATATAAATTATCTAGATTAGAATGTCACATTCAATTTTGATTTCTTAAAATTTTATTAAAAGCGGTCATTTACTTAATTTTAAGAAATTTGTAAAGAAACAAAAATTCATCGACTTTAAAAATATTTCAAAAGATTTTTGACACTTTATTTTAGTAACGTTAGAAAATTTATTTGTAAATTAATCTGATTTTAAAGAAATACCATATACTTAGAGTAAAAAAATTAAAGTACAACCAATTATTAACGTTTTCATCTTATCGAACAAGTGACGAACTGTTGAATGACGAAATGATGATGCATGACCATAAATACCAATTTTCATAAATCTAAGGGAAGCAACAAAACTCTTAAATTACGTAACCTTTTCATAATAATGGAAATTTTACTCATCCATACATGAAAATAAGGGACGTATTAAGTAAATAAAATATATTTTCACAATAGTACTACTACGTTTGATAATCTTTGCTATTTTGGACTTGTTAATTTCTTTTACACTTAAATATTTTATCACATCCAAGGAAAATCCCAATAGAGAATTTTACACGATGTTAAACTATTATAATTTATTATAATTAAAATGTACAAAATTAAAAAAATTCTTGTAAAAATTAATTAGCATTCGTCAGAAAATTTATTTTTCTTCACACAATAATGTCTTTAATATTACTTATTTACAAAAGCAATTAAATCTTTTCTAATAAAGTAATATCATTGTTGTATTGGATTCATTATTTTTCAATTAACAGCAGAGTTTCATTTAGATAGCATTCTGGTTTCAGGAACATCCACGACGTCTATAGACATGGAGAAGCCCAGGAGGTGACACGAAACTACATAACTATAAACATAACTATATCGAATCCATTGCCAAATCTGCTGCTATGAAAATCGGCTCTCTGTGCAGGGCCCGGAAGTTTTTCCCACCTGAATCTATTCTGCAAATATACAAATCTACTTTCCGCCTGTGTATTGAATATTGCTGCCATATCTGGTCGGGTGCCCCTGCTGCTCTCCTTGGGCTTCTTGACAAAATACAAAGGAGGATCTGTAACGTGGTTGATACTGACTTGGCAGACCGGCTGCAACCTCTCTCTCACCGGCGTGATGTGGCTTCCCTGTGCCTCTTGTACAAGTACTTTCATGGCTTCTGCTCCGATGAACTTAGAGCACTGGTGCCGCTTAAGCAGGAATTTACTTGAGATACTAGATTAGCAACTAGGTCCCACCCTTTTACAGTTAAATGTAAGGAGGAGAGTACAAGAAACTACACCGGGAGATAAGGAACAAATGCAGACAGGCTAAAGAGGAATGGTTCAACGACAAATGCGCAGTAGAGAAACAGAGCAGGACCAATAAATCAGGGATGCATAAAGAGATAAGAGAACTGACAGGACAAAATCCTGTTCCTCAACAGGATGTATAAAATTCAAGGATGGAACAATCATATTGAATAAAGAGGAAATACTCCAGCGATGGGAAGAGTATATAAAGAATCTTCTTTTGCGACGGGAGAGAACAACCGAGAATACACAAGAAGGAGAATGGATCGGAAATATTAAAATCTGAAGTGGAAGCTGCAATGGCCAAACTAAACATAAACAAAGCAGCTGTTCCAGACGGCGTCGTTATAGAGCTGCTGATAGCCTTGGAAGAATATGGCATAGAAAAAATACCGACATAATAAACGAAATTTATAATAGTGGAATAATACCAGACGACCTATGTACTGCCGAAGAAACCAAGTACAAACGAGTGCGAACTACACAGACTATCAATTCAATGAGTCACATTACAAAACTGATTGTCAGAATCCTGATGAATAGAGCGAGAAGCAGAATCAGGCCAGAGAGAGAGTAAAGGAACAAGGAACAAGGAACGCCATATTTATGATTAGGATGCTCTTCGAAAGGGCAATACGAGTGAAGAAAGACTTGTGCCTATGTTTTATTGATTATGCGAAGGCATGCGACAAGATACGACACAAAGAATTGATGGAGATGCTCGGCAGCCTTGGCTTCTTTGGGAAAGACATCAGAGTAATCAAGAATGTCTACTGGCAGCAAACGGCCTGCAGACGGTCAGGTAACGACTTCAGCAGATTTACAAAGATAGAAAGAGGCGTAAGACAAGTATGTTCTTTTCACAGGATCTGTTCAACTTGTACAGCGAGAATATTTTGAGGACCCTAGATGACATGCCTGGATTTGTTATTGGAGGCCATAACTTGATCAACATAACGTATGCAGATGATACAGTGCTGATTGCAGACACGGAAAGGAAACTACAAAACCTCCTACAGAAGGTATCGGTGGGGAGTGACAAATAAAGACTACAAATAAACTTTAAGAAAACTGAATGCATGGTCATCAGAAAAAGGTGGAACCAAAAATGCCAAATACTGGTGGGGGATGCCAGAATCAAGCAAGCACAAAAATTTAAATACATAGGAAGTGTTATAACAGGAGATGGAAAGTGCAACATAGAGATTCGAGGGCGAATTGGCATAGTAAAGAACGCGTTCCAGAAGTTGAGTAACGTACTAATACACAGGAAAATTTAACTAGAAACAAAGAAAAAAGTGCTGGATTGCAATGTGATGTCAGTTCTTCAATACGGCAGCGAATGCTGGACAATATAATCGAAAATAAGGACAGAGCTTGAAGCAGCGGAAATGTGGTTCTACAGAATGATGCTGCGGATATCGTGGACTGAGCGTGCAAGCAAAGATGAGGTGTTGGAATGAATGACAAAAAAAGGAAAGTAATACTGAGCATCAGGAAGAGACAACTGAAGTTCCTGGGACATGCAATAAGGAAGGAGAGCTTGGAGAACCTGATACTGACAGGCCAGATAGAAGGCAAAATTAAACAGAGGAAGGCAGCGAATAACATATTTGCAGGGCCTGATCAGGTGGATGACGGAACGGCGGTTGCGAGGTGTAACAGGAACAAACACACTAAGAGCCACACGGAATAGGGAGACGTTGAGAACCATGATCTCCTACGTCCTGAAGGGACAGGGCACATAGAAGAAGAAGAATTTGAAAAAAAAGTAGGTAATATACAATCTCCAAATCCAACGTTTTAGGAAAAAAAAATTGTGAGAAAATAAGTTCTGTGCAAAATCTCATGAAATTAAGTAAGTGGGGGCTAACATATTAAAAGGAATTTATTCAAATTTTCTAAAAAAATAATTTCTTAAATAATGTCATTTGTTTGTGAATAAGTTCTGAACATTTCATTAAAAATGGACAATTACTTAGTTTTTAAAAGAATTTAAAAAAATGTGTTTTGAACGGAAAGAAGCGTAAGAAAATCAATGTTAAAAGTTATGGAAGGCGATGGCGTAAACAAAACAAGGTTATAATCACAATTTCTAACGTGTTAGAACGTATTAAAAAATTTAAAAAATAATTAAAAAATTTTTCATCTTGCCTCTTAATATAAACATTTTGATGGAAAACGTTCGGTTTTATTAAGTTTGGGGCCTTTTTATTCATACTATGCTGTCTTAGCGATTTTTATTAGGGTACCTATTTAAAACATTCCAAAGTGTTGGGAATTTATTTTTTAATCACTGCCAATGTTTCTAAAAGTGCTTAGAAAATTTACACATAAATTATATATTTTCAGCCAAGAGCTGATTAAAGAAGAAATTTAAAACAGTGTAGACTAAACAACTTGAATAGAGTTATTGACAATGATACTGAATTGTGTTCTTTGGAATGTTTGGCAAAATATCAGCAAATATCCAATCGGTTCAAACTTTATAAACCGGTAAGTATTAAAACTTTCACTAAAGTTGGTTGACGTTTTTTTTTATAATTTAACATGTATTTTATAAATTTATAAATAAAAATTATATTTCATATTTATTTTTTATAAATTGGTTAATCATATGCACGATGTTACTTGGTTTGTATATTTTTATAATGTTGTAAATATAAAATTATTCTTGTAAATAAACAATGTAATAAATAAATAGTGTTTAATATTTGTGTTGTAAATTCTCAAGAAAAAAGAAAAGCTATAAGTTCACTGCAATATGTTTGAAGTTTACGAACAGTTTAAACATTACTTTTAAAAATAATTTTTGAGGTAGTTAATGAAGTATACAGTAATTTTGGTGTTGAATGAAAAACTTTTATTTTGACAAAACGTTATATTTTTGTATGCACAGAAGTTACAATTTGACAGTTAAAACTCAATTTATCAGAAGAATTAATTTGTTGAGATAAAGTTAATTTGGAGCAGTTAGTTAATGGTTTAGTAACGATTAAATTCTTTCATAATAATGAAAATGTCCCGCATATTCCGGAACCAAATGTAGTCGACGCAGAATAACAATAATAATTTCCTTGTGTGTTAAATTTGAAACCATATTTTTTTTTTTTTTTTTTTTTTTTTTTTTTTTTTTTAATCATCTCACCCCAAGCAAGGCATTCCACTGCCACTATTGCGCATGGGGCTACATAGGGGAAGGTAAAGAGAAGGAGTGGTTAGACATAGGGAATGTCAGGAGAAAGGTGATAGATGAGTAAGGATAGCGAGGATGAGTGTCGGGCAGATGGGAAGAGTGTTTGATTGAATGGGAGCAGGTTAGTGTGTTAGGAGGTGTCTATTGACCTTACATTTAAACTCCTGGAGATTGTAGCCTTCGGGGAAGCAATCGTTTGGAAGAGAATTCCACAGTCGGGAAGTGCGAGGAAAGAAACTGTTGGAGTAGAAGTTACGGCTGCATTTTATCGATTTCACTGTAAAAGGGTGGGATCTAGTTGCTAATCTAGTATCTCGTGCAAATTCGTATTTAGGGGGCACCAGTGATCTAAGTTCATCGGAGCAGAAGCCGTGAAAGTATTTATAGAAGAGACACAGCGAAGCCACGTCTCGCCGGTGGGAGAGAGACTGCAGGCGGTCTGCCAAGTCGGTATCTATCACATTACAGACCCTCCTCTGAACCTTATCGAGAAGCCCGAGGAGAACAGCAGGGGCACCCGACCAGATATGGCAGCAGTATTCAATGCACGGGCGGATGGTAGATTTGTAAATGTGCAGGATAGATTTAGACGGAAAAAACTTCCGGGCCCTACACAGAGAACCGACTTTCATAGCAGCGGATTTAGCAATGGATTCGATATAGTCATTCCATTTGAGGTCCGCTGAAAGTGTGAGACCAAGGAGGCGTAGTGTTTTACTCTCTGGGAGGCAAGCCTGGTCCATGCTAATGGGAGGTAGGTGAGATTGTCGATGATGGTTAATTGACAGTAGCTTCGTTTTAGAAGCATTAAAATTTACTAGCCATTTCTTACCCCAGTCCAATATGGATTGGAGGTCTTTTTCAATCTCGGCTGCAAGTTTAGCTTTGACGCCTACACCAGATTTTTGTTGGAGGCGAGAGTAAACTGTGGTGTCATCGGCGTACAAACCTATTTGGGTTCTTATGGAATCAGGGAGATCATTAATATATATCAGGAAGAATGTAGGACCTAAGATGGAGCCTTGGGGGACACCTGCGTTTGTATGGTAGTTCTGAGAGGCATGTCCGTTTAATACCACTTTCATTGTGCGGTTAGAGAGGAATGACTGGATTAGTTCAAACAAATGTCCAGTTATACCATAGCTCCGCAGTTTACATAGAAGGCCAGCATGCCAAACTCTGTCGAACGCCTTAGATATATCCAATGCAACGGTTCGAGCTTCGCCATTCCTGTCGAGTGCCTGGTATATGTACTCGGTGATGGTCGTTAGCATATCAGCAGTAGACCTGGTGAAGCGGAAACCATATTGCTTGTCCGAGAGGAGCCTGTGTGCTGTGAGATGCTGAACCACCTCGGCGTTGATAATGGCTTCGAACACTTTGCCAAAGATCGGAAGAAGGCTGATAGGGCGGTAATTTGCAGGGTCAGAGGGTTCTCCAGTGTTTTTAAATATAGGAACTATAGAGGAAGATTTCCAACAGGCAGGAAAGCAGGAAGCAGATAGGCAGAGGTTGTAGAGCTTAGAAAGGATAGAGGAGAGTTCAGGGGCACATTTCTTTAAGACTATGGTTGGGATTCCGTCACCACCGCTCGCTTTGTGAGGGTCAAGTTTTAAGATTATCTTAGAGACAAGCGAAGGTGTAATGTGGACATCATTCAGTTGCGCCTCGGTTCTAGGTGAGAAGTCGGGTGTAAAAACTCCAGACGAGTCCAGACTCGAATTGTTCGAGAATCTGCGGGCAAAACATTCAGCCTTATCTGCTGGGGAGGTGAGGACCTCAAATTTGTTGATTAGCGGGGGTATTGTGGACTTGCTCTTGTTAAGTACTCTTTTACAGAGTCGCCAGTAGTCTTTAGAGCCGAATTTAGAGCATGCTATGCGTTGCTTCATTCTGGCAGCAAACAACATCTTAGCTTCGTTAAGTACCCTTTTACACTTATTACGAGCTGAAGTGAAAAGGCGCCTGTTTTGTTCCGACGCATAGTTACGATAAAGTCGGAAGAAATGATTCCGGTGGGCAATGGCAGCCGAACAAGCGGGTGAGAACCATGGAGACGAATGAGATTCAAGCTGGAATTTCCTAGCAGGGATGAAGGCATCAATGCCAGCCTTAACCCAGGAGGAGACCTCGGATGCACATTCTTCGATGGGAAGACTAAAGACGTTGTTCCAAGGGATGTCACAGAGGAAGTCTCGGAACGAATCCCAGTCTGCTCTTTGATAGCAGTATGATATTCTACTTGTCTGTGTTTCATGGGTCGGGCGGGAGTGGAGTGAAATATTGACGGACACTACAGTGTGGTCAGAGTTCCCAAGTGGGCAGAGTTGTCTGGTAGTGCAAGAGTCTGGGATGGAAGTGAAGCAGAGGTCTAGAAGTGAGTTCCTTCCGTTAGGGTTGTCGGAGAAACGCGTGGGGAAGTCCACTAATTGCGTAAGGGATTGGGTGATTGAAAAGTTCATGGTGTGGACACCAGCAGGGTCAGTGACAGCGTTCTTCAGCCACTTGGTGTGGTGGGCGTTAAAGTCACCAAACACGAATACATGGGCAGAGGGATGGGTAGAAATGGCTTTGTCAATATTGTCAGAAATGATGTCAAGTAACGAACAGTCAGGGGAGGAAGGAGAGCGGTACAGAAAGAAGAGATAGCTAATCGAGCTGAGAAGTGAGAGGCGGAAGCACATGAAAGAATGATCTGGGGATTCAAAAGATGACACCCTAGCTAAGGGAAGGTGTTCGCTGACATAGACACCAAGCCCATGCATATGAACATTGGAGTCCTTCCTGAAGAGGGGAAGGTAGCCAGGAACGCAGAACTCAGATGAGGGGATAGAAGGGTTAAGATTAGTTTCACATAGGGCTAATATATCAGGTGAGTTATTATGGAGGAAAGAATCTACGCTGGGGAAGTTGGTGCGGATGCCGCGTATGTTAGTGAAAGAGATGCAGACAGGTTTTTTGAAAAGAAACGAGTGAATACACGAAAGTATCTCCTTTATTACCTTTTAAGTTCTGAAAATATTGGAATGTTATGTTGATTTTTTTAAGAAGTAAATTCTTAATAACCATGTCCGGGTGCATATTATGTAATCTGTATTTCTATAGGAAATTTTAGAAATTTTAGTATAACTCAAGATTGCATACAATTTTTGAAATTGTACTATACAAGACTGTATTTGTTCTCTAAAAATAAATTTAGTTTAGGGTGAGTTGTGATCCATTTCTCCCATCAATGGAGCTTTCCTGAATAGATAAATTCAGTAAAACTCTGATTGTATTCAGAGTTCATTAATCCACTCGTTTCGTCGACTCTCTGTTTTCGGGGTGAGAGGAACCCAGACGAGGCTTCGCCGGAGGGTAATGTCTTGTCTGTTGTGAACAGACAACAGTCCATCACTGCCTTAAGCAGGGTCTACCGAAATATTTTCCCCGAGCTTAAGGGCTCGAATCTCTCACATATAATTCGGCATTGTGCCACATCCAGCCTCAGTGGGAAGGCAGATAAATAACGACTTCATTAAAGCTTACATTTAAGCCAATACGAATTTTCTCTAACAATTCTACTACAACTTAATGAACTCTCGTGAACGATTTTGTAATGGCTACTCTACTCTGTAGATTAATTCAAATTCGAATTCTAGTTGAATTCGTAGTATTTACTTACGCGCAAATACCATTGGCAAAAGTAATATGGGTTAAATAACAGGACAGATTGGGTTTTCTAGCCTTGGCCGAGAGCCAGTCTGCAGCAGAAAGCAATGGCAACCTATTGCGCGAAAATCTGTCCAGTCAGTCATGTCTCTTTCAAGACATGATCGTGTGGCATTTAACTGACTGACTGACTGACTGACTGAATCTACTCTGTCCAGCAAAATTTAACATTGACCACAGCACATCTAACGCCGAACTAGAATATCGTCAGTATAGAACTTTTCGAAACTTATTAAATACCTACTGCGACGAAAGTTCTAATAAGCTGCACTTCTTCACGAATATGTTTCAACACACGTTTAAAGATACCTTTCTACGAAGAGGCTTTAACAACACAGGACAGGATCTATATAGAAAAAATAGAAATTAAAGTGTTTCTCTGCAGTAAATGGTGTCAATTTCTTTTGATTTTATTGAAGGATTCTATCAAGCCTTAATAAAACTAAAAACTGTTTATTTTCTTTAGTATTTTCTTTAGTATCACCGGAACAATATTGAGCAGAATTGATATGAGATGCCTTCATAAACGGGCTTTAATCCACAGATATCCGACAAAAAATATTCTAAAATAGCTCCTTAACGCGACATCAGGTCTATGACGACGTAAGATTACTAGATTTCACAAAACAAAATGCTAAAATTACTATATAAATGCCTTAACATCAGAGACCTCTTCACCTATTTTGACACTTCGCTATCGTATGAAAAGTGAGGCTCTTGAAAAAAAAAAGACAAAAAACCCAACCTTAATTAAATGCATATGTTATTTCTGCAGAGATAAGAAACAAGCAATGTCATTATACCACGCTATAAGAGACAAATTCTTTATTTGCGGAAAATAGGAATATTGAGAAAAGTTTTGTAGACGTACGAAGGTTAGTGAAAGAGTATATTTTTCGATATCAGTAGATGCATATGGGTGTCGATGAACTACAACGATAGAGGTCAGGACTAACGAACAGTCACTAAAAACATTGACTGACACTGAAATCTTCTTTAACGCAAGCATTGCGAATGAAAATTCATGAAGAACCTACCCGTGCCAAAGATATGGAGATGGCTAGCTTATCACTTTCCATACAAGATATCTACAAATAAAGGATTTATTTTGCGACTTAATCATAGGTCACAACCACATTAGTAGAAATACCGTTCGGATGCACTAAGCCATTCCTTTAATACCTGCATCATATCAGCCAGCAGAATGTACCCAGCACTTCTTAACAATCTAACACACGATTGTAAACCGGTAGCTACTAAAGCTAGGTGGCATACGGAGGAAGACAAATTATTTATCCAAACGGATGTTACTCGTATGTTGAAGAAAGTTATGATCGATCTACGTCATTAAACGTGGAGAGTTTAAGCCTTTGTAGTTTCTCCTGTGAACAGGAAAAAGTGAATTCCCAGACGATGAAGCAGTTTTCTTTTCTAGATGCCTACCCACAGTCAAAAATAGACGAGATAATAGAAAAAATAGTCAAGAATAGTTTATTTAGTACTCTGAACTTCAAATGAGTCTATCATTGGGTAGCTATAAGGCCCAGCGGTAAAGCATATATGGCATTAGCGGCCCTTAACAAACTCTATCGATTTCGCAGAATACCGTTTGGAGTAACAAACTAGATAGCTAGCGTTTAACGGGTGATAGATCAGATAATAACGAAAGATAGCCTGAAAGACACCTATGCCCGCAAGGATAATGTATCCATCTGTAGAAAGAAACCGAGGGGAAGGTGACAGAAATCTCCAATTATTCATTGAAGGTGTTAAAAGTTACAAACTGAATCTTAGCCAAGACAAATGTTATTTTATATAACTACTACTTTTGTACATAGTCATTAAAAGTAACACAACATCCGATACAGAACGTCAGAATCCATTACTCACCCTACATGTCCTCCAAAAATTTAATAATTTTCGCACACTTTGCTCATTGTTTACCGTTGTTTTCAGAAAAAAAAATCCACCGTCTAACAACTGTACCAAAATTTCCGTTATATTCCAGAGCAACGAAGGCTTTTACCGTTTTAAACAGCGTCGTAGCAAACGCAGTCATTGCAATGTCCGATCTAGTAGCAGAAACAGGTTCCCCAGAACGCACCATAGCAACCTATTTAAGAGAGTTTGAAAGCATTATTTGATCTGGCGATATTTTAAACTAATTAGAGATTAAAAACCGTTCGCGAAAACGAGCAACAAAATAAAAAATAAAATGAGAAGATATCCAGGTTGGTGAATAAACTCTCGTTTTATTCATTCGACGTAGCCTTAGTAAATGAAATGCAGCTGTGGACTCTCTCTCTCTCTCTCTCTCTCTCTATATATATATATATATATATATATATATATAGAGTTGTGTCACCCAGATACTACACGCATGGTTCACCTGACAAGTATAAGAAACCTTCCCTACTCAGTAGAGTATGTAAAAGACATTATAAAATCATATAATATTTGCACTGAAATGAACACTGGTTATAAAGACCTAACAAAAGCAAGGTCATAAAAGCCACGCAACCCTACGAAAAAACCGCATTTGATTTTAAAATTCCGCTTTCGACAAAAATTCTCAAAAAATACATTTTGAAAATAGTTGATGAATATTCAAGGTTCTCTTTCACGATACCTTGCCCAGATGTATCCTCTGCAAAGGTCAAACTCTTTGCCCACTTTTCGTTGTCTTAGTGCTACCGCCCATATTCATTTTGACACAGGGGCTTCATTTATGTCCAAACACGTACGGGGATTCCTACAAGAAAAACGTGCAATGGTAAGTAGAACAACACCATATATCCCTCAAGGGTTATGACATTATACTTCTCTCACGATATAACTCTCAAGGGTTATATGGTGCCAGAGATATAATGGAATAAACTGGAAAATTGTTGAATCATCAGCTGCTGCTAAAAGGTTTAATTATAATGTAAAATGATTTCACAGACAAAAAAATTAATTTAATAATATTTTGGCGTTCAAATGCACAAGTTCATTACAAACCATTCACCGTAAATAATTCAAAATCCTTACAAAAGAAAAACATAAATTTTAAGATAGTGATATTTAATTTATTTTTCATAAGGCTTACCATTGGTATCAATGTTTATAGAAATATGGTGTACATTTCAATGTAAATTATCAGAAATCTGTTTAAGATATTTGATTTTTGTTTTGTTTTGTTTTACAGCGTATCAGCCTCAATGAGTTATTTAATAGTGACAATAATTTGAAGCTCGATTTATATGAATAGAATATGTATTCTTCGTGATCAGGTTTCTTTGACGTATTTTTGTGAAGAGGTTTTTTGTCGCGAGTCAGATGTTATATCATGTTTTTTTATTATTTTTTTATGTATTGCTGTTAATATTTTTACCCTAACTAATCTATTACTGATAATAGTTGTTTTCTTTTAAATACATTGCTGGTAACAATTTTTCGTTCAAAAATGTATTTTGTTTCTTCAAAAATGTATAGCTGGTAATATTTTTTCTCGAAAGAATTATTGATGAAATATTTTTTATAAAAATATTTTTCTATAAAACAGGTGCTTCTACCAGTATCGGGGTGGACCTTGAAACAACAGCAATTAAGTTATGCTTCCTCAATCCTCGAAATCTTCCAATCAGAGGCTTGTTGTCGGATGCAGGTTATCGTCATGTTTTGTCTGTAAGATTTGAATTCATTGAACGTTGTGTGCGCCAAGGTTAGTCAGTGGCTAGAAATGTTGCTGGTACGTTGTAAATAGTAATTTACAAAAGATGAATCGTGAAGCAAAGTTGGGACTTTGCTAGCAGAGCATAACCGATTTAATATAGCATGATTTGTGCGTAAATGAGATGGCTGATGTATATATATAGAGGACAGGATTACTTTGATAATCATAATGTATAATAAATTCTGTATGGCTTTCCTTTCAATGCCAACTTACACTGCAAATATTTAGTCCTGGTTATACTGTTAGATCTAACTAATGCAATCTTAAACAAAATATATTGCCATATGTTTTATGTAAATTTCTGATACTTTTTGGTATTACTTGCCTCCTTAACGGTAAAGATCATACGAGGATCAACCTTTATATTTTTACATCACTCATATTTCATTCTCCATTTAACATTGTTGCTATAATTTCATTGAATTTTGTCATAGCTGTGAATGTTGATGTCTTATTGTAATCTCTTTATATATCTAGTTTGCATTTTCTATTGTCATCGTTTTATTTACATTTATTTCAGTACCTTCACAGATTTGCTTAAATGAGTAGACCATAATGAAAAATGCCTGAAATTTTATCAAAACAAAGATTTATCGACAAAATATTTATGATTCTAATTAGAAGAAAGAGGAAAAGATTTTTATTATTAAATTCTATTTATTTTTTTCGTTTTTACAAGTATCTTGTTTTTCTTGCATCCTCCGTGGTGGTTTGGGGGCGTAGATTAATATAGAATTGTTAACGTCATTTTTTTGGTGGAAAAAAACTGATTTGAATATTCTTGCAGAAATCATTAGTTTTTTAGTAAAGGTTTGAAAAATATTTTTTTACATATCTTATCATCTACTTTTTAAAAATCTTATTAAATTTTCAGAAATTAATTTTTGCACCGCTTAATGTTTGCATTAGTTATAGGAAGTCTTTGGAGAATTTAAATCAACATTTTTTTTATTTTTGAAACAGGGTCCATATTAATCAAAATAATATAAATGCAATAAAACTAAAACAATATTTAACCCTCTAGGGCCATTCGTATCATATTTGATACAGTATTTCCCTATAAGGAAACATTTGGTATTTCCCTATAAGGAAACATTTGGTATTCATTCACTGAGCAGTCAGTACTGCTTTCATTTGAAATTTATAAAATATTTCTCTTAAAAAATTTTTCAGGAAAATATTTCTTTCAAGGTTTGTTTTCATACTGTATCAAATATGATACGAATGACCCTAGAGGGTTAATATTTAATTAGAACATATTTTATTTGGTTTTATAAATAATTTATATTATGGAGACTTTAGTCTAAAAAAATATGAATAATGATTTTTTTTCACGAATTATTTCAATTTTTAAATTATTAATTCGAATAAATTATGCAGTTTTAAATCTTTTAAAATTTTGTCTAACCTGATAGACGTTAGGTGCTATTGTTTTTAAGTAAAAACTATATATACTAATCAGATATGAACAATTCTAGTACAATCCAGTATTTTAAAAGTAATTTTTTTCAGAAAATCTTACTGAAATTTATTTTACATCTGTTACTCATCTTAATTAATTTTATGAAATTTAGATAAATGAGATGTTGTACCACTTAATATTTATATTACTTAAAATTAGAATCTCTTGAATAATTTAAATCATCATCTTCTAAAAACAGGAACCACAGGTACCCAAATCATCATTCTTTAAAAACAGGAACCACAGGTACCCAAATCATCATTCTTTAAAAACAGGAACCACAGGTACACAAAATACACTCTGAATTTTGAAAATAAAGAAATACAATAAAACTAATACATTATTGAATTAGATACAGCTTTTCATTGCATACATGAATTTTATATGTTATAGATATTATTGATTTGAGAATAAAATCATTGATTAATGTATTTTGCAATAATTGATACAGTTTCATTAAAATTGTAATTATAACAATTTAAAAAATTTTAAGTCTTAAATTTGTCTATTTGTTGTACCGATTAGGTGATATTTTTATTACAAAAGAATTTATTTACTAATCGTTAATAGAAAGCTTACTAAAATTACTATTCGAAAACGTTTTCAACTGAAAATAAATAGTATTTTTAAATCAAACACATTGATCTTTGAATTTGCTAATATTTCTAAAATAACATTTCAGAAAAGTATTTCTTATTTGTTAAATATTTTTAATGAACCGAAATACATTCTGTCTACAGGTCGTTAAATCGTGCAAAAATGAGCAAAAAATCAAATCAAATAAAAAACAACTTCCAGTCAATTTAAATTAGGTTTAAATACGGCAAAAGATTCTGCTAAATGTAATGTATTATCTTATAATTGAAACTAAAATAAAATCTTCAAGAAATATTTTTTAATTTAAAAAAATATATAATTTTAAGTCTTAGGTAATGCGTTTCATTGAATGTAAGTACACTTATTGCTACATTCGTTCTTTGTTCTTTTTTGTTTTTTTTATTCATTCTATAACTAATTATTTTCATCAGAATTTCTTATTGTATTTTCACAATTTTAAGAATATGCTTTCATTTACTATTTTCACTAGCATTATTAAACCTGTTTTTATTATTCTCTGTATTTTCTTGTTTTGTATTAATTATCAGATTTCTACAAAGTGATTAAGGAAAGAGAAGTTCAAATAAAATTGTATTAAGCAATCTTCCAGGGACAATACCTCATTTGAAAATCTTGCTTTAACTTAAATATCAATGTATCATAATGGTTTCAGTTTATTAGTTTTTATTTATGTTTTTTTTATTATTATCTGTGCTTAGTATGAATTAAATGAAACCAATTTTGTGTTGCACCAATTAGCTTAATCAGTAATTTTAGCTTTTACATCAACATCAGAATTCTCGGTTCAGCTGTGAACTCGGAACTCATTCATTGACACTGTTACTTAGTGACGCGTCTGTTTCTATTCTTATTTTTCTTTCCGGCTTGTTTCCAATAAAATTTTCTTTCTTTTTACATGTTTTATTCTTATGCTTATTCATTCTTTTCATTTTTTCTTTATTCTTTCATGCTAATTCTTCAGCCATTACTACAAATTTACAGCTATGCCCACCTCCCGATATAGTCAACCTCTAACTTCACTTAGTTTTTCAAACTTCCCCAACCACCAAACGCTCACCTAATGGCTAATCTCTCCACCACTGTTAGAAATCAATAATTTCAAGCCATATACTGATTTCGGGAACCGACCCACTCGTACCGACCGCTACTGCAGCTGCAGCCAGGGTCACTAGTCAGTAGACTGACTTACCACCGGAAGTGTGAACCGGCTGAACAGGAAATGGAATTCATGGCCAGTTAAATGGGGCCTTCATTAGGCTAGGAATATGATCAGCATTACACCGTAGCAGCCACTGGGAACAATTTTCCTTAATTCAATCATTAAGAATGGAACGGGCGACGCGTCGAACTTGACTCTAAAGAATAGACTGAATGGCGACATAAATAGTGGAAAGAAATCCAAAAGAAATCACCAAAACGAATTAAAGTCGGGAAAAAAAAAACAAATTTTGTTTCATGCGGACTTGTTGAGACTGTTTATATATTTTTTCGTTTTGCGATTTTTAGATCCTCCAACAGTTATTTACTTTTAAATCGGTTAATTATTTAACTCTTGTTTAAAATATTTATTAACTCTGCAGGCTTTTGAACATATTTTAGATATCAACTTCATATTTTGAAGTATTATAAAAATTTATCTGCAGATAAAAGAATAGTTGGAAGATATGTATATACCTATCAAAGAAGGACACACCTGGTATAGAAATGTTACCCGTTCATGATCTTATATTAAACGGATGTTTCTTTTGGTCTAAGATGATTTCGTTTAGAAAAGTGTAGTAACATACGCAGAAGTGGAATAGTCCTATTTCCCATAGAGTCGAGCGACTAATATTTTCAGTCGTTACTCGGTACAAAGACTAGAAGACATTACGAAAATACGGTGCCGCCGGTATAATTTATAACACTGTTGTATGAACCGGATATTGTGGAAACATGGCTTCATTGATTTTTTAAAAAATCATTTCAACCCAAGCAAGGCATTCCATTCCCACTATAGCGCAGGGGGTTACATAGGGGAAGGTGCTGACAGAGCGATTGTATATAGGAAATGACAGAAGGAGGGTGATACACGAGTAAGGAGGTACCTAAAAAGAGTGTTTGAGAGAATGGGTGCGAGTTAGTGTGTTAGCAGGTATCTATTGACCATACATTTAAACTGGAGATTGTAGCTGTCGGGGAAGCAAATATGTGGAAGGGAATTCCACAGGCGGGAGGTGCGAGAAAAGAAGCTGTTGGAGTAGAAATTGCGGTTACATTTTATCGGTTTCACTGTAAAAGGATGGGATCTAGTTGCTAATCTAGTATCTTGTGCAAATTCGTACATAGGCGCACCAGTGATCTAAGTTCATTGGGGCAGATGTCGTGAAAGTATTTATAGAAAAGGCACAGGGAAGCCACGGCACGCCGGTGAGAGAGTGACTGCAGGTGGTCAGACAAGACGGTATCGATCACATTACAGATTCTCCGTTGTATTTTGTCAAGAACCCCGAGGAGAATAGCAGGGGCACCCGACCAGATGTGGCAGCAGTATTCAATACACGGGCGGATTGTAGATTTATATACGTGCATGATAGATTCAGACGGAAAGAACTTCCAGGCCCTACACAGAGAACCGACTTTCATAGCAGCGGATTATCAATGGATTCGATATAGTCATTCCACTTGAGGGCCGCTGATAGTGTGAGGCCAAGCAGGCGTAGTGTTTTACTCTCTGGGAGGCAAGCCTGTTCCATGCTAATGGAAGGTAGGTGCGGTTGTCTAGCAGCTTCGTTTTGGAAGAATTGAAATTTATGAGCCATTTCTTACTCCAATCCACCACGGATTGGAGGTCCTTTTCAAGCTCAGCAGCAAGGTTCGCCTTGTCGCCCACACCAGATTTTTGACCGAGGCGATAGTAAACTGTGGTGCCATCGGCGTACATACCTACTTGGGATGTTATGGAATCGGGGAGATCATTGTTGTAGATCAGATAAGAAAGAGCGTAGGACTTAGGATAGAGAGAAAGGCCTAAGCCAAGAAGTTAAAAGATAGAAAATTTGCAGGAAGTGAGAGCGAGCAATCCTAGCATTTGTTTCACTGTACTCACTCAGCTTCATGTGAGATTGTGAAGGAGAAATGATTTGTTTTCCTGGGGGTTAGCCACGGCCATGTTGCTGGAAGGTAAAAATGTCACTCTTTGATGAATAAATGGTAGCAATTTTGTTTGGGCTAAGATAAAATTTACAAACCATTTCTTGCCTCAGTTGATTACTGATAGGTTATCATTTTCGAGACCAACTGCCAATTTTATTTTGTCGACGTCTGAGACGTACGGTAGAATAGATAGTTATGTTATCAGCAAAAGATACATAGCATAGAACTGATGACATGAGAAGGTTGTTGATGAAGTTGAAAAACAAATAGGTCCCAGAATATAGACATGAGGCTTCTCGCATTACTATGGAATGATCTAGAAACATGGCTATTCAACACTTTCTATATACGATTTGATCAGAATAGGCCAGTTAATTCAAATATTTGTCAGAGATACCTATCTATTCGAGTGTCTAAAGAAGACTGGCATGGCATTCCTCATATATCGGCTCAAAGTGCAATATTTGTTTTTCACCTGCTTGCTGCTTTTCAGGAAAAGCTTTGACAGTGTCCATGGTTCTCCGTAGCAAAACCTTCCTCATTGAATAAGGAGACAACTGTCTCCGGGACAGTGGTTTTTATCATGCACTCGTATTAGTATCTCAAAATAATAATAAAAAAGAAACAGAAATTAGATCATATACCACCAACAATGGGAGGTGAGTAAATACGGGATCGATGTGTAGTATCTGCGCGACATTTGAAAAGAGTTACACGCCCATAATAGATGATGGGATCGGAGGACGAAATTCAAATTCCGGACCAGAATGTTGCGTTTAATTTCGCACTAATTACCCTAGCAAAGGCATGCATCTATCTCTTCTCCTTGTCATGTATGAATTAAATAGCAGACCAGAATGTGCTATCGAAGCTTGTGTGGCAACTAGTTTAAAAGAAGAACAATGTTTGAAGAAAAACCGCTATACTATCATTTTTAAGAAAATTTCACAGATAAAAACGAAGAGGAATGATTGCTTATGTCCTAAACGGTTATGGTATTTTATATGCAAGGCAAACAAAAGAAGAAAAATTAGACATATGAAAATATATGTCGATTATAACAACTTGGAAATTTTAAAAAACTAGAAAAATAGTTCTATATAAACGGTCTTTCACCTCAAAGTGCAGAGCAGCGCTTAAATATTTGTTTTTTTCTGTTTTTCTTCAACAGAGCAAAAAGTTGATATTTTTAATTCAACATCGCTTTAAACATTTATTGCAACAATCTAAAACTGCTAAAATTTATCGGAATGAAAAATAAATTTCAACATCACCATCTTAATGGAATCTACCTTGACAAATATATTTTCTTTGTTTGTTTCGGTGTTGACTAGTAAATTTTGATTACAGTATGATTGAAACAGCGCAAACATTTCTGTAGAGAATAGGAAAAAAATGAAGAGACAAAAAAGGCTAATTTGAACCGATACATTTTGAACCAAATTCTTATTAGCTCGAAAGACGGTGAGTGATACGTCTGCATGATAATTTTCCTCACCTGTAAATGCAAAATAGCAAACAAACAGAAAACTGTGATGATAAGGTCTTTCAAATAAGACACATTCTTCTAATCTGACATGATCAAACTATCCCATTTTCTCCTCATGAAACAATTATTGTTTTCTCGACGGTTTCAACAAGTTGAGGGTATTGAAGAATTGCTTAAATATGTCGAAAACTTATTCAGCGCGTGGAAAGTTTTAGATGAAATACATATGTGATAAAACAAAATAACATTCCAATATAATATCCTCATGGCTAAAATCTATTTTCTGTTCAAACACTGTCAATATTTAAAGTGTGTGAATATACCAGACTAACATGGCGTATATGTTTGTAGACAGAAAAAGCTTCTTTCGTAAACTAAACAAGATTGAAGAGATAGATGCAGACAATGTAACTGCTTGTCGTAAAACAGACACAAAAGAAAAATACGAACCTTATGTTGGGGAAAAGTGTGCAATGGATATCGACTCGGAAAAAGAAATTGGGGAAACGAGTTCGAATTCCAGTTGAATTCTTTAAATTTCACTTAAATGCAAATACCATTGAGAAAGGTATTAATCCGTCTCTTCCCTCCAGTTATGGATTAAATAACAGGGCAGACTGGTTCTATAGCCTTGGCTGGTAACCAGCCTACCACAGAAACTAATGGCAACTTACTGAGGGATAATCTTGTGCTCAGTCATCGCCCAAGTGTGTATCACCTATGACACTTAACTGAATGATGGTGGGAAATTTTTCGCATCGTCTATACTCATCTGATATAGCATTAGCATTCGTTTCAATCACTCGACTAACAGTTCATAAGTGATAGAACCCTCAAAAACTGAAAAAAGGATTTTCAAACATTTTTCTAGGAAAAGCCCGGGTTTCTTTCAATCGAGTTCACCACAAGCAAGGAATTAAAGCCACTAAGACACAAGCTTTATTCGGTGTGAAAAAATTAAAAACAAATATTACTAATGGGCAAGAACAAAAAGAGTAATCAGACTATAGTGAATAACGGTTGATATTGAATTTAATTTTTTAAAAATTGGCTGGAAAGCATAGAGGCGGAAGGAATCTCCATAAGCTGTAAGCGCTACCAAAGAAACTTAAAGCGTAGAACTTACGGTTGCATCTAGCCAACTAATTCACATCCCCGATCATAATAGTAAGTCTGATAGGTCCTAGTAAAGTGAAACTGTCAGCTTTTTTTGAAAATTAACTCGGTCGATTGTGCAGGGCCAGGATGTTTTTCGTTTCTGAATCCATCTTGCATGTATATGAATTTACCATCCGCCCGAGTATTGAATACTGCTGCCACATCTGGTTGGGTGCCCCTGCTATTCACCTCTGTAATCTTGACAAAATCTAACGGAGAATCTGTAATGTGCTCGATCCAGACTTGGCAGCTCGGCTGCAGTTGCACTCTCAGCGACATGATGTGGCTTCCTGTGTCTCTTCTACAATTAGTTTCATGAATTTATATGTAAGGTCAATAGTCATCTCCTATCTCACTAACTTGCTTCCTTTCTCTCAAGATCTTTTCTCCATCCACTCCACCCCAATCACACCAGTATACTCGTCCTTCTATTACCCTTTTCCTGACACCCCGAATAACCTGCTCCTCTTTCTCATCACTTTTCTCCTATGTTAACCTCTGCATAGCAGTGGCAGTAAAACCGCCTTGCTTGGGTTGAAAAGTTTTAAAAAATCAGTTGTTGGCTGGCGCAAGAAAGACTTGTAAATTTGAATACTTCTAAAATGAAAGTGATATTGTTTAATTTTCATAGGGAAACATTTTATCTGCCACTAGTAAAGCTGATGCTATTCTCCATTAGAGCAAACTTTTCTACTTCTTGTTCTCACGTTTATCACTGGCATAAAATGGAATTATTATATTGAACCAAATGTTATATCTGCTGCTAGGTAACTTTGTTTACTGTGTCAGTATCCTTCTTGCTGGTTTATAAATCAACCATACACCAGTGAATTTAGTATTGCTACCATATTTGATCTCGAGCACCTGACCGGTGGTTTTGCAAATGTGTGCTAAACAACAGCAAATTCTCTATACCTCCTTTAATCAATAAATTTTAGTTATTCACAATCACTCAAGACAATGCTTAGTGCTTTGCTCGCAGATTTCATTTCAAATATGCATTTAACTCGTCTGGAGTATCCGTACCTAGCTCAACTCTTAAATCTGAGGTTCAACAGTGGGTATTTACATAACCCCCTCTGTGGTCTCTAACATAATTTCAAAACATGACCCCCATTAGACGAGTAGAGACGACGAAATCTCGGTTACTGTGTTCCTGAATTCTCCTCTTTCCTCTCTAAATTCTATAATTACTGCCTCTCTGCTCCCTTTTTTTTTTTGCTGCCTGCTGGAAATTTTTTTCTGTGGTTTTGTATTTAAGAAATCAAGAGAATCCTCAGACGCTTCTAATTATTGCTCTATCAGACTCCTACAAATTTTCAGCAAAGGTTTCGAGGCTATCATCAATGCTGAAATAGTTCAACATCTCACAGCCCATACACTATTCTCAGACAAACAATATGGCTTCTGCTTTGCCACGTATACTGCTGATTTTCTAAAGACCATCACTGATTACATATACCAAACCTCAATAAGAATGGCGAAACACAGGCTGTTGCCTTGGATGTCTCCAAAACGTTTGATAGGTTCTGGCACGACGGCTTTCTGCGTAAGCTATAGGGATATGGTATCACTCGACAGGTAATTGGTTTGATCTAATCTTTCCTATCAAACTGTATAATGACGATGGTTTCAAATGCCTCCAGATCTTATTACACGAACGCGGGTGTCCCCCAGAACTCTATCCAAGGTCTGACGCTCTTTCTGATGTGATCAAATCCCAAGTAAGCATTTACGCTAACACTAGCACCATTTATTCCCGCGTCGCTCAGAAATCTGTCAATTCGGGCAAAGATCGTAATGCCGATCTTGAGAAGGATCTCCAATCTGTAGTGGACTGGGGTAAGAATTGGCTCATTAACTTTAATGTTTTAATAAGAAGCTGCTATCTATCAGCCACCATAGACAGCCCCTTTCGCCTCCTATTTACATGGATCTAGCTAATCTTCCTGAAAACAATTCAATGTGCCTTTTTGGCCTTACTCACTCAGCTGAGCTCAAGTGGAACGACTCCATTGATTCAATCGCTAAATTTTCTACGAGGAATATTGGGTCACTTGAGTCCATCTTGCACATATACAAATCAATCATCAGCCCATGCAATGAACACTTGTGAGATATCTAGTGAGGCGTCCCTGTTATTCATCTCGGGTTTCTCGACAGGCTCTAGAAGAGAATCTGCAATATAAACAGACCGACCTTGCAGCTCGACTCCAGCCGTTTACTCATCGATTGGATAAAGTTTCCTTCTGTCCCTTCTACAAATATTTAATACCTTCTGCTCTGACGAGCTTAGCTCCCTGTTTCCCATTTTAAAAGAATTTACTCGATCAACAAAGTACTGTCACTTTACAATAAACTTCTACTCTACAACTTTTTCTCGCATTTCCCACCTGTGGAATTCCCTTCCGTATACGTAATTCCCTGATAGCTACAATCTCCAAGAGTTTAAATGCAGCATCAATTACCATATCTAATCCCCTTGACCCCCATACTTTGCTTATCGTTTCCCCAAAACATCCTGAATCTTATTCTTCTCCCTTTTTCATTCTACTCTCACGCAACTTTCTTTGCATAAATATTCCCTTTCTTCTCTTGTCCTTTCTCTGACACTCACTGTAGCCGGTTCCTCTTTCTCTTTGCTCCCCTCCTATGTAACCCTTCACTCTCCTCTTATGTAGCCCCTTGCGCACCTGTGGCATTACTGCCTTGCTTGAAGTGAAATGATTATATATATATAGAGAAAATTTTCAAAATTCAAAGTTGTCGGATGTACATTTCGACATAGGATCTCTAATAGAGATTCGCGGTCACGTCAGCGACATTGTTTTGTTCCAAATGGCGAAGGCCCTGGAGTAAAGTGTGGAAGGGGTCAGGTTAACAACGGTCACAAAGTAGAACAGGATAGAGCTGGTAGTGGCGAAATTACAGGGTGTTGAAACTGTATATTTACGAAGGGGAGGAATAAATTTAATTGTAATATCTTGAATTTTTTAATTAAGTTTATCCATTACAGGAAGTCATGAATTTAAAGTTATTAAAGAAATATATATATATATATATATATATATATAGGGATTTGGCAAAGGAGTTCATACTTTATAAAGAAAGACAACTAAAGGAGTTAAATTATTTTTTAAGGTTAAGATTTTGAGCTGTTTGAAGAGGTGTATTCAGGTGGGAAGGAATGGGTTTCAATATAAGATTTTAAAAAAATTTATTTAAGTTTATTTAATTAAACCATTTAGATAGAAGCGAGCTAAATGCTAATTATAGGAAGTTATCAGTTTAAAAATTATTAGAAAAAAAAACAATATATATATATATATATGCGTGTGTGTGTGTGTGTGTGTGTGTGTGTGTGCTAACCAAGGAAAAAGGGGTTTAGTAAAAGAATCCATATTTTCTAAAGATAGGTAATTAAAGGAGCTTGGGATAGGAAGGTAGGGGGTTTAAATACTTTTTAAGTTTAACCTTAAGGTAAAATTAAGATTAAAACTCAAATTGAATCCTTTTGATTAAAATTATAACATCTATTCAACGGGGATTTAAATTCTAAGTTTAAGTATTCAAAACATTTGCCTTGTGGCGGCACTTACTGATGAATTCCATTCCTAGATTCAGTAGCCGGTGTTGGTGGGGATATTTTAATATTGAAACTTTTTCCAGTAAACAGAGACAGCACCTATCACGAAAATTCCTTGGAATGCGGGCTGAACCTATCAGTTTCCAGCTAATTTCAGGATCCAGCCCTTCCTCTTTCATTTTCCAGAATGCCCGCGAAAGGGCTGTCTGGTACCTCTGACCGGAGTTCGAAAAAGAGTACCTGTGGTTATACAGTCTTTGTTTGAAAGGACCGGCGGATATACCGATATAGGTCCGGAAGTCGTTTTTTTTTGTTTTTTTTTTGTTTTGTTTGATGGAGAAATGCGGGATTCATAAATCACCTGGGTGGATTTGCATTTTCTCTCCACCGGGCAGGCGTCCACATAATTACAGCTGCATTCGTTTAGAATTCCGGACCTAGATTCAGCATTGCGCATGTCCACCAAAATACTCCTATTATGGGAACTAATAAGGCTGTCCATATTCGGGGTGCAAGAATAACTAATTTTAAGGGTGTACCTATTAAAAATCTTATAATTAGTATAATTTTTTTTATAGAGTGGTGTGAGTATTTTGTGATCACAAGAGATCAACTATTATCTCTTAAATATATTTTTAATTTTTAGACTCCAATTTCTTATCGTTAACTCATATTGTCTATTGATTTTTTATTTTATTTTTTTATTTTCTCATTTTCTCCGATCATCTTTTCTTTCTTTTTAAATGTATTCCAATTTAAATTTATTTTATCATCTTTTCTTTCTAATTTAAACTTATTTCTCTGTTCTTTTTTCCTTTTCTTCTTTCCTTTTTCGTTTACGCTTCAAGATACTTACCCTTTCTTTTTCACTCTCGCTCTCTCTCTCTTTCTCTCTCTCACCTAACCCACTTTCTTTACGTTTCAAATCCACGGCTGTTAGATGAATGCATCTTTTGTTGACATTGGCCGCTACGCGTGTCATCTGATTTTATGTTGCGTGTATATATGATTATGTATGAATATGTGTATGTGTTTGCCGAACGGATGTATTTTTTCTTAAATTTTCTTTTTAAGGGAGCAACTGTTATTTCCATTCGTTTTTTGGGTTTTGTGAATCTCATTTGTGTAAAATTCTTTATTAAATAAAGACGGAAGCTGATGATGGTTCACTTGAAATAAGCCTATATTTCCGATTCACCATGAGTTAACGTGTCTGCCTTAATGTTTCTTATATATATATATATATATATATATAGGTAGATAGATAGATAGATAGATAGATAGATAGAGAGAGAGAGAGAGAGAACTTTGACAAAATCCAAAGATGGTTCTGTAACGTCATTGGTCCTGACGTGGCATCTTCATTCTTTTCCTCCCGCCTCTGCGTAGTTTCCCTGCATATTTTCTGAAGATATTTTCATGGTAATAGTTTTTATGAGTTTTCATACTTGGTATCTTGTTCGTATGAATTTAAGCATACACATTCGATGCTAACTCACCGTTATATAGCCACCTTATTACCGTTTAAATTTTTAAATATAACCGCCACTTTTAACGCAACAGTTTAATTTCTCGCACTTTTCATCTGTGCAACTCATTTCTGTTTAATTGATTCCCTGGTAGCTGCGGTTTCCAAAAGTTTAAATTGCCATTCTCTATCTACTTGAATCGCATCCATCTTTTATCATTTCTTCAATGCATTTTTGAAGTAAAACATTTCATCCCAAGCAAGAAAAAACCGCCACAAAATTGTGTAGGGGGTTACAGAGAGAGTAAAACTTGGTATAGGGGGATACCAATTTTTTCTCTCTCTCTGTAACAACCTACACATAAGTAGCGGTTTTGTCTTGCTTGGGGTGAAATGTTTTACTTCAAAAATGCCTTGCCCCTACCAAAAATGTACACAGTAAACGTCCACTTCCATGAGCTGGTTCTCCGCTTCTCCAAACTTATCAACCAGAGGCCACGCCGTCGGATGCAGTTTATCTTCATCAACAGGACCCGGATATAGTTTATCGTCATTCCCAAGACGGTCAAAGATTTTTGAAGAAATGGTGGGAATATACATTTCCAGAAAGCATTCGACTTCTTCCAAGGTTTGCCTGTACAACTTTGTAATTTCAGACTTTTAAAGCTAGGACTCAACATGTTATGTAGTCAAATCAGTCATTATTCCTTCGTTTTTCGTTATAAAGCGCAATTTCTACCTACATTATACTGAGAACACACATACTTCAGTAACCCTGTAGGTTAGTGATTCCTAAGCCTTCTATTAGCTGAATTATTGTTTTATTATGCGCGTATAAGAATAAGTTAGAGTTTTCACTTATCAAAGCAAAATTACGAATATAAAAAATGTTGTAGAATTTAAATTCCCATCTTAATCTCCGTAAGCATTTCCCAATAGGATGAATTCGTTTAACCTTATTTATACTTATCGGAAAGTATATTTTCATGTAGACTTAACTGAATTTTCTGTTCATTTAACACAACGATCCTTGGGGATATGATATTGCAATGCAAATAAACTTCAAAGGTTTCAAGCTTGTTTTTTGAGTCAGTTAATATTGAAAACAATAGACAAGAAAAACGGACTAAGTTTTTAGAGAAAACGTAATTAAAAATCATTTGAGAATGTTTAAAGATATTCATTACACAACCAGATGTGACGATCGAGAAGATGCAAAACAAAGAAAGAAAAAGGAAGTAGAAAGAAATAGAGGAATCTGATTGAGAATGGGAATTGTATTAAGTTTTCAGCTCATGAAGTATCTTGAATAGCCAATGATCTTTGACGCAACTCTACCTCTTTTTTCAGATATGTGTAACTGTGTATTTATGTGTGTAGTGAAAGAGAGGGTAAAAGCAGCTCATAGGAATCTACGCTGCTTAGAAACTCTGACGTAACGTTTGAATTATATATATATATATATATATATATGTATGTATATATATATATATATATATATATATATTTGTGTGTGTGTGTGCGTGTGTGCGTTATTTGTCGTGTTCTTTCAGGGCGCAGGCGATCATGGACTTCCGCTTGCCTCCCTTCTTTCCTGCTCTTAACATTTTTTTTCTAACCATCCAGTGAGCAAAAATTTTGTCACTAAACTAATTGATGTTATTTTCACCATCCTATCTTTTTTTTTTTTTTTTTTTTTGTAGACGGACCTTTCGTGAATCACTCTATCCACTCGTCAGGTATCAGCAATTGAGTGTTCATGCTTATCGTTTTTTTTTCCTTTTTTTCATTGGTGTACATTAGTGGCCTGTGTGATGATGATATCATTAGATGTATGTTTTCATAGACTGGAGTCATGACCGGGATTGAATGATCCTCCGATTGAATCAACAAAAAAATTTCTGTGATCAAGATGAACCACAGCGTTGGAGAACATCTGTTGCTATTTGAACAGGATTAGGATAGTGTCCATTGAGCCTACTTGACCAAGATACGCTATGCAGGAATGAATACCTTTCCGGTTTTGAACCCAGATTTTTAAAGAACTTTTTGGGTGTTCAGCAACCCAGTGATCCAACAACCGCACTCTGTCATGAGACTGATCATGTTGATGATGATGGCGAAGATAACTATTGATAATGATAATGACAATGATGATGACAATGACGAGGATCACCATAACAAAAGCAGAAGCAAAAATTTTAATAAAAGATGCAAATTTTGCGAACAAGTGGTTTGTTTATCTAGAGTATCAGCAGTAAATGCGCATTTATTTAACTTCGATTCGAAAAGTTGCCATCGGAAAATGTACTAGAAATCTGGCACAAATTACTTCGACGTAGAGCAAAATTAACTTATTTAAAGATTAGTTGACGTTCCGGAATTAAAGAAAATTTAGTGCTGTTCTTAAAAAGAAACTATCTTACACTTTAAATATTTTTTCAAAATATGCCCAAACTATTCAAGCAAATTTTCAGTAGTTACTCGTATTAAATAAAATTATAACTCACCGTGCTTTTTGGTGTTAATTGATGTATGCACGCATTACGCTTGCCTTCCCAATATAACAAGGCAGTCAGCTCTATTCCAGTTTCTATATTCAAACTTCTGGATTTGTACATTGAATAATAGCACTATTTTTATGTAAACACCCCAGCCAACCACTTCACTTGAGTTGCCACCTTTTATAGTACGAATGACATTTATATACAAATAATGCAATTTAAGTGTGTGTTCTTTGATTATATCTTGGAAAGGACCTCCAATCCATAGTGGACTGGGGTAAGAAATGGCTCGTAAATTTTAATGCTTCTAAAACGAAGCTACTATCAATTAATCATCAAAGACAATCGCACCTACCTCCTATTAACATGTGTAATATAATAATCTGGCCCTACCCGAAGAAGGAAGTGAGGAAGCGGGGGCGTTTTCCGGCCGTTGAAAGGAACGGATGTTTGTTTGACCTTATTTCCGGCAGTAGCGGAAATGGCTACAAGAGGCAGACAGAACAGGTGTCTCTGAGAATTTACGTAGGCGTCGTGTAGGCGTCGCGGATCGAGGCAAAACCCGGAAGAAACAAGTTCCGGTTTTGGAAGATATAAAAAGACCTCGAAAACAAGGATTCGCCAGAAGTCGAAGAAGAAGCTAGAAGAGCTAAGCAGAGAGGCTACACTCCCGTCGAATCCAATTAGAAGCGCGCTCTCCCACTCTCTGTTCCCTAGGCTACACGGTCCATCGTTCATTAATAAAAACACAAGTCATATTTTTATATACATGCTTGTTTGTTGTCTGTCATTATATAACACATGGACCAGGCTTGCCTCCCAGACAGTAAAACACTACGCCTCCTTGGTATCACACTCTCAGCGGACCTCATGTGGAATGACTATATCGAATCCATTGCTAAATCCGCTGCTATGAAAGTCGGTTCTCTGTGCCAGGCCCGAAGGTTTTTTCCTTCTGAATCTATCCTGCACATTTTTAAATCTACCATCCGCCTGTGCATTGAATATTGTTGCCATATCTGGTCGGGTACCACTGATATTCTCCTTGGGCTTCTAGACAAGGTACAGCGGAGGGTCTGTAATGTGATCGATACCGACTTAGCAGACCGCCTGCAGTCTCTCTCTCTCACCGGCGCAACGTGGCCTCCCTGTGTCTCTTCTATAAATACTTTCACGGCTTCTGCTCCGATGAACTTAGATCACTGGTGACCCCTAGGTTCGGATTTACACGTGATACTAGATTAGCGACTAGATCCCACCCTTTTACAGTGAAACCGATAAAATGCAACCGCAACTTCTACTCCAACAGTTTCTTTTCTCGCACTTCCCGACTGTGGAATTCTCTTCTACATGACTGCTTCCCCGACGGCTACAATCTCCTGGAGTTTAAATGTAAGGTCAATAGACACCTCCTAACAAACTAACTTCCATTCTTTCAAACACTCTTACCACACACCCAACTATCTATCACCCGCTTTCTGACATTTCCTATATCTAACCACTCTTCTATTTACCTCCCCCTATGTAGCTCCAAGCGCAATAGTGGCAGTGGAATGCCTTGCTTGGGGTGAAATGATTAATATATATATATATATATATATATATATATATATATATATAGTCATCAGCAGACAGTCGCTATATCATAGTTCATCAGTACTGTTAGACATCGGATTGGTTCCAGGACTGAAACCCAACCGATTTGATATCAGTCGGCGATTCTAGGCTCTGGGCGCTCGGTGGTGGGATGCAGATTTTAGTGTGTTATATCCACAATGAAAGCACACGCCATTATCCAAAAGTGTTCACATTTATTACTAAATGAAAAATGCGTAGTTAGCTGTGAGTATATATATATATATATATATATATATATACTTACGTGACAATGCCCTTAAAATTAAATAATCTCGCGTTTTGAATAACATATGAAATTACCTACAATGAAACCAAGTAGACGGAATATAACTAAAACATTAACATGCTTAATTTTTAAATATTAACACCTGGCTAAAATTCAGTGCCTGTTCTAATCTGTTTTATCATTTATAATTTTAGCTAATTCTCTCGTTTTATCATCACGTCTCTACCCTAACCTTTATATTTTAAAATTATTTTGTACCCTTTTTATTGCTTGGTGAATTTTCGTGTAGAACCTTTGAATAAAGTTCAAAGTAAGGCAAAGCCATTGTCATAAGCTCTTAATTATTTACTAAATTTTTTAACGTCGTCCTAGGGATGTGATAACAAAACAGACATTTAAAGATATTAGCTGAATTGAACTTAACTGGTGAGAAAAAGATGAAACGTTGTGATAACAAAATAAAGAAGTATGCAGACTGAAAACTGTTAAATTAGTGATATTTCCATATCCTAAGAATGTAGACAAAAATGTTCTAATTATACTTTACAATTACCAGGCAGAATTTAAAATATTTAGATTCTGACTATTGTTCTCGTCTTAGATATTGTTAAAACATTTAGGCAATTGTGCCCTTCGGTCTTCACCAGGTGTTTATCTATTGTCTAAATTAGAGGGAATTCCGAATCATTAATTTAATTTTAGGGAGTAGATTGTTCTCGTTCCAATGATCATGTCTAGCTATATAACTTCTAGTTTTTTATTTTTAAAACAGCTCAGTCATTGCTCTTCTTATTTTGACTTAATCCAAGAGCCCGGACAAGGGATTGAACTTAAAATTATTGCCACCAAATTTCGTTTAATCTGTTGGGGTGTAGGATTTGTTAGAAATTACATTTTTACTATAAACTATAATGTGTATGACATTCGGGAAGTCATTTTGCTCCTTAATCACTTTTATATGAAGGGACAACATGTTGAAAAAATTAAATCGAGGTGAGAGAAAACACATAATATAAAAATATGCATTATTGACGTCAAAATTATTAAGAAGCTCGAGAATTCAACAAAATTGTCCTAACGGAATACGTTTACGCATGAATTCTCGATCTCTTCACATATTTTTAGGCGATATTTAGTGACATACATTTGTAGACATAATTATTCAGCTCTATTTCTTGATCACAAATAAATATGTAATACCTCAAAAATAGTAACTCAATATGAATTTTTTTTTATCATGAAATCACGAATTTGAAAGAATGTGCAGTGTCACCCCAGCATAAATTTTATTTTATAATAAAAAATTTAACTTAGAAGAAAATTATTGACACTCTCGATTCAAGAATCAATTCAGTCAGTCAGTTAAGTGCCATACGTGATACACGCTTGGGCGATCATGTCCCGAAAGAGACATGACTGACTGGGCAGAAGATTATCTCGCAGTAGGTTGCCATTGCTTTCTGCAGTAGACTGGTTGCTGACCAAGGATATAGAACCCAATCTGTCCTGTTATTTAACCCATAACTGGAAGGAATAGACGGATTAATATCTTTCCTAAGGGTATTTGTGCGTAAGTGAATGCAATGAATTCGGCTGGAATTCGAACTCGGCTCCCCGATTTCTCATTCTGAGCCGATATCCAATGCACCACATTACATGCCCTTATTCTTGATTACTGCCTTTAATCATTTCCTTAAAAAATCATTATAGAGACTGATATTTTGCTCCATTCTTCCTTGGTAAGAGCTTCTTGTATCTCCACATTCGAAAAACTTATTTCACTTACTTTTTCTTCAAATACGCTCATCAGTTTTTAATGGGTTTTAGATCAGCACTTTGGGATACGCTAACATCTTAATGTCTTATTAATTATTTTGTAAAAACTCATGTCGTATGTTTCGTATCATTGTCATTTGTAACGTCCAGTGGCGCAAAAAAGATAACTTTTGTGCACTTTGTTTTATATTATATTCAAGAATGGCAAAACACTGCACTCTAACAATGATAATCTGTACTCTGACTACTTCTTCTAGTCCAGAAGCAGGTTAATATTCCCAGAGCAGAAAGCTTCTACCGCCATGATTATCTAGATGGAAGGTAATTTTTGGTTTGTGCTTTATTCCCTTTCCTCCGTACATCATGGATTTCATGTGGACAAAATTATTTTAGTTTGGTTTCATCTGGCCATAAAACTGAGTTTCAATATTTATTTTTATATTCTAGATGATTTCTAGTATGAACCAATCAGCATTTTACGTGTTTACCCTTAATCAAGTGTATTTTCTTGCAAAACCTGCAAGATAAAAGCTTCGCGTAATTGTATTTTTCGATACATTCAACCCATTATACCATTGACAATGTAGTTTATCATTAAGTGATGATTTTTCCAGACATCTCTAACAATTTTGTTTCAGAAATTAACTGTTTTCTGAACAGTTAATTTATTCTTAACACAACGGATCTCGTTAAACTTCTTGATAATATTACAAATAGGGACATTTACACGCTTGGAAAGTGTTGTATATCCATCATCTTGTTTCTACGCTTCACTCAAATTCTTTTGGAGAATCTTGTTAATTTTAACAGTCTTTACCATGGTTGTAGAACGAATGAGTTATAGTGATATGAATTATAGTGATATATTGTCTTCTTCATTATCATTTAGAGTGTTATAGAACCAGTTCAAAATATATATAATTCTTAAAGAATGTTTGTAATAAATGTCGAATTAAGAACATAATATCACAATTACAATATAGCAATATTACTCTATAATTTCCATAAGGAAAGCAAATAAATTTGCACCGAATTAATGTTTAGAAAAAAATTATAATTATAAATATATAGATAGAAATTTTTTTAAAAATCACGAATTATACAAAATTAAATAGGGAATCAACTATTTATGTTAAATTTGTAAATGTGTGCATTTCCTTACAAAGTATGCAAATAGTCTGTGAGGCGAATAATTTTGTTCACAAATGTATATACTCATTGTAGCGTTTAGGAAAAGCTTTCTATTTTTATACATTCAAAGAAATAATACTTAATTTAATTTTGATAACGTTACTTTCAGCGTAATGACCATTTTATAACGCTTACGCAAGGAAAATGTGATTCACATGCCGAGTTACTTTGTTTTGTATATTTTCACTCTAAGGTCTTTGCAAAAGGTATGCATCCATCACATCTGTTATGAGTTAAATAGTTGAGTATATTAATCCGCCTAAACTTGGGTCACAATTAGTGTAATAGAAAGAAAACTGTGAATTCTAAACCATGGGCAAGCTTATGCTGTGTACTCTGCAGTCAACATATATAAGACATTGTGTATGTAAAAGGGTGCAGTTAAAAACTAAACTTAAAATTAATGTCCTAAAATAGAAAAAAAACTTCTTGAAGCTTAAAAATTGCATAGTTGAAGCCATAATGATGCAAAAGGCTACAAAAAAACTGTCAAAATAATTTGCAGTTCACACCTTCTCCGAGCAATAAATTATTTATAAAGAGCAAGTAGACATCTAGTTCGGCAAGTCAAGGAGAATCTTGTTAACTCTACAGTACTCCAACAATCCCTGACCAATGTTGGAATATTCTTCTTCTTCTTCTTCTTCTTCTTCTTCTTCTTCTTCTTCTTCTTCTATGTGCCTTGTCCTTTCAGGACGTAGCCGATCATGGCTATCCACGTCTCCCTATCCCTAATGACTCTTAGCACGATTTCTCCTGAGCGGGTTAGTGACAGAACTCTTGTTCTGTCACTAACCCGCTCAGGCCCTTCAAATATGTTATCCGCTGCTTTCCTCTGTCCCGTTTTTTCCTCTATATAGCCTGTCACTATCAGTTTTCTCCAAGCCATCCTTCCTCATTGTAAGTCCCAGAAACCTTTAATTGTCTCTTCCTGATGCTCAGTTATTAATACCCTTTTTGTTTCTATCCTTTCCAACACCTCATCATTGCTCACATGATCAGTCCATGATATCGGCAGCATCCTTCTGTAGAACCATATTTCAGCTTCTTCAATGTTTTCCTCTTTCTTTGATAATATTGTCCAACATTCACTGCTATATTAAAAGACTGACATCATATAGCAATCTGGTACTCTCTTGTTTGTTTCTAGTGAAAATTTCCTGTGTCTTAATACTTTACTTAGCTTCTGGAACGCGTCCTTTGCAATGCCAATTCGCCTTTGGATCTCTGTGACGCACTTTCCATCTCCTGTTAAAACACTTCCCATGTATTTAAATTTTGTAGCTGCTTGATTCTACTACCCCCCTACTGTGTTTGGGTTGCTCTTTTTGCTGATGACCATGCATTCGATTTTCTTGCAGTTTATTTGTAGTCCTTTTTGTTCACTCTCTCCATCTATCTTCTGTGTAAGGTCTTGTAGTTTCCTTTCCGTGTCTGCAATCAGCACTGCAACATCTGCGTATCTTATGTTGTCCAAATTTTGGCCTCCGATGACAAATCCTGGTATAACATCTAGGGTCCTCAAAATATTCTCGCTGTACAGATTGAATACATCCGGTGAAAAAGCACATTCTTGTCTTACGCCCATTTCTAACTTTGTAAATCGGATGAATTCATTGCGTGTCCGTATGCAGATAGTTTGCTGCCAGTAGAAATTCTTAAATACTCTAATATCTTTCCCAAAAATGTCGAGGCTGCTGAGAATCTCCATCAATTTTTTGTACTGTATTTTCTCACAAAGCATATAATACAGCTCATAAAAAAAGCACACATATGATCAGCTCAACTATGAGAAAGCTCATAATAATTAGCTAGAAATGTTCTGGAAAATGGTTTTAGAGACAGATACCACAAAATTTGAGCTTTTTCGGAGGAACGATATGTGGTATGCCAAAACTGCTTTTGAAGAAAAGAATATGGTGACAACAGTTTAATCTGGCGGCGGCAGCATTATGATTTGGAGTGTTTTACACTAGCTGAACTGACAAAATAGTACGCATTGACAGCACAGTAGACTCTGAAATATACCAAGCAATTTTGAACGAAATTATCTTGTCTTTGGTTCAAAAGTTGGGTGAAAGTCGATGCTGGATCTTTCAACACGACACATAATCCAAAGTGTCAAAGCAACTTCCACAAAATAATGAGTTTGGAAAAAGAAATTTCAAGACTTTGAATGTCCTAGTCAAAATCCTGATTTAAGCCCAATTGAAGATATATGGTTAAAGTTATCGTGACCGCAAAAGGAGAAGTCGCCAATAATTAATGCAAAGGCTTACTTACATTTGCACATCTTAAATTTTAATTTTTAAATTTTAATTAATATATCTATCCAAGATTTATAATACTTTGGAAAATGGTTGTACTTCTTTAAATAAGTGATTTTCTTGATTAAATTTTCTGTAAAAAATAAAAAATAAAATAATATCCCAGGCATACCCTTCCATTGCGCAGCAATGTTTAATGGTGTGAATCTTCATTAACTGGTCAGTTTGAATCTGTTCTATAGGGGTCGGTATATTTATTTGACAAATGCTACAAAAATTATCAGACTCATCATACTAAATATTTCTTCGTAATGGTTTTAAAATATCACGGAATGTCATCATTTGATATTCTTCTCTAATTGACGAAAATTTATATAATTGCGTTTCTGTGGCATAACGTTGTTCAAAGAAAATGTTCGTCTCGTTTAATCGCCCTAGTAAATAAAGGGTAGTTTCATTCTATCACCACGGCAAGGACACGTCTCTTTTGTCACACTTTCTATTGAAATGTGTTGGATTCGTCTAAATGTAGTTTATTGCTACACTATTTGAGTTGACGCCGCGAAATCTTCACTTTACAGCATTAATAAAAACCAAAATAGTGCACCCGATCTTCAGAAGGATGAGTCATTCTCCACTTGGCAGCCGCTTTACCACAGACAAAATGTCGCAAGCCTATCATAATTTTATATAATAAATAATAATAAGGAAATTGGGCTTCGGAAAGTTGATACTCACAGGACTGTTTTAAGCCAAAGGACACAAGAAAACAAAGCATAAACTAGAGGTTGTGTAAGTGAATGGCAGAACATAGCTTAGTAGTCAGTCAGTGTCATACGTGATACACACTTTGGGCGATCATATCTCGAAAGAGACATGGCTGACTAGGCAGAAGATTATCCCGCAGTAGATCCGCTTTCTGCGGTAGACTGGTTGCCGACCAAGGCTATAGAACCCAATCTGTCCTATTATTTAACCCATAACTGGAGAGAAGAGACGGATAAACACCTTTCCCAATGGTATTTGTAGGTAAGTGAATAAAGGAATTTAACAGGAATCTGAACTCGGCACCCCAGTCTCTCGTTCCGAGTCGATATCCACTGCACCGCAACGCATATTAGTAGGAATAACAAAAATAATTAAGAGCTACAAAGAATAAGAAATCGTAGAATGCTATGATCATCAACCTAATGAGGAGACACGCCATATAGACGAATCCCTATTTTAATAGTAAATATTCAGATTTGTTCGATTCTCTTTGTTTTGAATTTACTTTTAGAATAATTCATGTTGCTTCCTTCATGTTCACCTCTCTTTTTAAATGTAAGGGGATACTTCACGTCAGGGAATTGTGTTTAAAAAATGTCCACTATTTAGAAAAATCATTTCCTGAACGCTAGAATCCTACACTGTTCAAATCAAAGGTCACTACGCCTCCTCAAATGACCTCAAATGGAATAACTATATTTAATTCATAGCTACATCTACTGTTATGCTGGTTCACTGTGTCAGACCAAGAAGTTTGTCAGAATTCATTTTGCACATTTATAAATATACCATTCATCCGTACATTAAATACTGTAGCCGTATTATGTCGGTGTTCCTGCTATTCATCTTGAGGTTCTCGAAAAAAAACCTAAAAGACGATTTGCAATATAATCGATTATGACTCTGTAGGCCGCCTTCAGTCACTTTCTGACCGAAGTGGTGGTTTTCCTCCGTCTTTCTACAAGAATTTTCGTGGAAACTGCTCCATAAGCTGTTTTCTCTGGTACTCCAACCACGTGTATTTACTTGTGCTAATCTATTGGCATCAAAGTCCCACTCTTTTAACGCAGAAATAGTTAAATGTAACTACCTCTTTAGCTTTAACAGTTTTTTTTTCTCGTACTTTCAGTTTGTGGAACACACTTCAATTCACTTGCCTCCCTGATAGCTACATTCTACAAAATTTTAAATGAAACCTTAATTGCCATTTTATCTACTTGATTTTCATCCATCTCTTATCTTTTCGTCGACATCCCCTCTATCATCTTTTTCTCACTGTAAACTTCTGCGCACCAGTTACATTTCAGCCATGTTTGGGGTGATTATAAATGATTACGAAAAAAATAAGTTATATATTTTCCTCATAATTTTCACTTCTTACCATATCAAATATAACTCATATCACAGTTTACTCACTGTAGCCATTTTCACAGTAAATACCTACGTTGAGTAATTGTCATGCCTTGTGCTATGTGAACTTTAATATATAAATATGTTTGCTTGGGCACTGAAAATGATTGTCAATAAATAGGTTACTGTCAAATGCTTAGATACTGTCACGTGCGTTACTAGCTCAACAGACATTGACGGTTTTTCGAAGAAGATTGATCTTTTTGCCGTCAGTGTATGTTTGATAAAAGATACACGTATAAAAGTATAAAATTTATACATATATAGATGATTAATTATGTTTTTTTTTAATGTCAGGCGATTTAAGCATATATGCTTTTTATTTGCTTGAGAAGTAATACAATAAAGTACAATACAATACAAAAAATACCTGAAATAAATACAAGTCAATCGCGTGAAGAAGCAACCAGTTGATTTCCAAAATAGCCCCACCCACCGTGTTACTTTCAGTATCGCAGACTGGATGTCTCGAAATCATTTTAGAATTTCCCCATCAATTCAATTCTTATCTCATTGATGATCCTTCTTGAAGACCAAAGAATCTTGTTGCAAAGGTCCACGTTCTCTTATAATTGCAAATTCCGCTATTATTGCGTACAAAACGCCTGGCATTATTCATCCAAGATGTAATCACCGTCGCGACAAATCCAGTCAATTGAGGCATAATCCACGCATGTACTGAGTTTGTATCATTCAATGTTTGACTAAATTGAGCCTTTTTTGCATTTTTCCGTTTCGTTGTTATTTTGCTGATTAATGACTATCAGAAGATACGAATTGATTAAAAGCAATAAATACGATATAAAAAAGAAAGGAAGAAAATAAGTGAAAAAAAAATAAGATTGTGGCGAAAAATACATTACAACCGAGACGAACTGGGTATAAATAGTGAAAAAGAGAATAAAGACGTGAAAAAAATAAACACACAATAATGATCAAAATGGTAAAAAAAGAAGCAAAATGCATACAAATGAAGGATAAGAGAGAGAGAGAGAGAGAAAAAAAAAGAAAAATAAGCAAAGATATTTAGTTACAATCGGATAATGATGATTCATTTAAAAAGACGGAAAGGAAGGGAAGAACATAAAAAATAATAGTAAAAGAGAGCAAGAAAGAGAGAAAGAGAGGTGGATGGTGATCAGAATTCTGGGCTGTGATAGATGAGATAAGAAAATAAAAAAGGATACACACAGAATCCCATAGAATGGAACAATGAAAGAAAGAAAAGTGAGAAAATTCAAGAGTTAGAAAAAGTGAGGGATAAAATTGTTGATCAAACGCACGGACAGGAAGGTGCGTCTATAAATGTGTCCTCGTGAAAAAAAAAATATTCGCTGGGGATAAATTCAGCGAGAATTGATAAGCAAAATGCCGGTAAGCGTAACAAAAGAGATAAAGAAAAACTGAGAATTCTAGAAAGAAACGTAGATAGGCGGAGATTTTTTTTTATTTTGCTTGACGGTTAACAACATGGAAAACGAAATCGGTGAAGTGCGTTCGAATTAGAGAAGAACTTTGTTTCTAATTCGTACTAATGCAAATGAATACACGTCGACAAATATAATAAAGAAGTACTTCCATCAGCTACAAACACAAAAAGTCAGAATGAGTTCCAGGTTACTCAGAACTGCCGCAGCCTCGTCTTGCACGAAGAATCTATCATTGTACTCCCACGGCCTATTAAATCCTGGCACAATCGAGTATACGTTAGAAAAGATGAGGTACATGACAAACAATGAATTGATATTTTAACGATTGAAATTAAAAGTAGAGCTGAGAAATAAGAATGCTAAAAACAAAGGAAGAGCCCATGAAAAAAGATAATGTAGAACTGATAAAAACTAAGCAGAAATAAAAAGCCACTTTTTTAAAAAATCATTTCACCCCAAGCAAGGCATTCCACTGCCACTATTGCGCTTGGGGCTACATAGGGGTAGGTAAATAGAAAGAGTGGTCAGATATACGAAATGTCAAAAGGGGGTGATAGATATTTGGGTGGGTGGGAAGAGTGTTTGAAAGAATGGAAGCGAGTTAGTTTGTTAGGAGGTGTCTATTGACCTTACATTTAAACTCCAGGAGATTGTAACCGTCGGGGGAGCAGTCATATGGAAAGGGATTCCACAGTGGGGAAGTGCGAGAAAAGAAACTGTTGTAGTAGAAGTTGCGGTTGCATTTTATCGGTTTCACTGTAAAAGGGTGGGATCTATTTGCTAATCTAGTGTCTCGTGCAAGTTCCAACCTAATGGGTAAAAAGGAAATCATGTTAAATGTGAATCAATTAGAAGAGTTGATTAACTAAGAGCCGCTTACACGTGGCCCAAAGCCGAAAGGATGGGACACCCAGTGAGGAAGAAACTCCCTATTCAGTTGTAATAAATACTAGCGAGACAAGCTTACGAAGCTTTACACCATGTCGACGTGCTTGAAGTCATATATGAGAAGGAATGGTTATGAAAATAAGATTCGGAAAACAAATTGTAAAAAATGGAAGTGAACAAAAGCAACAAGAAGTAAAAGAAAAAGATATTCAATTATAGTATCTTTTTCTATGAAAATGGACTGGACTTGAGTATATATATACTCCTTCCATAAAGAGATCCGTTAGCGACATCGGGATTGATCCGTAAGTTACCAAACGATACCGAAGTACACAGAGAAAACCGCGTCAGTAGGCATAGTACCTCTGAGCTCCACTCAGCCAAAATAATATTACACGGATATACTATTTCAAACAGAGCTTCACTTCAAAAACTTGTATGTATATTTATTCCTTACTAATCGTATTCTTGGATTACTTACCTGCGTTCCAGTTGTATATTTACGTTCAATATAACCTATTTTTCTATCTCAATATCTGTTTTGTTGTTCATTATTTTTGTGTGGTTCCTCACACGGATCCACAAAAATTATAGAGCCAAGCAACATAAAAACTCATTTAGTAAACCATCAAAAACAAAATTTTTTTTGTAAACACACACACACACACACACACACACACACACACATATATATATATATATATATATATATATATATATAGAGAGAGAGAGAGAGAGAGAGAGAGAAATTTTATTTTACATACAAAAATATTTTTAAAAAATACAGGAAGGTATGATCATTTAAGCGAATTAAATTCACTTTATGGTCAGTCTTTTTTTAATATTATAGAAAATTTAAAATTTTGTCTGAGTGTGTGAGTCTGTAAACCTATGGAAGTAAGTTTGAAAAAAAAAGTAAAAGGAAAATGATAATCGTAGCGAATAAAAGGGGAAAACGGAAGGGAAAAAATGGAAAATATGTTAGATTTGCAGACAGAAGAAAACGCAAGTCAATAATATGGGGAAGATCCGCTATTATCGGTGATCATTAATATTATGGAACATTGGAGTAGATAGACTAAACTATCGCCCGGTTCACACTCCACCCACGTCTATTGAACAGGTGAAGAGGCTCATCCTTTGTTTCCTGTTTAGGATGCGGTTTCCGGTTTTCTGTTTTCCAATCTTCTCTTTTTTTTTCAATTGGGGTAGATAGACTAAACTATCGCCCGGTTCACACTCCAGCCACGTCTATTTTACAGGTGAAGCGGCTCATCCCTTGTTTCCTGTTTAGGATGCGGTTTCCGGTTTTCCAATCTTCTCACTTTTTGTTTTTTTTTTTCAATTGGAGTAGATAGACTAAAGTATCGCCCGGTTCACACTCCACCCACGTCTCATCTCTTGTTCCCTGTTTAGGATGTGGTTTCCGGCTTTCTCTTTTCCAATCCTTTCACTCCTATGCAGCCCCTGCACATCAGTGACTTTACCGCCTTGCTCGGGGTGATATGATTAAAACGAAAAAAAAAAAAAAACGAAAAAAAAAACATTCAAAATTTGTTTGTGTGAGTAATGAAACCGGAAAGTAAGCGTGTGGAAAAGAAAAGAAAAGAGAAAAGCGTAGCGAAAAAGAAGGGAAAGAAAGGGAGGAAGAAAGAAAAACAAAAAGGAAAGTGGGGAAGGGAAAGGTAAGAAAGAGAAGAGCAAAAGGTGTGTTAGATTTGAGGACAGGACGATACACAGTCCAGGAGGAGATATATAAATGCATTATAAAAGAGTAAATTGAATTGAATCTGCTGGCTTTGTCGAATGTTTTAAAGTTCTTCACACACACACACACACACACACACATATATATATATATATATATATATATATATATATATATATATATATATATATATATATTCATCCCAAGCAAGGCGGTACCGCCACTGATGCGCATGAAAGAGTAAAAGTTTAAGCAGGAGGAGAACGAAAAGAAAAACGAACCATTTACAGAGGGTATCAGAGAAAGAGTAAGAGAAGAATGCAAATACAGGTGAGATGACAGTTGCGATTGCAAAGGTAGAGTGAGAATGCAAAAAAAAAAGATATACGGGGTGATGTGAAAAGGATGAGTGAAGTTGATAAGAGATGCGAATTAACATTGAATTTAAAAAATGACCTCAACACATATTTAGACGATTATAGATCAGGATTTATTTCGACAATGTAGATTTTCTTACATTGTTACTTTCACACGGTTGGAAAATAAATAAATAAATAAGATGATGTATTTCATATTATTTTTTTAGTATTTGTTGCCAAGTAAATAGCTGTAAATAAAAATAAAATGCTTCTTTTGTTAATTCTGCACTATAACATGAGCATCAAATAAATTTATAAATATTTAATAATTACCTATATTGCAGTTTTACCAATGAAAATTTGAAGAACATTTAGGGTAATTCGGACGAATTTTTCCTTGATGCTTGCCTTGTAAAATTTTGCAAAGTGATATTAACAAAAGAACCATTTTATTTTCATTTGACAATAAAAACTAAAAATTGTATGAAATACATAATTTGTTTAAAAACCTGGGGTTGCCTAATAATTATGGCCAGTAGTGTATATATATTCAGACTGAACATTTCGTTCAAGTTTGAAACAGTATTTCACATTTCGGTGTTGTCATCAGTGTCTACTTTTGCGTTTACATAATACTGTGTATTCTTTGGAACTGAATATTACACTTTTATAATCTCGATTGCGCAACCCGTGTAGGCGTAAGTCCTGATATTGAAAAAAAAAAACAACCAATAAATCCAAGTAAAAAAGTATATCCATTATATATGAAGTTATTGCGTTTACTCATGCAGAAATAATCTTAGAAAAAAGAGATGAATTTATCTCGTTCCCGAGTGCTACGTGTTGACAAAATTGATAGTGATAGAAATTATTGTCTAGTTTTGTTCAGTCAGTATAGAAGAAAGAAAACATTTATATTTAAAACTGCGAAGAAAACAGTGGAAAAACACATAATTACGGTTCTATATGAGTAATATTGTCATGATCAGCTGTGTTCTGAAGCGATACGGGATTAAAAGTAGGTAATGTTTCGTTGTGTTCAGATAGTTTTAAAATCTTTAATATTTGCATGCCGTAAATATTTTACTAGTTTATATTAACCCAAAGTGACCAAAACAATACTGGGTTTTTTTTATGCTTATATCATTGACGAAAATCTATCACTCCCAGTGAAGAATAGGCCATAGACGACCCCTTGTCATCGCACCATGTTTTAGGATATTTAATTGTCGTCTCTCTCTCGACTTCAACTACCCCAAGACGGCGGGCCACTACGAAAATATTCTGCGAAAATTACAGAACGGAATCCTTCTTCGGTATTTCTGCTCAACTTTGTCAGTCTGTCTTACCTTCTTGGTATGTTGATTTGCTATTTATATTTTATGTGAATTTTTGTCTTTAATTTTCGTCTTTAATTTTCGTCTTTAATTTTTTGTCTTTAATTTTTGTCTTTAATTTGCCTGAGTTTTTTGTAACAGGGGTAGTATTTTGCTATTGTAAATAATTTTTACGTTTAAATCTCGTTTCGACTTATACTAAGTTAAAACTTAAATTTTTTTATTATTATAATTATTATTGGGGTAGGTAGTACCCTCCATCACCCTGTTTTACACTCCACCCCCTTCTATTGAGCAGGAGTGGAGGTGATCGCCTTGTTTCTTGCTTAGGAAGCGGTTTCCGGTACACTCTCCTTCGACTTCGGTCGTGGTTTCTGGCTTTCTCTTTTCCAATCTTTTCACGTTTCCTTATATTTTTTTTTAATTGGAGTAGATAGACTGAACTATCGCCCGGCTCACACTCCACCCACGTCTATTGAACAGGTCTAGAGGCTCATCCCTTGTTTCCTGTTTAGGATGTGGTTTCCGTCTTTCTCTTTTCCAATCGTTTCACTCTTACGTAGCCCCCTGCACACCAGTGGCGCTACCGCCTTGCCCGGGGTGATATGATTAAAAAAAATAAAAAATAAAAAAGCAAAGACAGTCAAAAGATAACTCTGCAAATATGTCGAAAATGCAACTTCTTTCTTGTGACTACTAGTAACGCATGCTGATCGCAACTACTGCTGACGGGTTCTTATAATTTAGACTAAAGAAAATGTTCGATTACTTCATGCTGTGTATATCTTATTACATATATTTTCTTTCGGAGTGAATTTATTTTGTATTTTCTTTTGTCTCTAGCTGCCATAAGAATAGGATTACATTGAATTTAAAATGAACTTTTTCTCTCTCCCTTCTCTAAGTCTAAAAAAGAAATTAGCGTCCTTTCTCTCCTACCAATCCTTTCTGCCCCCTCCCCACAAAAAATACCACACGTGTTCCTACCAGCACTGTATCAGTATGAATTTGATAGAATAACCAAAAACAGTCAAAAGATGACTCTGCAAAAATGTCGAAAATGCAACTTCTTTCGTGTGACTGCTGATCGTAACTGCTGCGGACAGGTTCTTATAATTTAGACTAGTTAAAGAAAACGTTCGATTAATTCATGTTGTGTATATTTTATTACATATATTTTCTTTCAGAGTGACTTTATTTTGTATTTTTTTTTGTCTCTACGTGCCAGGTTCTTATAATTTAGACTATTTTGTATCTTTTTTCTTTTAATCATTTACTTTGGTTACTAAAAATATACTAATTTTTTCGGTTGTCTAAAGGCCGTTTCGACTTTTACTAAGTTAAAACTTAGTAATTTTTTCCTTACTTTTTTTATTTATTTTATTTTATTTTTTTAAATCAATTATATATATGTATATATAATTGGGACGTTAGCATCCCTGTAGGTCTAAAAAATATAAACCTACAAAGGGCGGAAGAACTCTCAAAGAGTCAACAGCCAGCTAACTAGAGGTGATGTCTCAATAAACCATCGTGGAGAAGGCAACGAGATACCACTCCACTATCTACCCCCGCTCAATCATGGATAGTTACAACAAATATATTAATGCCAACAGCGTGAAGGGGGTTGCTTCCCAAGGAAGCAACTCCTCGCCCGGGAAAGAACGACATGAGCAACAAATGTCTCAGAATCGTTACCCTGCAACCGTGCGCTGCAAAGATAAACTCACCATAGAGACATGGAACGTCAGGACACTCAACTGTGGACAACTAGAGAATGTCAAACAGGAGATGAACAGACTGAATATCAACATCCTAGGCATATGTGAAACAAGATGGCCTAATAACGGAGATGTTAGTAGCGACACCCACAGGATAATATATGCAGGAGGTAAAAAAATCGAAAAAGGAGTCGCTTTAATACTAAACAAACAAGTGAAGAGATGTGTACTTGGATACTGGCAACTGTCAGAGAGAGTCCTCTTGGTTAAACTGCGAGGAAGGCCCTTCAAGATAGCTATTATAGTAGTTTATGCGCCGACAACTCTTTCTATTCAATACTGGACAGTGCCAAGGCTCAGTGCAAAAGCCAAGAAATTAGGATAATAATGAGGGACTTAAATGCAAAGGTAGTTAAAGATAGAGAAGGAGACACGAACGGCAAATTCGGACTAGGAGTGCGCAACGAAAGAGGAGAAAAATGGATCCAATGGTGCTCAGCCAATGACCAGGTTATTACTAACACCTGGTTCCAAGAACACCCACGACGTTTATGGACATGGAGAAGTCCAGGAGGCGACACGAAGAACCAAATAGATTATATAACTATAAACAAGAAATTCAGGAATGCAGTAGTCCAATGCAAAACATACCCAGGTACCGACTGCGGAAGTGACCACGTCCCAGTCATCTGCAAACTAAAAGTGAAACTCCGAAGACTGAAGAAGCCCAGCACATCACCAAGGCTGCAATACGACACGATAGAAGACGATCTCACCCTGCAGAAAGAATACAATAACAGCGTTAGAAAGAAATATGAAGAACAAATTGGAAAAGGGTACTCAAAATGGGTTCCACTAAAAGAAGCGATGGTGACCTCAGCGAACAACATAGCCCCAAAGGAAATTAGACGCAGAAGAAAAAACAAGTGGATGACCGAAGAGATCCTCCACATGATGCAAAGGAGACAAAAAATAACGCCAAGGCACGGAGCAGAGAACAAAAATCTTCACAGGAAGATCAGGAACAAATGCAGACAAGCCAAAGAGGAATGGCTCAACAACAAATGCGCAGAAGTAGAGAGACTGAGAAGTAACAACAAAGCAGAGATGCATAAAGAGATAAGAGAACTGACAGGAAAAAAAAACCTGCTCCTCAACATGATGCATAAAATCCAAGGAAGGATCAATCATATTAGAGAAAAGGGAAATACTCCAGCGATAGGAAGAATATATAAAGGATCTCTTTTGCGACAAGAGAGAACAACCGAGAATACACAAGGAGATGGATGGACCGGAAATACTAAAATCCGAAGTGGAAGCTGCAATGGTCAAAATGAACAGAAACAAAGCACCTGGTCCAGATGGCATAGTGATAGAGCTGCTGACAGCCTTAGAAGAATATGGCATAGAAAAGATTACCTACATAATAAACGGAATTTATAGCAGCGGAATAATACAAGACGACCTCCTATGCATGTCGATATTTATAGCGCTGCCGAAGAAACCTAGTGCAAACGAGTGCGAACTTCACAGAACTATCAGCTTAATGAGTCACATTACAAAACTGATTGTCAGAATCCTGATGAATAGAGCGAGAAGCAAAATCAGGCCAAAGATAGGGCAGGAATAGTGCGGGTTCGTCACTGGAACAAGGAACGCCATATTCATGATTAGGATGCTCTCTGAAAGGGCATTACAAATGAAGAAAGACATGTACCTATGCTTCACTGACTACGCGAAAGCATTCGACAAAATACGACACAAAGAATTGATGGAGATGCTAGGCAGCCTCGACATTTTCGGGAAAAACATAAGAATAATCAAGTATCTCTACTGGCAGCAAACGGCCTGCATACGGACAGGTAACAACCTCAGTAGATACACAAATATAGAAAAAGACGTAAGACAAGGATGTGTCTTTTCACTGGATTTGTTCAACCTATACAGCGAGTATATTTTGAGGACCCTAGATGATACGCCAGGATTTGTTATTGGAGGCCACAACCTGAACAACATGCTGACGATACAGTGCTGATTGCGGACGCGGAAAGGAAACTACAAGACCTCATACAGAATGTAGCAGTGGAGAGTGACAAGAAGGGACTACAAATAAACTTTAAGAACGCTGAGTGCATGGTCATCAGCAAAAGATACAACCCAAAATGCCAAATACAGGTGGGGGATAACAGAATCAAGCAAGTACAAAAAATTAAGTACCTAGGAAGTGTTCTAACAGAAGATGGAAAATGCGACACGGAGATCCGAATGCGAATTGGCATGGCAAAGGACACGTTCCAGAAGATGAGCAAAATACTAACACAGGAAAATCTCAATAGAAACGAAGAAAAGAGTGCTAGACTGCTACGTGATGTCAGTTCTTCAATACGGCAGTGAATGCTGGACAATATCATCGAAACTGAGGACAAAACTGGAAGCGGCCGAAATGTGGTTCTACAGAAGGATGCTTCGGATATCGTGGACTGAGCATGCAAGCAACGAGGAGGTGTTGAAAAGAATGGCAACAAAAAAGGAAATTGATGCTGAGCATCAGGAAAAGACAACTGAAGTTCCTGGGACATGCAATGAGGAAAGAGAGCCCGGAGAACCTGATACTGACTGGACAGATAGAAGGAGAGACAGAGGAAGGCAGCGGATAACATATTTGCAGTGTCTGATCAGGTGGATGACGGAACGGGGTTTGCCTGGAGCAACAGGAGCAAACATACTAAGAGCCACAAGGGATAGGGAGACGTGGAGAACCATGATCGCCTACGTCTTGAAGGGACAGGGCACATAGAAGAAGAAGAAGAATTGTCGTCTATGCTTCTGTAACTTGTCTACTATTACAGGTAGGGAAGTTAACCCTACGCACATCCCTTTATCAGTACGAGGTAGTCTACCTTCAGGATAGTTTTGAATTAAGAGTTTTAATTTCTCCGAGACCGGTTGCCACCCAGAGTTTTAGTATTGCTATTTATTCCTGCTGGGGAAGAATAGATGTATTCATACCTTTCCCAAGGGTATAAACAGGGATATAATGAAGTCGAACTGAATTCGAATTCGGCTCTATAATTTCTCAATCTGAGCTGCTGTACATCCTGCCTTTGTTATAGCAGTGAAGCCTCAGAAGACATAAACGTCAGGCTGTTATTTCAAGCATTCGCGATCCTCAACACTTCAATAGATGTCACAAAAATATTTACAAGTAACATTAATATATATATATATCGAGACAGTAAATAATTTTCTAAACATATACTGTTAAATATAAGAGACAATGAACGTCTATTATGTTTAATCACGAACCGTTTTAAACATCGTATTTTGGCTTTAATTTCAGTTAAAATAAACACAAAAAGTCTCCAACATTTGGATAATTTTTGGTTCTAAGCTGTCGGTTCGCGTGAGCCATCTTCAGAGAGGCTACAAGGACGGTAACACAAGAACATTTCTTAGAAAAACATAACCATGTAGGTAATATCAGCCAGATTTTAGACAACAATACAATAATCCTCACTCATACATACAGTAAAAAGAATCTTCAGATATTGGAGGCCATCTACATTAAATCCAAACAAGCCACACTTAATAAAGTCACGTTTAAATCTAGTCATAACACATTACATTACATTTGAATATATGGATCTGTTGTCATTTTGCGCTATCAGGCGGTGTGACGTCATAGAACCGCATTGCAAATTTGCGAACTGCATTTGTTATTTTTGGTAACTATTGTCGTTGCTTAGCAGAGTTTTATGTCAACACAAGATAAATTGGTCGCTGATGGTGGATGTTTTTGTGTTACCGTCCTTATAACCTCTCTGAAGATGGCTCATGTGAGCCAAAAGCTTAGAACAAACTTAATAAAAAATTATCCAAATGTTGGAGAATTTTTGTCTTTATTTTCAACTGAAATTAAAGCCAAAATACGATGTTTAAAATGGCTCATGATTAAACATGTCATTGTTTCTTATATTTTACAGTATATAGTTAGAAAAATATATATATATATGAGAACGAAAGTACGCCCCCACCAACACCTTATATTTTTTCTCTATATTCTCATTTTTTATAAGAATTGTTAACTTTATCTTTCCGTGTCATTTTCTTGTTTTTAGCTTTATACATTTTACATTTTCTTTCTAACCCATTTTCTCCTTTCCGTTCTCTGTCGATGAACAAATGCCAGACATACCAAATATTTCGCTAAGCAACATCCGACACAGTTAGCAGAGTTTATGATCAAAATCAGTACCGTGCAAGCGATACGGCCATTATTCAAACGAAGAAAATGCCTGAATATCGAAAGGTACCGAAAACCAGCGTTTCGTCTCACCGCTTTTCCCAAAGTCACGTCGGCCGCTGACCAATTTTTCTACCAATTATATTGCCTCCACGACAACAAGTCTGGAACCTGATACAGCGATAAAAGATGATAAAGGTTGAAAGGATGAAGAAAAAATTAGAATGGTTCGAAGCTGAATCAACGGAACGTGAAGGGCAGAAATAGTCATTCCTTTCTTTTTATGGTTAGACTTTAATCTTTCACTTTTAGCCAAAATATACATAAAAGTTGGGACGTGCACAGATTTAGACATTTTAAGTAGGAAATTTCAGTGTGCACGTAAAAATATTATTTCTGATAGTTTTAGCATTACATAGAGTTATAGTCAAATACACAACACACACACACACACATATATATATATATATACATATATATATATATATATATATATCATATTAAAGGTAATTTAATGGATACTCATATTAGAGTCAACGCTCTGTTTATTTATTACACAGTATGTGTATTTATTTTTGGCTACTAGCCTGAATATTCTACAAATTCTATTGATGAAATATATATTATTCCGTGTAGGATTCGAAGCTGCGTTCCTCTGGACAGAAGGAAATCATTGTTTCATTCAACGCGCCATAACTGTTCTATTCTTACTAGATTAGAAAAAGGTTCTGCATGGCCGAGATTTTAAGACACGTTGGATCTTAGGCCATTTTCTGCTCAAACGAGCGAGATGCAGTTTCAAGTCTTACTTGAAAGCGCATATTTTCATTAATAAGATTTGTAGAATATTCAGGCCAGTCGACGAAAATAAACACTTATAATGTTTAACAAGTAAACGCAGCGTCGACTTAATCATCAGTATACAGTAAAAAAAGTATTATTTCACACGCATACACACAAACACACAAACACACACACGCACACACACACACACACACACACACAGCCATCTTGGCAAATTAAATTTCAACTTAAGGCAAGTTTCTATATTTATAATTATTGCTCGTATCCTATGTTTAATCTTTTTAAATACTTTCATCTCAAGCAAGGCGGTAACGCTACTGATGCGCAGGGGGCTATATAAAAGGGAAAGATAGCAAAGAGAAAGCAAACCAGTTACAGGGGCTGTCAGAGAAAGGAGCAAGAGAAGGATGGGAATACAGGTGTGATGACAGTTGCAAAGGTAGAGAGAAAGGAAATATATATACATGGTGATGTAGAAAGAACTAGAGTCAAGTCGTTAAGAGATGGGTATTGACATTGCATTTAAATTATTGGAGATTGTAGCCGTCAGTAAAGAAAGAATATGGAAGCGTGTTCCACAGGTGAGAAGTGCGAGAAAATAAGCTGATGGAGTAGAATTGTCGTCTGTATTTAGTTGATCTAACTGTGAATGAGTGGGACCCAGTTGCCAGTCTGGCTGCACTAGTAAACTCCTGTGGGAGGGCCACCAGTGACTCAAGTTTGCCGGTGTAGAAGCCATGAAAATATTTATACAACAGACAGAGAGAAGCCACATCCCGTCGGTGAGAAAGTGGCTGGAGTCGAGCCGCCAAGTTGATAGCTATCACATTACTGATTCTCCTTTGGAGCCTGTCAAGAACACTGAGATGCACAGCAGGGACACCTGACCATATATGACAGCAGTATTTCATGCACGAACGGATTATGTGTTATATACATGTATGTGTGAGTATGCATGTGTATGTCGATGTGTGGATTATTTAAATTGTAATATATATATATATATATATATATATACACGAGAAAAAACCGCAAGATCGCCAAGACCTACCGCGGTTTCGCACAACGGCTCGTCAAGATTTTAAGATTTGGATACGTACAGAGTCGATTTTTTTATTATTATTATTATTATTATTATATATATATATATATATATATATATATATATATATATATATATATATATATAAATGTATATGGGAGGGCTATTTAAAGCCTAATTATATTTTGATTGTGAGAATAATTCTTCAGCAAGTGAATATAGGATTAATAATTTTTCAGAATTACATTCATTTTTTCCAAATACAGTCCATGCTATTTAACTCATGAAAGGGGATAAGATAGATTCATGTAAAGTCCAAAGCTATTTTTGCGTAAGTAATTGTACTGGTGGTCACAATCTGAACAACATAATATACGCATATGATACAGTGCTGATAGTTGACACGGAAAGAAAACTACAAGACCTCCTAAAAAGGGAGATGAAGAATGTCAAATGAAAGGACTACATATAAATTACTAGAAAGTGTGCTAAGTGCCACCAGAGATAGGGAGATGTGGAAAGCGATAATCGCCTACGTCCTGAAAGAACATGGCCCATAGAAGAAGAAGAAGAAGAAGAAGAAGAAGAAGAAGAAGAAGAAGAAGAAGAAGATGAAGAAGAATTGTAAAGAGACTGATTGGTGTTCAAAATTGGCACTGAGATTTCTCTTTCCGAAACGTTATTCATTACCCCACCCGTTCTTTATCAGTGCACGTCAGAGGCGTCTCCACCCAGCAAGGAACCTGTATGGCTGAACAGAGCTGTGTCAGGGCTTTTACATCACTGATATTATTTATAGTCAGCAAAAAAGAGTCCTGATTTATCAAACAGAAAATTCAATATTTTCCACCCATGATACGGCCAGAAATCTTTCAACAAAATATTCGTAAAAAGAATTAACCTCTTAATGAATAGAGGTTTTGTCAAATACTCCATACTTAGCAAATTTGGCATAGAAAATGTTTTAATCATTGTGATCACAAGAAAATTTTATAAGTGCCGGAAAAATGCAGAAACGATGGAAAACATCCGTGAATCATTTCTGATATAAAAGCACATTTCTTCAAATGTGAAATCGAATATTTACTGACATGTTGGGCTGAAGTTGTTGAACATTAGGGTGATTATATTTTGAATAAAGAATATTTAAATAAATTTATTTTATATTTGTTTACTTTCTAAAGAAAACTAAATTTTCCCATTCTCCATTCGTAAAATGTTTAATATAGATGTACCCTCTTGCTCCCTTTATATGAGGTTTTGCTTATAGAGGATATCTTTTATGTACTAATCATTTTTTCTTTGGGATAATCTGGAGATTACTTGGCTGAAACATTATAGCTATAATTTTCAATGATGAAAGAAATAGATTCAATAAATCTTAAAACATCAAAGCACATCTGATTCCTACATATAATATGTTCTTTTACCTCTTAAGAAAATGCTTGCAAAAGATATGTCTCGCTCATCCGCTGAGTGTAGAGGGAGTGAAAGAAAAATCAATCATGTAATTATGAAGTTTTTAACAAAGAAATTCTCGATTTTTTTCAATTTCTTTTGTCGTGTAAACCGGAACGTATTTTGTAATTTTTTATATATAATTTTGTTTTATTATTGAGCAATGGAAGGACAGATAGTGCGGTAAAGAAATCCGATGGCCTATTGAGAAACTTACCGTTGTCATCCAAAATATGATCAACTTATTATAGAACAGGACATTTTCATTAGAAATAAAAGAACAGAGTATTAAACTATTATTTAAAATCAGGCCTCTTACATGGTAGTGAATGTTGGACAATTTTCTCTCCTCAAAGAAGAGGATTAAAGCAACCGAAATATGGTTCTACATAAAGATGCTGAGGATAATATGAACTTAACACAGGAGAAACGATGACATTTTAGAGAAAACTGAACTAAAAAAGGACACTTATAATTAACACCAGAAATAATAAATTGAAATTTATAGGGAACATATTGAAGATAGAAACCTTGCAAAATTTGGCACGTACAGGATGAAATCAAAAAGGGAGATTGAAAAACGGTGCATAATCTACCTAACGATTTTGTATAAATAGATAGCAATAGAGTGTTTAGGAGATATAGAAAAAAGACAAAAATTACTATGAGATTTTGCTATTAAAGGAGAGGAAATTGTCGGAAGCCATGATCGTCAGCGTTCTGAAAAGACATGACAAACAGAAGAATATATTTATGCATTTTCAGAAAGTATTACGTTTTTTATTCAAATATTAAAACCTTTCAGGATAACGTTTTTTAATTGTAGAATATAATGCCATAGCATTACAAAATTGAAGATGTGACGAATGTGAATGTCGCATCTATATTTTAAGTAAACAATGAAGGTATGTCTGTTCGGTTAGAATTTTATTTAATCGGTAGTCATATCAATTCAAAACCATCAGAAAATTATGAATATATATAGATTTTAATAGAAAAATAAGATACCGCTTCAACGAGGCACGTATAGTTTTATCCAACATAACAATTTGAAGCTGTCTTTATTCATTTGGAGCAATTGCTAATATACTTGATTTATTGAACTGGCTCATGTGAAAGAAATATTCGACTGAATGAAGATGGAATGATTCTTCCTCAGATAATTCAGTGAGTCAAGTGCCATATGTGATATACACATGGATGATAATTTCTGTTTTGGTTCATGACTGACTAGGTAGAAAATATTCCCGCATTATGTTGCCGTTTCTTTCTGCAGAAGGCTGGTTGCCAGCCAACGCCATGGGACCTAATCTGTCCGGCTAATAAACCCATAACCAGGAGATGAGATCAATTCAAATCTTTCCCAAAGTTATTTACGCGCAAGAAAATTTAACAAACATGACTAGAATTCGAACTCCTCCCTCCGAATAATTACTTTATTCGGCTCTCCCAAATAATTCAGTCAGTCACTTAAGTGCCATACGTGATACACGCTTGGGCGATCAAGTCTCAAAAGAGAAATGAATGACTGGGTAGAGGATTATTCCGCAGTAGATTGATATTACTTTCGGCGGTAGACTGATTGCCAGCCAAGGTTATAGGAAAATTTGTCCTGTTTTTTAACCCATAACTGAAGGGAAGAGACGAATTAATAGCTTTCCGAAGAGTGTGTGCGCGAAAGCGAATGCAACGAATTCGACAGGAATTCGAATTTGGCTCTTCAATTTCTTATTTCGAGACGATATCCACTACATCACAATGCACATCATAATTACTGTATATAAAAGAACGCTTTGTATGATTGCCATGTATGATTTGCACCTTTATTGATTGCTTTTTTACTTTGATTTATTGAAATTCTTTGTTATTTACAGCCGAATAAAATATTTTTCGAGCTTAAGAATTTGAGGGGTGAGATAATAATAAATTAGTGATACTAATTAATTAGTTTTACTAATTAACACATAGTTTGAAAAGAGTTGGTGGATAACCTCCTTCCCCAAAGAGTAATATGTTTTTAAGTGAATATAACGAACACAATAGGAAATGGAAACGGTTTTCAGATTAAAAATTTCCACCCATTATCCATTAAACACACCGCACACTTAAGCACACTCTAACTGGCATTCTAAAGGGATCATCCATCTAAGTATTGACTCGACATTAATTGAAATCGGTGATCTTATTGAAACTAATATTTCAAACTGATATGGGATTAAGTTTATTATATGCAGATGCATAATAAAATTTCAAAAAACACAAAGTAAAACATTAAGACAGACAAAAAAATAATCCTCATAAGACAGACAACAAAATAATACTCATGAGCATTTGCTGAAGAGACTATTTGTGTCAAGTTCTCTTTCAAAGAAGCCAATGCATACAGTCAGTTAAGTACCATAGGCGATACACGATTTTAGGCGATCATGACTCAAAAGAGACATGGCTGACTGCGTGGAAGATTATTCCGCTGTAGGTTTCCATTGTTTTCTGCGGTAGACTGGTTGCCAGCCAAGGCTATAGAACCCAATCTGTCCTATTATTCAACCAATAACTGGAGGGAAGAGACGGATCAATATATTTCCCAAAGGTACATTTACGTAAGTGAATGCAACATATTCAACTGGAATTCGAACTCGGCTTTAAATGCCTACAGAGAGCGGTAAACTCTCGAAACATCAAATATCAAACAGCGTCAAATGCAGTGAACAGTAATTAAGTCGATTTTTTACATAATAATAGCATCTATCATAACTTATATTCCTCACATTGAGTTATTTGAGACTGATAACCGGATATTTTCCATGAATTACCATCATTAATGATTCAAACTAGAATTTTAAAGTTAAAGTGTTGTTCAAATAAGAGTCCATATGACTCAGTGAAACAAAAAAATTGGAATTAAAAATAATTTAGGAAAGAAAGTGATAACCTGTTACAGTAGTGGAATTAATATACAGATTTGGAGAAGTTATTATTTGACTAATTATTTTATCTTCTCAAGAAATAGCAGCATAAAGCTGTTACACTTGTGGTGATACTGACCGAACAAAAGCGATGGATCGGATATTTTGCTCTCTCACGACAAAAAGGCAAATGACCAAATGTCGTCGTTGCGCATCCGGGTTCGCACAGATGTTCCGGTTGAAAAATAAAAAAAATAATCAAATAACACATTTCAATTTCGCGAACCTACGCGAATTTTATTTACAAGCCAATGGGAAGCCCAGAATTCAAGTGTGAAATCCCAAACGAGCTGCTTTTAATCCAAAAAGCAGATATAAAAAGCCAAGATACATATATATATATATATATATATATATATATATATATATATATATGTATAGTGTATTTAGGCAACAGTTATTCTTTTATAGAGGTTTCATTAAAATGATAGACAAGGTATTATCATTAATTTTTTACATAATTTTTGATGTGTTCGTATATTTCTTTTCAGTTTTGTACAAAAATTATATAAGAAATGTACAAAGATTTTGTATTTTTGAGCGCTTTCCGTTATATTGAGCTCTCTAAATAAGAAAATTTTAAAGACAGTACCACTAGCAATTTACGCGTTACTCATCGGTAATGAATTGAGTTCTTTTGGTGACTTGCGTGTGTATACAACACACATATATATATAACATGCTAAAATTTTCTATCTATCATTCCATGAGCCCATGGTTTAAGGAGTAGGGACTCCGTGTGACATCAAATTGGCCGAACTTCGATCCCAGAAGTAAGAGGATGTGTCTAGCTACACTGAGGAGTTGTGATACAGTGAAACAGGATTGTATATGGATGAGTCATATATATATATATATATATATGAAGTTTAAACAGAGAAAAAATATGAAAGTAAACAATGTATAGTGCCCTGTTTTTTAAAAAATAGCGGCAGAACTGTGGAAGCACATAAGCATTTAGAAATAGGCTAGAACAAAAGAAAGAAGGGATATTAAAATGTAATTAATAGGTTCTCGTCTATTGTGTTAAAAAAAAGTAAAAACAAAAACCTTACATGAGATAACACAAATGATTTTCTCTAACATTTGAACATATATACTGTGGGAAAAATCGTAATATTCAGTGATGCATGGCTATCCAACATAGCTCAATTTTTCGTCTTCTGCCACCATTATTGTGTAGAAAATCTTTTTATATCACCGAGCAGAATTAATGCCCATCTGGCAAAGGTAAAAACCCGGCTTCGAATTTTTGACAGCTGACAAGCTGACCATTCGGCCACAAAATAAGAAGTGTTAAGGCCAAGATTCACGTGGTTACAATCTGGTATGTCATTTTCTGTCTTTTCATGTATGTTTGAAATGATAAAAGCCAAGACTGAATTGTAGGTGAACAAATAAACACACATATATACATACGTACATATAATAATAATGGATTCTCCCGTCGCGTTCAACGTATGAGGGTCCAACCTTTTTCCAGCAAGACAACCACACAAAGATTTGTTTATAGTGGTGAAGGCATTGTGTAGTACCATCCACACTTCTTGGAACTGCTGATAACAAACAATTGGTGCAGATGACTGCCACAGATCGCACGAACAGCAGACCTCAATTATTTAACCCATAATTGGAGGAAACGAACGGATTAATACCTTTCCCAAGGGTGCCAGTGCGCAAGTGAATGCAGCGTGCTCGACTGAAATTGGAACTCGGCTCACCGATTTCCCCCTCCAAGCCGACATCCACCGCACCCCAACGCACATCCGTGAATGCTAACAGCACCTGGCTCAACGTTGCTTAACTTCGGTGATCGAGCGGAACCGGTGTATCCAACGTGACATGACCGTTACGATATATATATATATATATATATATATATATATATATGTAGAAACTGAAGATAAGTGTTACAAAGATTTAATTTTGTCAGCGTGCTTTAAAATGTTTCATATATTTATTTTTATGCCTAACTTGTAGTTATAAATATATTTTATTGTACAATTTGGTTACGTTAAATATGACTTTAAGGGTTCATAACATTCACATTTTTTATCGATTTATATAAAACATTTTTATGCCAATATGAAGTGCAAAGTTTTACAGATTTATTATATATGAAATTGCATTTTATATCGCGCAAAAACACACACGAAAACATGTTGGTGATTTATCATCAACGAGAAATATGTGTGTAAAACGAATAAAAACTTGGATTCAACAAAATTTGTCAAGACAACATATAGTACATTATCACAAAATAACACTTCGTTTGCGTGTCAGGATGTGAAGATTGTGCAATCGGAAACGCTTCAGAAGAAGAATTTGGAGAGCCGATTTCGAATTACAGTCAGCTTCGTTATATTCACTTATTTTCAAATAATCATTGAATCCTACTTCTCCCTATAACTATGGATTAATTTTTTTTCTGAACAAATATCATTCTCGATAATTTCTTAATCAAGCATTCACTGGTAAAAATATATGCATACTTGCAATCCAAAATATAGTTGTTTTTACAAAGAAGTTCAAAAATTCGTAAAATGCAAATCGATCGTGTGGTTGATTTATCATAGACAAAAGATTGCATAATTCCTTTTTAAATCTTGCCACTTTTCAAATGAGAAAAATTATTTCTATAAAATGACATTGGCAATATTTTGATACAAATTGATTTGTGATAGTGAGTTCTAATAACAGAAAACGTGTATTGTTAATCGTATTACTGAATGCATGTGTAGTGTGATGTTTATGGGTGTTGAGACTTGGATTGATGTATTGAGTTAGAATTCCAGCCGCGATAGTAGGTTTCACTTTTGCATATATTCCCTTGGAAATGTACTAATCTATTTTTCCGCAGTTACTAATATCAAGATGTACTCAACTATTTCGTCTAAAGTTTCAACCAGAGTTGGAGAAAGAAAACTCAAATATAAATTCTGCCTAAATTGTTATATGAACTCCAAGATCTCTTATTCACAAACTAACAACTAATATACTACTGTAAATGCAGTACATGGGCTGCTTCAAACAGCATAATATTACAGGACTCGTTAAATGCAAAAAAAGGGTCTATATTAAGTAAGGCAATTTTCAGCTTCATTTTTATTTTGAAATATGCAATTGCCGTCTTTTAGCATCACTCTGACGTTATTTCCAGGTTCGATAAAGCTCCTCTTTTTTTGTTGCATTTTTTGTGAAAGATAGTAATTCCAATCAAAGTATGTTGTGGTTTAATAGATGCTGGTTCGGAATGGGAACAGGGAGAGCCGAGTTCAAATTCTAGTTGAATTCGTTGCATTCACTTACGCGAAAATACTCGTGTGAAATATATTATTCCATCATTTCTCTCTACAGCTATAGGTTGAATAACAGGACAGGTTAGCTTTGGTTGGCAACCAGTTTATTGCAGAAAGAAATGACAATGTATTGTGGAAAAATCTTCTTCTTAATGATGGAAAGAGATATGATCACCCAAGCATGTATTACGTAACTGATTGAGTCATGTCGATGCAAAGAAAGCCAACAGTAGTTAAATTAAAATCTGCAGTAACAACAGTAGAATCTAATTTAATCTATTTGAGGCCTGAGTATTGCCATTTATTTTTAAGGAAATGTATTGTGTACTGTTTAAAAAACTGTAAAGACCAAGTGAAACAATCGTTATAGAGCGTTTAATTAGTCACTTTAAAAAACTGAGCGTATTGCAGTTAAACATTTAAATGTGAAAACGGTAAAATAGGAAAAACATACAGTTTTCGCTTCATGATTCCATCTGATCTGGTAATCATCTTTAATAATGTCTGTTTATGAATCATAACAGCTTTCGAGCTTTACAAAATCATATTTTTTCCTGACGACTCAACTGTCATTGATCAGCCACCGACTTGTATTCAAGTGGCCAGTTACAAATATTCTCATAATGGAACGCTGGGTGAATTTTATTTATGCAAAGGATAAGCTTATATTTTTACCAAAATATCAAGGTCTGTGAGCTGTTCCTGTTCAATTAAAATAATGACTGTACGTAGTGGTTTACCCATTTAAAATAAACATCGTGATAAGGAATTGATCGAGAGATTAATGATATTTTACAAAGTACTAGACAAAAGAAATTGCTGCTCGATCACAAATTGCTGATAGCTTTTATCAGTTTGGAATAAGAAGTGCATTACATCATTTTCCACATGTGTTATTATTGTGTATTGAGATGTGTAAAATGAAGTATTATATCAAATAAACACCATCAAAGACATTTTTAGTGAACGCATGATCGTTAGAACTAGATCTTGTATCAATAAAAAAGTACTTTCGCCTGAATGAGGTGGATGATAGCTTACATGAGCATCTTTGCAATGAGAAAACACTGGCGTCAGGAAAAATTATGAAGACGGCATGATGGTTAAAAAATCACACCTAATGTGTTCTCTCATACATGTAAAAGCAATAGTAGCTAGTAGTAACTTCAACATTAGTGAAACTTAAATGCATTATTATATGGAATTATAGCGGAGTATTTCATCAATGATGTCCGTTGTGATGCAATATATATATATATATATATATATATATATATATATATATATATCCAGGAGTAGAGTAGCCGACTGACGCCATTTTGGTCGGGTTTCAATCCTGGGTAAAAAAGCAATCGGAGTCTAAGCGTACTGATGAGCTGTGATACGGCGAAACAGACAGATCTGTCTGCGAATGACAATATATCCGCATGCGTAATGAGTGGCAAGTACAATGCATCCCCTGAAATGACGAACACGAAAGTATTCCAATATATATATATATATATATATATATATATATCAATAATATTCTTATTATTAAATTTTATAATAAAAACAAATAAAATAAGTAATATGAATAGAAGGAGCTTTTTGTATTAATTTTTTTATCCTCCATCACACACTTCTGTATTTTAATCCTACTTTAAATCTCCTGACATGGGCGGGAGCGAAACCGGTTTATTCGCTTATTTTACTATTTTTTTGTGTGACATTAAGCTGCGCATTTTCATCTATTTAATATATATATATATATATATATATATATATATATACATGTGTGTGTATGTGTGTGGGTGTGAGTGTGTGTGTCTGTGTCTGTGTGTGTGTCTGTGTGTGTGTCTGTGTTTCTGGCTGTGATATGAGATGAAACGAGTAAATCGATTAAGACTAACGAGAAAACTAATATAACGTAAAAAATGATGAGCTGCGATTAATTCCTACGCAGAATCAATCTGGCAAGAATGTATGCCTTAGGCATTTCTCAAAAGGCTTTCCACTTTCGTGCTAATGAAGTAAGAATGATGATCAGCAAAGACAATGTCTTTTCAAGCATCGATTGTTGCTTGTCTTTCATCACAAATACATTTTTTATAAAAGGGAGAATTTTTTTTTTAATAGACTTTTAAAAAGACACTTTGACCTTTTATGATTATTTTGAATGGATGATTGTCAAAATTTTGTATCATTGCTCGAAGCTATATTTAAAAGTTTTTTCCTCCAAATATTCGCAGCATTGGTTTTATAAAATATTTCCAATGGTAGAAAATTATTCTTTAAAATCAGATTCGTTATATATATTCAGATTTATACTATTTTTATTGATAAATTTTGAGAAATGTTTGACAAAAGAAACCAACCTTTAAAAACTCTAGTTTATGTCTTTAGAAATCATTTGAGACATGGTGAGATGAGAGAAGTTAGCCTAGCAAATTTCTAGCCAACAAACAATCCAATAAAATGTTTAATCAACATATATGTTTAAATTAACGTTAATGTTTTCGTTTTCTTGAAATTACATTCGAGATATGAATTACATTTTAGTTAATGAATAAATTATAATTAATAAGAAACTATCTTAATAATTATTTATTCCAAAGAACAAAAAAGTATAAATATATATCGAAATCAAATTGCAAGTATGTTTGAGATTTAGAGCCCAAATATTTGAAAATAAAATTAAATAAATTGAACTGACATACCAAGAATCCAACTTTCTTTTTTAATCAGTTTGTATCTTTTAAGCATGGCTATCAGTAACATTATCATATTCTATATATATATATATATATATATATATATATATATATATATATATATTTGATAATGTTTCATATATATATACAGGCGAAATAAATTCTTGATTTATAACAGTTTAATTATTTTTTGAGTTTTTTCTTCTTCTTCTTTCCACATTTAAATATTGAGCAGATTTTTTGATTCATTTAAACCTATATAGTGAAATTGAGATTTCCATGTCTCGATATCTCATTCCGTTCCAGGAAGACAGTTTAAGACAAATGCTTAATATTTCAATCAATAGTAACGTTTACATTTCGGTTAATGAAAGTCGAAAGACAATTCTTCAAGCGCAGGCAAAAACGCTGAAAAATGAGGCACTCAGTGTGGATTAACCTCATTATTCAGTCTTAATAGATCTAGCTAAGCAAGCTTTTTAATATGACACCACGTCAAACGGCCCAGTTTAATAAAAGAAAAGTGCTTAGTGTATAGAAGTCAGTAATTTGAAGAATATATTATGCTCTCATATCGATTGATCGCATATCATATACATATATGAAGAATATATTATGCTCTTATATCGACTGAGCTCTCTAGAGAGAATTCTTTTTAAAAAAAAGTTATCATTTCAGCAATTTGTGTATTACTCTTTAGCAATTAATTGAGTTCTTAAGGTGACTAGCGTGTGTATACCCCGCTTATATATAACACGCTAAAATTCCCCTTCTCTGGTTCCATGTCCCTATGGCTTAGGAGTTAGCGACTCCTACTGACACCGAATCGAGTTTTGATCCCGAAGCATGTGGATGTCTAGCCACACTGATGAGCTGTGATACAGCGAAACAGGCTTATATGTGAATAAGAAATATATATATAAAGAGAGAGAAAGAGAGAGACTGTTGATTGCGATCAAGCATGAAGCAGGCTGTTGGTACTCGTTGTTAAACTCAGTATTACCAAGATATTTTAGGATGTTGAATAAGTTCCCAGAACTATGTGTGCGTAGTTTCAGATGGTAACGCATCTATAAGGAAGTACTATAAGTATGCTTGAAATCCAGCGTATGTCATTAAAACTATTTTTAATTTTAATTGGTATATTTTTCCATTGACCCTAACAATTCCGGTTGAAGTTTAGCTCGAACCAAAATTCATGATATTGATTTATAAAATTAAAACGCCCTCCCCTACATTGAAAACTATTACAGCATAATGTACCTTGTGTCATTCTCGTTAATTTGACTTTGTATTAAGTATACATTTGTACTGATATTTGGGAGTAAACGAACTTTGCAACTACCCTATATGTGAATGGGCTCTGGAAGTTTCCATGAAGGGATGTTTTCGTAATGATAATCTCACAAATAAATAAAAAAGGCAAAATGTCCTCTCGCTTTTTTCGTCTACCGGAAAGAAGTTATTTTTCAATTACGTTCCTAATACATCCAATTACATGTGAGGCTGGATAACTTATGCTTTAAGCAGGACATTTTTTTCTTTCATTCCAGCTGAAGGCAGAAATAGATGGAGTATGTTGCAGGCTTAGCGAAGTAGATTAATCACGAGTTTAAAGCGCTCGTGAAGGATAATCAGAGATTTTCGAAGTAAAAGAAAGAAACACAAAGAGGCTAGCAATTCTACCTTAGCATATCAAAATGTCTTTTCAACGGGGTTAAAATGCACATTCTAAAGAGACATTATTTCTTTCTTAACGCAACTAATCAGGCGGTCTGTTGATGTGAGAGACGATTTCAAACAAGAACGATGCAATCTTTTGAACAAAGAAAGGATTTCTGTAATTTCGCGAGAACGAAGATTTAAAAAGTGATATTTTCTGTTAAAACATCTCTATCCACATCATCCAATTTGTCAGGAGAGTCAATGGATAGAGTAGTTCTATTTTTTTTTTTTTTGTAATCACGATGCATGACCTGATTAGGTAATCTTAAGAGATAAGATTTCGTATATAGATGTTTACGTGGTTGAAATATTGAACAAATGATAAGAATTGACTTCACAACAGTAATAATGATGAATGATGCTTGTATACGGACGGCGATGTATGGTTGGCCACTTCATCAGATTGCCTGAGAAAATGCGCTTACAATTTGCTGAACTAGAATCGGGGGAATGATCCTGTGGTGCTCTATATTAGCCACGCAATGAAACAGTCAGTCAGTTTAATGTCATACGTGATACACATTTTTGGCGATCATGTCTCGAAAGAAACATGACTGACTGGGCAGAGGCTATTTAACCCAATCTGTTCTATTATTTAACCCTTAACTGGAGAGACGCATTAGTACCTTTCCCACGGGTATATGTGCGTAAGTGAATGTAAGAAATTCAACTGGAATTCGAACTCGGTTCCACGATTTGTCTTTCCGAGTCGAGTGTCATCTTGAAAACCTCTTATATCTTTCCTAGCCAATTAGAAATGTTGGTTGGTTGTCAGGGGATTAGCAACGTGTTTGCATAAACGATGTTAAAAGAAGTCAAGCAAAGAGAGGAACCACTGTTTTATGTGCAGAAAAGTATACGTTTATCGTATTTACTTAACTCGGCAAAAAGCAGTATATCCTCCATGAGGGGAACCTGTCATATAAAAACAACTTTCTGAAACGACGAATGTAATGTGGTAAATAAAATAAAATAATCCACTGGTTAATTATTCCACAACGACTTTTCCAGTATTCACACGGTTTAGCATTAATAAGAATATAATCAAGTTTAAAAATAATAGAGGATTGTATACATGCCATTCGAATAGTATGAATACAAAGGTGGATAGATGGAATAGAAGTCTATCTAAGAAATTCACTATCACGTGTAATAATCGCAACGAAGATTTTATTTGATTTTATATTAAGAAGGATCCCCCAATTATAATAAAGACAGTTGTATATATATATATATATATATATATATATATATATATATATGTAAGAAAAATTAAGGCAGACACGTTATTTCATGATAATTCGGAAGTATGGGCCTATTTCAGGCGAACTATCTTCAGCTTCCGTCTTTATTGTACAGAAAATTTTACACGAATCTTTGGATTCTTCCGTATGATATATATGTATATATATATTTTTAGCAACAAATAATAATAATAATAATAATAATAATAATAATAATAATAATAATAATAATAATAATCCCTTACTATTCTGCATATCATTAATAGCACTAACCAGTCAACTTAATAAGACAGAATGTGGTTATAAAGTAGGCCAAAAGAAAATAAGCCATCTATTTTACATGGATGACTTAAAGTTATATGCTAAGAATGATAATGAGCTGGAAGGTCTTCTGCAAACTGTAAAATGCTTCAGCGAAGACATTGGAATGAAATTTAATTTGAATAAATGTGCTAAAGCTACAGTTTTACGTGGATCAATACAAGAAACATCCTCAATTAGCCTAGACCCTGCTGTAACAATAAAAGAATTGAAACCAGAAGAAGCTTATAAATACCTAGGTGTAAATGAGAGCGAAAACATTTACCATAAAAAAATGAAAGAAATAGTGCGTAAAGAGTACTATAGAAGGCTACGAATGATATTAAAAACTGAATTAAATTCACAGAATAGAGTTATGGCCATTAATAGCCTTGCAATCCCAGTTGTCCAATATAGCTTCAACATCTTAAACTGGAATCTAAACGACATCAGGCGAATGGATGCTAAAACAAGAAAGCTTCTTTCTAAGCATAGGATGCATCACCCAAAGGCTGATGTAGACCGTCTATACATACCCCGTAAAGAAGGTGGAAGGGGTCTTATTCAGCTGGAATTGTCATACAAGACAACAACTATTGGCTTACTAACATACATAGAAACAACAAAGGTTTGGATGATACAATTAGTAAGGCAACATGAAGAAAGAAAGAAAAAATATTCAATAATAAAAGAAGGCAGTAAATATAAACAAGAATTACAGTTAGTAGATTCTGTAGAAAAGCAAAACAGTAGCCAAGAACCAACTATTGCGGCAAAAAATATGAAAATGAAAGCCAAAGATAAAGCTCTTGAAAAGATGAAACAGCGCTGGCAAGACAAACCTCTGCATGGCCAATATCCAGTACGTGCCAATAAATCCAATGTTGACAAAGTTAATACTCATCGATGGTTACGTGCATCTGGATTAAAGTCTGAAACTGAAGGATTTATACTTGCAGCACAAGACCAAAGTCTTTTCACGAGAAACTTTCAGGCAAATATTATGCATAATAATATGGATCCAAAATGCAGGTTTTGTGATAAACACCAAGAAACAATAGACCACCTAATCTCAGGCTGTTCTGTGCTTGCCCCAAACGAATATAAAAACCGCCACGATAGAGTTGGGCAATATTTACATTGGGCAATGTGCAAACATTATGGAAAAGCTGTAAACAAACACTGGTATGAACATCATCCAGCACCGGTTACAGAAATAGAAGATGTAACCATTCTATGGGATTACACCATCTACACAGACAGAAAAATTGTAGCAAACAGGCCAGACATTATTGTTAAAAACCAGAAGGAGAAAACTTGTCTATTAATTGATATGGCTTGTCCAGCGGATTGTAACATAGCAATCAAGGAATTTGAAAAACTGTCAAAATATAAAGACCTGGAAATTGAAATAGAAAAAATGTGGAAATTGAAAACAAGAGTTGTGCCAGTGATAGTAGGTGCACTTGGAATGATAAAAAATGGAACAAAACAACACATTGAAAGAATCCCTGGAAATCCCAGCTTAAGAGATATACAAAAAATTGTCTTATTAAGTACAGCCCACACACTAAGGAAAACGTTATCTATGTAATGCTGGGGATGATAGGGAAGATAGAAAAACATGAAATGGAGTCATAACAACACGCCACTACCTGCCTTAGGTCTCCCCGCAGACTTGGTTGGTAGTGAGACAAATGCAGAAATCGAAATATGATGAAAAATGACATAATAATAATAACTTGCTGGCAACATTCAGTGCCTTCCAACGACTATAGTATTCTGAAACTTAACAACAGCATATTCTGCTACATATATGGAGAATATCTGGTGAGAAATAATCACAAAATATAATATTGTCGCAGATTGGTACCGACAGAATCTTTTTCTTCTTCATGTGTCGTGTCCCTTCAGAACGTAGGCAATCATGTACTTCTAGTTGCCCCTGTTCTTTGTTGCTCTTAATATTTTTCTTCTTATCTCTCTCAAACCCCTTTCGCTAAACATTTGCTCAGGCCCATCAAATATGTATCCCGCTTTTTTCGCCTGTCTCTCATTCCCGTTTCTGTCCTGTGAGTATCGGATTTCCCAAGCCCTCCTTCCACATTACGTGTCTCATGAACTTCCTCTGTTATGTTCTAATGTTAAATATATTTTCCTCTCTTTTGCATTCCCTCCAACACCTCGTTGTTGCTCACGTGCTTGGCTCATGGTATCCTCAGCATCCTTCAGTAGAACCATATTTCTGCTACCTCGAGCCTCTTCTTCATCCTTGAAGAGATCGTCCAACATTCGTTGCCATACAGGAGGACGGATACCACATAGCAGTCCAGGACGCATTTCTTTGTTTCTAATGAGATTTTCCGGTCTCTCAATACTTTGCTTAGCTTTGGAAATGCGTCATTGGTCATGCTAATGTGTCTTCAAATTTTGTATCACACTTTGCATCAAATGTCAGAACGCTTCCCACGTATTTAAATTTTTACTTGTTTTATTTTAGTTTCCCCGACATGCAGTTGGCATTTTGAGGACATTTTCTTCCTGACGACTATGCATTCAGTTTTCGTGAGGTTTTATCGCTTCCTTTTGCTACCGTCTGTAGTAGGGACTGCAATTTCCTTTTCGTGTCTTCAATTAGCTCTGTGACATCAGCGAATCTTATATTGTTGACATTGTGGCCGCCAATGACAAATCTTTGCAAAGAATCTATCTCTCTCAAAATGGTTTCGATGTCAGTTCGTCATTTGAGTGCCATACGTGACACACGTATCCCATAGTAGGTTGCTATTGCTTTCTGCGGTAGACTGGTTACCAGCCAAGGCTATAAAACCCAATCTGTCGTATCATTTGACCCATAACTGGAAGTAAGAAACTATGGATAATTGTGCGTAAGTGAATGCAAGGAATTCAACTGGAATTCGAACTTGGCTCCCTGTTTTGTCGTTCCGAGTCGATATCCACTGCACCAAAACGCACATCCGTGGTTTCGATGTACAGGCTGAATAAACTAATTTAGTCAACACACACTTGTTTACACCCCTTTCTATTTTTGTATACCTGCTGAATTCATTACCTGTCAATAGGCAAGTAGTTTGCTGCTTGCATATGTTCTTAGAGTACTTGCAACATTATGATAGGGATGTTTCGCTCATCTATGGACCAATATTTTTGCATAAACCTCAATATGTTCAGTATGATGAAGTTGCAATGCTCTAAAATTTCAGCGTTCAGGATGATAGGATCAAAGCAAATCAACATGACACAATTTTTAAAAAATATTTTGAAAAATCATTATAATAAATTCAAAATTTGTGCAGATTTCTGGAGAAAAATAATATATAGTTTTAGTTTTTGATGCGTCACTCCAAACGCCATGGCTGTAATTTACCACATTTGCATTAGGACTAATGTCCTTATCTTTATTGTCATCGTAATTTTCGGCTATTGGCCGCTTCAGGTGAGCTCGTTTATCTTCATGAAATGTTGAACTGTCCGCATTATTTAATCGAAGCGGCTACATTGCTTTCGCTCTGCTAACCTTATATATGGATACCTCGTTTTTTTTTAGTACCAGTCAAATATAATTCGCCATTTAAGTATTTACTAGCTGTATAGCCCGGTGTTGCTCGGGTGTAATGAACGCTTTAAAATTATTCCATGGTCCTGGAGCTCAGACTCTTTGGACGTTGGCACGAAAGACTAAAACGCAATAGTTGTTTCCAGTTAAAGCAAAACCGTAGATTGAAAGAAAAATGAATGGATGTAAGTCAAATTTTGATTTACTGGTATCGATATCAAATAAATTTTTTTTCGTCGTAAACTGAATTTTGAAGGCTAAATATGTCCTCTGAGTAAATGTTATCATGGCTGAGACTAAGAACTACAATTATACCTACTTAGAGCCAAACCCGAAGCGAAAACTAAAATAAAAGAGCTGAAAAAATACAAAAATAATAGGCAGATAAACAGACACACACACACACACACACACACATAAACATCTTACATTATATATATATATATATATATATATATATATATATATATATATATTGTCGATTTTCTGCACTGTTGTAAGAAATGCAACCTTGAAATTTCTGAATATCGTTTCATATGTCTTTGTCTATGAGTGTATCAAATTTGATTAAAATCGGACCATTCCTTCTATAACTCGATTTTTTCGATTATCGATTTCCGATATTTATCGGAGGTACCTCGACACAAAACCTAGCCAAGAAAACATGCAGACGCTTATAGTACAACTGTGTAAATTTTCAAGAAAATCGGTTCAGCCGTTTCGGAGTCTATAGATAACGGACACACACACATACACACACATAGAAAAGTTCCATTTATAAATAAGTTTAGATTTCTCAGATGACTAATTTTTAATATCTTGGTATTATTTCGAAATGTTGTTCTCATCTTAGTTGACATAGATACTATTTTAGACACAACGTTTTTACAAAGTACCCAGAACATCATCAGGTGTCCATTGAATGGCTGATATGAATTATTTGTTGGGATGTATCCGTGAATTCAGTTACTGTTTTTTCTTTTTAAAAATGGTACGTTACTACCAGATCAAACGATTAAAATCATGACCACTAGATGGTAGTTATACATGTATAACCAACTGCTATATTCACTTTTCCACCATCACGAAAGTGTATTTTAGAGCCTTTTATATTCAATGTCAGATGGTTTGGAAAACTGGTTATGTTAGCAAGTTCGTACAATTTTTCAAAATTTTATTATATAATAACATCTTATAATAACTATATCAACTATCAGCCAAGATGAGAACAATAGTTCGAAATATTACAAAGATATGCATATATATATATATATATATATATATATATATATATATATATATATATAAGAAAAGGCTATAAACAATCCTACCACGCTATCCACGTTTCAGCTGTGAGGCAACGGTTGAAATCCCAGGTAGTGGCTCAACTTGCCTGCAGATACGTCACGTTTGATTTTTTGGTGTCTCGCTCTGCTACGCTTTGCCCATACTAATCAAGAGAGTTGCAGTCTGGGTAATTAGGAGATCAGATGAAAAAGGTGATGCACACTGAAATTGTCTGACAAACACGACAGTGTTCTCGTGCTTGTGTGGCTTGATGCTGAGTCATGTTGCCGGATATAAGGTCTTCTAACAGACACTATCTACACACATGACAGCAGTAACTCCCAAAGATAATTCATCAATACCTCCACGTTGAATCTGAGGTCTTGTGCGAAGATGATTAGAGGTATAACGTTGCCATCACTAGTGATCACTCTAAACACAATGAGCACGAGTATTAATCACAAGGTCATCCGAGATAAACTTACTCTCTAGCTCTAACAACATTTCACCATTCCTGACAGATATTCTAATATTGCAGTACGGAATACCTAATTAAAATAGTGATAGAAAGAAAAAGAACAAAAAGCTAATTGAATTCAGCTAGATAAAAAGGAAAATCTAGAATATTTCAGCACATATCGAATAATGGGTACGTGGAGTCGTACCAATATAGCAAATTGAGCCCAGTGACTAATAAAGTTATGAAGATCAAAACAATTCGCTAGTAGACTTTTTCAGTTTGTCATAAAACTTCCACAATTCTGTTCATGATATATAAAATATATATCCGCACCCCCATATATATATATATATATATATGTATATATATATATATATATATATATATACCCTTCTTCTATTTTCATATACTGTTGTTAGTTGTTTACTACTTGTTCCCTGCATCTAATATGTATGTTCTATTACGTTCTGGTGTTGAGTGTCTTGGTGCGGTTGCTTACTTTTTTAAACTTGTCTATTGTAGCCTATATGTCAGGCTCACACATAGGATCTGACTTCCATAGAATACTTTTAATAACTTTAAAAATAAAATCACTTGATGGTAATTTTAATGTTTTACCAAATTTGGTGATCGCTCTCGTCCAAGATTGTACTAGGCCAACACCGCTGTGTTTTTTTTTTAACTTACACTCGTTTGTGTTTTCGATCGATATCCCTAGGTTGGTTAAACAGGCATAACGGCTGATTATTAATTGTATATAGTGGACAGTTTCTGCTTTTTCGGAAACGACCAAATATTATATATATATATATATATATATATATATATATATATATATATATATAGGGACTCAAACTGACACCAAATCGGTCGAGATTTCATCCCGGCTAGAAGAAAGTGGAGGTTTAGCCACACTGATGAACTGTGATACAGCGAAACAGACTTTTATGTGGATGACTGAAATATTATGCTCTCATTACGATTGAGCTCTCGAGAGAGGAAAATTCTAAAATCAAATACCACTTCTGCGATTTATGTGTTGCTCTTCATTGTTGCTCTTCCCGGTGATTGAAGTGTATATAAACCACATGTATATGACACGCTAAAATTTCTCCGCGCTTATTTCATACGCCGATGGCTTAGGGAGCAGAGACTCCGACTGGCACCAAATCGGTCGAGTTTCGATCCCGCCTAGAAGTAATTGGCAGTTTCGATTCCAGCTAGAAACAAGTGGAAGTTTAGCCAAACTAATCTGCTGTGAAACAGGCTTGTATGTGGATGACTAATGTATATATATTTATATATATATACTTGGGTGAGTTAGTAGAATATAAATTACTACCAAAGTTTGATTCATAAGACAAAGTGCGATCTGCTTTTTGACTACAGGTTTCAACCCATTTTAAGGAGGAGTATTTTTTTATTTTGATATTTAAAAAAAAAATCAGTTTTGTTTCTTCTTTTTGACCGGAAGACGGCAACCCAATTACCGTATATTAAGAAAAGAAAAAATCCCTAAAGAAGAAAATTCATTGAAAGTGTTCTAGTCTCATGCTTGTAGACAATAAACATAAGACCAGGCTTATCATTGCAAGAGGAATAGTGGCACAATGCGTTATGCGAGCTAATTTCAAATCCAGCTGATACTGGCAAATTTAATGCAAAGAAATACTTAGTATTCATTTTATCAATTTGACCGAAAGATGCTAACCACACAAACTCTTAAATATCCCTCTTTAGTACCTAAACAAGGTTGCGTGTAATTGCACAAAATGTTTTTTATGCTAAACCGAAGTGATTTATCTAATTAATATAGAACGCGTTTTCAAGTAAAGAAAAAGAAATTCCACTTCATCTGAAATATATATTCTTGACGGATGTGCGTTGTGGTGCAGTGGATGTCGGCTCGGAAAGAGATATCGGGGAGCCGAGTTCGAATTCCAATTGAATGCCTGCATTCACTTACGCGCTAATACCCTTGAGAAAGCTATTAATCCGTTCCTACCCTCCGGTTATGGGTTAAATAACAGACAGATTGGGTTCTATAGCCTTAACTAGCAACCAGTCTACCGCAGCAGCTATTGGCAACCTGTTGCTGGATAATTAAAATTTCTGAGGTCTATACCCTTCCCTGAAACAAATCCAAATGAATCTTTCTCTGTCTTTTGAGAGGAAGGCGGCTTAACCCGATAAGGGTGAATGCCGAAATAGGTACAGGAATATATATATATATATATATATATATATATATATATATATATATATATATATATATAGGAAAGAATTTGCAGACCCGTAAAGAAGGAGAGGATAATCCAAAAAAAAAAAATTAATACATTTAATATTTATCATTTATTAGATAAAACTAGAAAGCTCGCTAGATATTATCGATGGAGAGCTCGATGGATATTATTACTGAGATAAAAACTAAACATAAATTTATACTGTCCAAATAAATCTTGATTTATAACCGTTTTATTTAGACGGTTATAAATCAAGATGTATTTCAACAGTTTAAATTTACTTACATTGTCCTATTCAGACTGTTGAAAAATAAATAAATTCACTCAGAATTTTAAAATAAATTTTATTTGACAGAGGAAGTGAAGTGAAGCGTGTATTATTTAAACCGGAAACAAATTGAGAAACATACGTCAGATCACACATATAAAAGACAAAGGAAACCATATATTTACTTACACACTCATATCTTATGAGAAAATATATACATACAAAAACATTTTTGAATTAGGCAGACGCAAAAAATGGGACACAGACAGGATGTAGATAATCAATCACACAATTATACAGAAATATAAAGAACATATACTCACACAATATAAAGGAGGAAGATAGGAATTTATGTGCACAGCCATAAACGACTAAAAATACAAAAAGAGGTGGAAAGAAGGAAAATGTAAAAAAAGAAAAAAAAGAGAAAAAAGACAGATGAAAATACATTACAGTCAAAAATAAGAGCTACAAAAAATATCAATGATAACAGCTATCTTTACAGAGACTTTTTCAAAAAATTATTTTAAACATTTCACTTTCTTTAAAAATCTCTTTATAAAAGAAGTTTTAAATTTTTCGTAAAAAATTTCTTTCTTTAAAAAAGCCGTTTTCCACAACAGAAAATACAGAAACATTAAAAAGAATAAAGTAACATAGTAATAAAGTAACGAGCTAATGTGGTAAAAGACAATATAGTCCCATGGGTCTAACTTTACAAGACTAGTCAATCTTCAGTTGATTTAATATAGAGAAGTAAGTAAATAAAATAAAAAAGTACAACTATAAATTCTAAAATAAATTAAAATATTTTTAAAAATTTAAAATTTAAATAAATTTAATAATGATAGTAATAATAATAGGTAATTAAATAAAAAAATAAAATGGGATAACAAAAATTAATAAAAAAATTTAAATAAGAAATTAAAAATTAAAGAATAGATCCAATATAATATTAGGAGAAGGATCTGCTCTTTTTATTATATTGAATCTTTTATTTATTTATTTTTAATGTCGAAGAAAGAATAAGAGTGGATGGCGTTCAAAGAGATAGAAGAAGGAAATTGTATTTGGATTTTACCTTTTGAAGTTTGTAGCTATTCAGGTAAACGAAAGAGAGTTACACAGTAGAAAAGTGCGTGAAAAGAAACTATTAGAGTAGAAGGGACGGTTTTATTTAACTACTTAAATGGTAAAAAAGTGTAATTTGATGCCCATCTATTAACATGCGTAAATTCATTTAGTCGCAGCACCAGAGAAAGAATCTTGCCAGATCAGTAGCCATGAAAATATTTATAGAAAAGACTGAGGGAAGCCACATCGGTGGGAAAGTGACTGAAGGCAGGCTCCTTAGTCAGGATTGACTACATTGCAGATTCTTTTTGTATTTTGTCGAGAACTTCAAACTTATTAGCAGGAACACTCAACTAAATGTGGCAACAATGCCAAGGTATGCAAGCAGATGGAAGAGAAGACAACTGACAACTTTGGATAAAAAATCCACAACACTCGGAGTAAAAGATGGTACAGTAGTGTAAGGAGAATGACCAGGTGATAACCAACACCTGGTTTTAAGAACACCTAAGATGTTTATAATTTGGAGAAGCCCATGAGGTGAAACGAAATACCAAATTGATTATGTAACCATAAACAAAAGATTCAGATATGCAGTGGTTCAATTCAAAACCTATCCCAGTGCCGACTGTTAAAGCGACCGCCTTCCATTCATCTGCAAACTCAGGGTGAGACTAAAGAAACCTAGAGCAGCACCAGACTGCAATACAACTCGCTCTCAAATGACCTCGATCAGCAAAAAAAAAAAAAAATACACTGACAGCGTGAGAAACAAATACGAAGAACAAATGGGAAATAGAAATACAAAATGGAACACATTTCAAGAAGCGTTAGTGACATCTGCGAACAACATGGTCCAAGAGGAAATCAGACGCAGAAGAAAAAAAGTGGATGACTGAAGTGATTCTTGACATGATGCAAAGAAGATAGAAAACTATGCCAAGACATGGAACTAAATACAAAAAAACTACAATAGAAAATAAGGACCAAGTGTGGACAGGCTGACGAGGAATGGCTTAACAAAACATATGTCGAAGTAGAGAGATTGAGCAAGACTAATAAAGGAGAAATGCATAAGGAAATAAGGCTACTGACAGTGCAAATAACATGCTTCTCAGCAGGATGAATAAAATCCAAGGATAGAACCATCATATTCGAGAAAGAGGAAATACTTCAGAGAAGTGAAGAATATATAAAAGATCGCTTTCACGACAGAGAGGACAACCGATAGTAAACAAAGATGCTGACAGATTGTATATACTAAAATACGGATTAAGAGTTGCGATGGCCAACCTGAATAGAAGCAAAGGAGTTGGACCGGTAATAGAGATGCTGACGGCCTTAGAATGTTTCGACATCGCGAAAATTACGGAAAAAATAAATGAAATCTACAACAGTGGTGTAATACCAGATGACATAAGCGAATCAATTTTCATAGCCTTGCCTAAGAAACCAGGCGCTATCGAATGCGAACTCCACCGAACAATCAGTTTGATGAGCCACAAAACGAAACGTATTGTCTGAATCCTGATAAAGAGATCGCGAAACAGAACCAGACCGGAAATATGAAAAGAACAGTGCGGTTTTGTTTAGGACACTTGAACAAAGAAGGCAATATTTTTGTATAAACATGAAGGTAATATCATACAGATTTTGGTCAACAACACGATGATCCTTACTCATACACACAGTAAGAGGAACCTGCAGATATTGGAGGCCATGTACATCTAATCGAAACAACCAACACTCAATAAAATCAACTTTAAAACATAAAATAACATATTACATTGCATTTGACTATTTGGTTTTGTTGTCATTTCGCGCTATCCCGCGGTGTGACGTCATAAAACCGCATCGCAAATTTAAGAACTGCGTTTATTATTTTTGGTAACTATTGCCGTTGCCAAGCGGAGTTTTATGTCAACACAAAATAAAATCGTCGGTGATGGTGGATATTATAATATTTCAGTTTGAACGACCTCTCTGAAGATGGCTCATGTGAGCCGAAAGCTTAGAAGAAAACTAATAAATAATTATCCAAATGTTGGAGAATTTTTGTCTTTATTTTCAACTGAAATTAAAGCAAAAATACGACGTTTAGAACGGCTCACGATTAAACATAAGAGACATTCATTGTCTCTTATATTTAACAACATATGTTTAGAAAATTACTTGCTGCCTCGATATATATATATATATATATATATATATATATATATATATATACATGCAAAATGAGTGCTGCTATTTTCTTCCTCGTTTCGCAAATTTGAAACTATAAACACCATCAACACCATCGCAGAATTAATCCTCGTTATGGCATAGACGAATGTTCTCATTGCGATATGCGACGTGTTCCTACAGATCTCTCTCCTCACAGCTATATATGGAAGCGGACATTACAGGTGGCATTTCTATTTGTTTATTTACTTATTGTCAAATGGGAATTATAAACATCTTCTCCATATGTTTCAGTGAAATGATGACGACGTATAATGGTGCGTCAAACTATGCAGCATTTGGTAACGGATACATTGTGAGAAGCGAGGATAATATAAGTCCAGAAGATTTGATAAGGAGAATACAATCACAACCACACTCGCACACCCACACACATACACGTATATATATATATATATATATATATATGCACATTAAAAATGAAAAATACATGGTGGCTGGTAATTTCGAGCCTGAAGCAGCCATAAGATATTCCTCCATAAATGAGCACAGTTCCCATAGATAGATAGATAGATAGATAGATAGATAGATAGATAGATAGATAGATAGATAGATAGATGAAGTGTGCCTCATTATCGGATTACTCTATCTATCTATGTCAGCTACTGGGCGTGTATAATGATAATATACACGCTAAAAAACAGCCTTCTTCTACCGAGCGCCCATAGCTCAGAAGTAGAATTGCCGACTGACACCAATCCGGTCGGGTTTCAATCCTGGCGTAAAAGCAATCGGAGTCTATCCGTACTGATGAGCTGTGATACAGCGAGACAGATCTGTCTGAGGATGATTATATATATATATATATATATATATGCAAATGAATAAAGAATGAAGAAAATAATTGCAACTTTCAAAACATTAATTTAAAAAGGTGTTTAATATAAAATAGAGCAATAAATATTTATTATTAAATATACTTCAGAACATGTACAAACTACTACAAAATTATACTTTTTTTTTTTTACATTGAAAGAACAATGTCTCATCAAGTAGTTAATAATGACGGTAATAAAAGTTTCATTAAGAAAATAGCACTTCCTTTTTTTGGGAAAATCTTTTTGTACGAGGTAAGAAAATATTAAAAATGAAGGGAAAATGAAGAGGCAGAAAAGATAAGAAAACAAGATCAAAAGTCAAGAGAGAGTAAAAGAAAAAAGATAAGGAAAGACTAGAAAAAACAGAGCAAAAAGAAAAAACAAGAGAGAAAGCACTGAGAGGAAAGACTCGGTGGAAACGGCTAAGAGAGATACATTTAATTTTAGGCAAGAAGTGAATTGTAAACAGATATAGATATCGGTTACAGGGTGTCTGTGCTCAAAACTTTTTGCATTAAGAAAGGAAGCAGAAAGCAAAGAGGTGAACAAAGAGAAAAAAATAAGAAACTGTACAAAGTGATGAAATGGGAGAGATAAAAGAAGCGGCTAAGAAATAAAAATTTCAAACTTTGGCCGGAAATGAATTGCAGACAGATACAGACGCCGTTTACATTGTTTCAAACTAAATCAATTGGCATTTAAAAAAGTTATGAAATCACATACACAAAGAAATTAATCCTAAAACGTAAATTGGAGGATATTTAAAAATATAACACGAAGATATATATTTATTAGCGCTAGTAAAACAAATTGGAGAAATAAACTAAAAAAAATAAAAATAAAAAATAAAAATAAAATTAAAATTAAAAGAAATTAAATTAAAATTAAAAGTTTAAGGGAGTAAATATATCAACATTTGTTTCATAAAATAAAGATAAAATATCATAAGTGAGATCATATAAGTAAAGAAAATTATCAAGATAGTAAGATTAATACAGTAAATGTTTACAGTTGGTAGTTACATACACTAGATATTATAACTCTAGCAGCATTGTTATGTGAATTCTTAAAATGTTTGCAATTTACTATAGTTTCATGCCTTTGATTTTGCTATATGTCACTTTTCATGTAGTTCATAATTTCCATTTTTTCTTGCATTTAAATGAAACATGGTTCAGTCACCGATATTGATATTCTAGCTTGTTTGAGAATTTTTCATTTAACTTTAGGTGGTTTATTCTTTCATCCGGGTACGTACAAACCCAAAATGTACTTTCTATTGTGTATACATCTGGACATGATTTAAGATCTTTCATTTATATACTCCAGCTTATATTAAAATTTTGTTTTTTCTTTAATTTCTACTTTATAGAAGGCTAGTTTGACGCAACTCATAAGGCTTTCTAATTTGAATGATGATTTACAGCTACACTATCGTTTTTAAAACTGCCTTCAGTACACCGCAAAGTCTAATTTACTCCGTCGACTTTATCTTGTACTCCTGCTAATCTTTCTAATTTTGATATTTAAAAGGGCTGTATGTTAAATCTTTGTCTTTTATTTTTTTATTTATATTTGTAGTAAGGACTTTTAAATAGACATGTTTACTGGTCTAATTTAACTCTGGGCAATCACTGTTTTATAATTATATATACTTACACACACATACACACACGCACACACACACACAGACACACACACACACACACACACACACACACACACACATATATATATATATATATACAGGAGTCTGTGTGTTCTTAATCTGTTGCTTGGTCAGCTTCTTAGAAAATAGGTTCACTGCGTCGTATAAGAAAATTTGTTATTCTGTCTAGACAGAGTTTATCTTATTTGACTATGCTTAGAATATTGGTTCCACATATCTCAGGTGCCCCTGCTATCACCTTGAGCACTTTGACAAAATCCAACGAACCAGCAATATTATCATTCCTAATTTGGCGTGTCACATTCAGTCACTTTTCCACAGCCGTAAGGTTTCCTCTCTACGTATTTTCTGTAAGTACGTTTATGGTACTTGTAATTGCTCGTATGGCATCTACACTTTGAATTTAGGCGCAGTACTAGACTGTCATCGAAATCTCATCAATTTACAGTTTAGCTGGTAAGATTTAGCGGTAAATTCTATGCTAGCAGTTTCTTTTCTTGCATTTGTCTTTTTTCCAGCCAGCTATATACTTTTCTCTTGATTACTCTTTTCTCTTTCCGCTCATTAGCAAAGCTTCTGGTCTTACCTCTTCCACACGCAGTAACATTTTGTGTCTTAGTGGCATTAATTCCTTGCTGGAGGGTAAACCTATAACCACACACACACACAGACACACACACACACACACACACACACACACACACACACAGATGCACACACTCACACATGTAACAAACCCGTATTAAGTCTTTTCGTTTTTTTATTTTTCTCTTGTACTATGAAAAATTTAAATAAAATTGAAACATATAAATTGAGATACGTTTCCTATTTATTCTTTTTCATTATTCTCTCTTATACATTGGTATATATATATATATATATATATACCCGTCTTCTGTACTGTGTCTTTTCAGGACGTAGGTGATCATGGATTTACTCTTGTCTCTGTCTCTTGTTGTTCTTTATATCCTTTCCCTTGGTAACTCTCCCAGACCCCTTTCCGCCATCCACATACTAATACCCATAAATTAGGTTTCGCACTGCCACCCCTGTCGCTCTTTCCTTCTATCCGTCCCGTGAGCATCAGGTTCTTCAAGCCCTCTTTCCTCATTACGTGTCCCAAAACATTCAGTTGTCCTTTCCTGATGCCAAGTATAATTTTCCTTTTCGTTTGCATTCTCTCCAAAAATCTGTCGTTATTACATGTTTTAGCCATGGTAGCCTCGGCATTCTTCTGTCGAACGACATATCTTTTGCTTCGAAACTGGTCAGCTTATATACATTCAAGGATTTTGAGGAGTTATTCAACTGGAAAGGATCTGTATATAAATAAATTTACAATATATGTTTATATTATTCAATGAAACACACGCACATATATAAATGCGCATATATCTTTTATTTATATATTTATACGTTATTTTTTATTCATACTCATATTTAAGTTGCTGCTTTTTGTTAATGACAGCATATTTATTTATTTACACCTACTGGCATGATCATTCGAAAAATTATAAACGTATATGTGATCGCTTAACATCGCTTATATATCGATAAGTTGTTCATCTACTGTCGCAATGTAAAAATTTGAGGAATATTATCTAATTTAAAGTTTACTTAATCTGATTTGAAACATTCATTATTTACTTTCAACATAAATATCACGGAAATACAATTTTAATACAGCTGTAGCTGTTTATTTTAGGTGTTGACATGTTGACAGCATTGTCTGACGGAAATTTTTTCTTCGGAGTATATATCTGTAAAACTAATTTTTCTGTGATGTATATATTTGTAAAGATTACATAGGGATTGTTACGTAAGCGCCATTTTTTATATTTTAATTACTCTGAGACCTTAAAAATTAGGAAATATTTTAGACAATCAGATATTTTTATTAATTATTAGGTACATGGCCTTAAATTTACTACAATTATCGCTCTTATTTTCTGATAAGTTTGTGTATGTATATTCATATATATGATATAATGATATTTTAAGGTATGCTACATTTACGGCTTAAAGTGTTCAATATTAGGAATAGAACGAATGTAAAGATAAATGTGTTCATTGATGGTATCATGAAACAAACAATTAACTTCAGTATAAATGTGACACTATCTCACGCGGTGATGCTTTCCCTTTTCCCGCGGGTATACTTTCCTTTGGTTGGTTTAAAACAACGGAGAGAGAAGTTGATATTGGTGATATTATTAGTGTTTTATTGCGTCACGCGATGTGAGCTTAAGGAAAAAATAAAAATTTTAGTACCATCAAGCGCTTCTAAAAGCACGGAAATATAAAATAAAGTTATTTTGGATAAATATAAATTTCTCGTCTTTCATGATTTTCGCCTCTTTTATGTTCTCTTAGATCTGGAGTGTATTCCACTAATCTAAAGACGCGTTGAGAAAACAGAGTGATTTGATAAGGTCACCCAATGTCAGGGCCGCTGGTGAGTACATTCGGGTTCGTGCAAATCTAAAATAGAATCAATCTCCGATGTGAGTTGGCAAAATCTCATTCGTTGAGCTAAAGACATCCGCAAATCGAGTGGGCGAAGACCGATTTTCATTGGCCGAAGACTGTGGGCCGGCCGGATCCCCAGAGAGGATCGAAATTGGTTATAAAATAGATTCTCGACACGAAAAATTGAGTTGGAGAGCTAATTGTTCAGATTTTGGGCAGAGTGCCACCGCCGTCAGCACTCACACACACTCAGCCAGAGGACGCTCCGATTCGGCACATTCCGTCAGATTCCGTCAAGAACCCGAAAGAACTTTGCTGTTTTAGAAGTACATTTTAACGCTAACGAAATTTAGAGTAAACATATCAGTTAACGGTTAGAAGCTTTGATGCTTTTGGCGAACTTTCTCTCTCCGTTACAACCAGCATTTTAAACAACTGTATATCATTTCCGACGATTGTATATCATTTTCGACAAATGCATTCTTGGAAAAAAACAGACATTGTTTTTTTTTCTTTATATAAAGACATTCTACGTAGCTCTCCAGGCGTGTTCAACTTCGTTCATTTATTTTATTAATTTTTTTTGGTACTGAGCTTATTTTTTCAACTCATAAGTGTACACCAGTGTCCGGATCTGGGATCTAATCACAAGGTGGGACAGTGGCCCGTTGTTGCAAAAGACATCCTGTAGTGCAGCTTTTGTGGGACATCATCGGTCGGGATCACCGCGATCGAGTGGCAGTGTCACCACTGGGATCGTCACAACCGTCGGCGAGAAAGAGAGTCATATAAGGGCTACCGTGCCCTGTGCGGTATCACAACTGGTTGCAGTGTTACATAAAGATATCATTGTGGGGTATTGGTTAGCAAGCTTGTCTCGCTAGAATCTTTACAATTCAGCAGTGAGCTCGATTTTCATTGGGTGCTCTATACTTTCGGCCTTGTGCCACATGTAAGCTGTGCTTTAAAATATATATATATATATATATATATATATATATATATATATATTGACGTAAATTAATAAATATAAATATGAGGGAACACATTGCATTTATTTCTGAGATGAGTAATTTTCAATAAACTTAGAATTATTTCGAAATTTTGTTCACATCTTGGTTGATATAGATGTTATAATTGCCATAACGTATCATATTAAATGTTATAACAGACACAACGTTTCAATAAATATCAGCCAATTTATGGACACCTGAGGATGAACAGAGGATACTTGGTCGAAACGCTGTATCTATTATAACATCTATACCAACCAAGAGGAGAACAAAAGTACGAAATAATTCCAAGCGTATTAAGGGTGCTGAAATGTATAATATTATTATTCAGGTGTCATGTAATGTATATATATTAACCTTAATATGTATATAACATCTTTAAATCTCGAACCATAGAAATTTGTATTTCGCAATGCAAATTAAATAATTTTTCAACAAAAAATAAAAATAAAAAACAAATTAAATTATAATTATATTACGCTCTACAATCTATGTTGTATTGAGCACTTTTATAAAAAGTAAATACCAGAGAGCTCTGGATTCTAAACCTATTGGTTCTCTTCATCTGGATATATATATATATATATATATATATATATATATATATATATATAATGTGTGTGTGTGTGTGTGTGCGTATGTGTTTTGTATGCTAGTGTACACATATTATTCAACCAATACATCCCCACTTATATATATATATATATATATTTTATATTCGATAAGTGTTTTTTGTTATTTTTTGACTGAACAGTATAATATGATCATTTAGGTACCATCTGTTAGAAATAGATCATTATGACTCAATTCACTTAGAATGAGAAGTTCTAATAGGAATATTTCAGAGTGTTTTGCTCTCAATCTGCGGTTAGGGCAAATGATTCGGAGGAGGTGGATGTGTAAACTGTAATTAATTGCTTAAGCTACTTATGTAACACGTTATTGCCTTGTTTACGATTGCCTTGTTATATTGCATGTGAAAAAGAAAAAAAATGTAATCCTCAGTTTAATACGACGGTGCGAAAGAAAATATTATTGGTGGTATTCTTTGAAATTGCGATATGAGTTAATTTAAAAAACGATACTTATTATAAACTTGTAAAATCTGAAAAGAAAGGAAAACTAGCTGAAAATCGAAGAGAATGAAAAGGAAAGATATATTTTTGCATTGCTTATTCGAAAGATGTAAAGAAATGTAGAAAAGCCTGACGCCGAACGCCTTAAAAGAGATAAAGTCGAATAATGCGCTTCCGAGTCGAGAATGAGTTAAACCAGTAAGATTCTTTTTTTTTTCTTTTTTTTCCGAGCGAAAGAGACAAGACAAATTTACTGCCGCCGCCGTCAACCTTCGGCTGTTTAAGGAAGGCTTCGGCAAAAAGCCCTGAAAATACTCTTTCAAAAATTTGGAAAATTGAAAGCTTTGATTATTCTTAAACAAAAACTTTCTCTCCGTTGCGAAAATTGAATTCGATGACTGTATATTCTGCTTTTGTTGATAATTATTTTTTTTTATTTATATAGAGACTTTTCCGCAACTTATCTAGGCGTCTTCGAAGTTATTTATTTATTTATTTTTGAACTGGAAGCGTTATAAGTGGTTCCTGTGATCAAGGATACACCTTTTGCTGCCGCGAAAAACGAAGAGCTACTGTGAGATACTGAAGTTGATTTCCCCAAAAATCAGCTTAGAGCAGGTACCAGGTAAGACACTTTTTGTTTCTCCCTGAAATTGTTGTTGCTGTCATTTTCCTTTAGATCGATTTCCTACTCGTTTCTTTTTGATTGTTGGTTGTATTGTTAAAATGTCTGATCACGGGGAGGAGCAGGGTCGGAGGTAGACGATATAGAACGCAGACTGTCTGAGCCGGAGGTGTGGAATAAAATAGAAAATTGTGGGACACAAGATCTGGGTAGATAGATAGCCAGGCAGAGAGACCTAGGAAAAAATCCTACATAGAAGCTTTTATAAACCCAAGCCAGATAGTAAATGCGACATAAATAGTTTCCATCTTATTGGTGAACAAAGCTGCTAAGACAGTTAATTTTAAAAAGAAAAGAGAATGCTTAATGTGGGTAGACGAAAAAATATATTATCCACTGAAAAATTTAAAGCTAATGTAAAAGGCCTGTTTGGATTAAAATGTAATGTGGTTGCTGAATTAGATAAAGAGTTGAGTGTAAAAAGAGTCCGAAAGAAGGTGAGAAATGGCAGGGTGAATGCCAGTAGAAAGGTGTTAGAAATTAGGGTTCGAGACCCTGAGTACTACAAAATTCACTGGGAAAAAGAACTATACAAGAGAAATTGGTCCAGGGTCATATGTTATTTGATACCAGATAGCTGGTCGAACAAAGAGAGCTCATGTCAATGACTTAAAATTAGCTGAGGTTGCTAATTGGAAAATGAGTGAGACCAGAGGTCAAGAAAATGACAGGGGAACGACCCGAGAGCGTCGTCATAACTAGTGTCGTGTCGACAGCCTAAATCCTGACTCAGGTTCCGGACATCATCATAATTGGCTTTCGTGATAGGGTCAGCCAGCCAGCCGGCCGGGCGAACGGGTTATAGATGAGTCTAAGTGATTATGAAGATACGTCAGCTCGGAAAACTCACTGTGACCATTCTGATAAAAAACTTCCAAATTCATTGATAGGGCAACTGATTCAACACGGATGCCTACATCACGGGCATTGAAGACATAGTGCTCTCCTGGATTAAGAGGGTGGATGCTTCCAGCATCCACGATGAAACTCAAACATAAGAATCTAGTAATTTTGTACAAACAAGACCTCTTATATCTGGTCACATACTGCAAATCCCATTCTTGTTATGTGTGGGGCCCAGTTGAGAATGAGACTAAGAAAATTCTTAGTGACATCTCAAGATGAACACAGTGAAATGTATATGGCAGCATTTACCAATTAAAGGAGACCGTCCAGAAAAGTTTCAGGAAATCCCGATGTCATTTAGAGGCAGTGGTTGAAGCCAATTGTAATTTTGCTAAATACATTTTCTCTCGTATCTCAGGATATTTTTGTGTCATTTGGGAAAATATGTCTGTTAAAATGCGATGTCAGCGTTATTAACATTTTTAAGTAAGTTAGACGACAATTCCTTTAAAGTAAACTTTATATATTGATACATTGATAGATAATAAGCAAATATGGATAGATATATTGATAGATAGATAATGAAAATGACAGACAAACATATAAGGTAAGAGAGAGAGAGAGAGAGAGATGAACACACTGAGATAGATACATACATACATAATGAAGAAACATAGATCGATAATGTTCAAACATAGATAATGAACAAATATATTGTATACATTGACAATGAACAAATATAAGTAGCTCGATCGAGAGATAGAATTATATATAAATAAAGAGACAGACAGATAATGATCCCGCATAGAAATCTAGATAGATCGGTAGATAGATAATGACAGACAGAGGTAGCTAGTTAGATTGATAGAGATATGTAATATGCATACGTATATAGATAGACAAATATATATATATATATATATATATATATATATATATATATATATATATATATAATGAGCAAACACAGATTATGAACAAACATAAATACGTTGATATATTGATAATGAACAAACATATATAGAGAGAGAGAGACATAGATAGATAGATAGATAGATAGATAGATAGATAGATAGATAGATAGATAGATAGATAGATAATGAATCAACACTGATTATGAACAACGATAAATAAGTTGATAGATAGATAGATAGATAGATAGATAGATAGATAGATAGATAGATAGATAGATAGATAGATAGATAGAAATTGGAGTAGATAGACTGAACTATCGCCCGATTCATACTCCACCTACGTCTATTGAACAGGTTAAAAGGCTCATCCCTTGTTCCCGGTTTAGGATGTGGTTTCCGGCTTTCTCTTTTCCAATCTTTTCACTATTACATAGCCCTCTGCACATCAGTGGCGTTACCGCCTTGCTCGGGGTGATACGATTAAAAAAAAAAAAGAAAAAAGATAGATAGATAGATAGATAGATAGATAGATAGATAGATAGATAGATAGATAGATAGATAGATCCGGGTCTATATGTAGAGATTATCAGAGAACCTTAAAGTTCGTAGTACATTCATATAATTGTTCATAATGCTATCGTCATATAAACATGGGAAATACATAAAGATGATCTAATCTACATAACAGATAATAACGTCAGCAGAAATGATAAATAGGCAATATAGTGAGAGTATGAAAATTGAAACCGTTCAGGCTGTATGTGAGTATGTTGGTATATAGTTTGAAAGGAACAATTGAAACTGTAAGAAGACAGGCAAGCGGAAATGCTTTAGAAATCGAAACGGTCCAAGTTTTCACATAAATATTATCGAAAGAGAAAATAAATGTTTGACAATATTGCGAAAAGTTTCGTGTCAGTGACTGCAGGCAAAATATAAATTGAGCGGAAAGAATCTCTTAGTGCATGAAGCAGGTCAGTACTTTCATTGAGTTTTGTTTCTTTATCTTTATCGTCGCGTTTTATCTCATTATTGGTGAATCCAGACCCATCTTCTTACGTCGAAACACGCAACAGCATCCTATAAGTTTAGAGTTGGTCTTATTTTAGAAGTTTAGAAGAGGGAAACGTTTAACTTTAACGCTACTTATATTCACGGATTACAAATTATTCTTCTTATAATGCAAAGCAAAATCTTCTTTGAAATGAAAAATAAAAGCGTATCAAACATTCCAGTTTAACTATTTACATTATTCGAACTGCTGTTCTCATCTTTATTGTCATATTCTTGAGGTTTCGGTCGTTGTACGCTACGGCATTTTTCAGGTGGTTATAATTTCGACGTTAGGTTTATAAGTCCCCAAAATTTATACACAGATGTTATCAAGAATGGCCCACTAGAGAAAAGCTTTTTTTTCGAAATCAGTGATATTTTCCAAAGCTTTCAACAGCTGATGTGAACAAAAACCGAGAGAGTTGATTTAAAGGGAGATAAGTGATGCTGAAACATCTGGAAAAGCATGACTCGTGGAACTAGAACAATCTACCCTAGTGAACAAAATAAATTGCTCAGTTCGAAGTTCTAATCAACCGAAGAAGGCCGGAGCGTAAAACAGCCCAAACATTCGTGAATATTACAAAAAAAGGTGAGGAAAATATAGACATGTATTCCAGTTTAATAATTCTCTCAAAATATCTGACTCTACTTTTTTGAACCTAAATTATATTTGATAAACTCAAAAAAATAGTAAGGTTATCAGAGTTTTTTTTTTAATATTGGAGAAGTTCAGTAAATATCCGTTCCCATTCTTTTCGGGAACTAAGTGATCATGTTTACCAACAACATCATATCCCTCGTGGCCCTGTGCAGCGAGTTTTTCTCTTTGCTAAAAATTTGGTTCTACTATTCATTCACACAAGCTCCTCAGCTAAATGGCAATCTGACTTTACTATCTTTTCTTGCCTCTCATATGCCTTGTGAAAATTTAGTTTTTTCAGCCTTCCCCCCACCTAATTATGCTTCCAGGAAATATCAGCTGAGCTATTCTGAGTAAAAGTTATTTTTATTGCGTACTATTTTCAGATTTTCTCGTTGTTTATTCGTTCCGCCCAAGAAATTCTTAGTATCATTCTGCATCCAGTTTTCTCTTCATCGATTGTTAAATTTACCAGCATTCACTGCAATATAAGGTATCACATAGTTTTTATTAGTGACAGTAACTGAGTGAATAGTATATCAGTTACTAGAATAGTAGTTAATAGACAGGAAACAACCCCCAAAATATAATGAAGAAACGGTACTAAAAATCAAAATTATATATACACGGCGTGGGAATGAACATTTGCGAATAAAAATCTACCTCTTATATTTAATAAAAAAGTGACATCTTTTAATATTACAATTCATGATGTAATGCACAAAACACTTTTGCGACATAAAATAAATTGTTTTAAACTTTTCAGTAAAGGAAACTAATAAAACAAAACAAGAAATTTGAAGAGAAGATTACTAACAAAATTTTCTGATTGGCCATTTCTTAAAACTGACATATACCTTCAGGACGTGTGAATGTAACTGGACAGGTGGAGTATATGTTTGGAATAGATTGGTGCTACATTAGAACAGTGTACTGATTAAGACAAATTAAATAAATGATCTGAGTCGGTGAATATGTGTAGGCACGTTAAAAAACATAAATCTTCTTATCTAACATCGAAGGTGTTCTCCACCAATTTTTGTTATAGAATAATGACGCACAGTTTTGGTAGGTCTGTAAACGGTTATTTTACTTATAGTATCTCCTAACAATCATTATAGCGGGAAATTCAAATTTAGAATTTAGAATGTCTTCTCTCTCTCTTTCTCTCTCTCTCTCCCTCTCTCTCTCTCTCTCTTTCTCTCTCTCTCTCTCTATATATATATATATAGGAGTGGACAAAATGATGAAACACATAGTACCATAATAGCAGCATAATTTAAAAAATTTGATTAAACTGTCAAAACCTTTTCTGTTTTTATGTTTCATGATTTTATTTTACTAGTATTTACTACTATTTACTACTTCATGTTTTTGCGAAAATAATTGTTTTTTTAAAGATAAGATTTAAATAAGTTTATTAAAATCTAAATTGAAGACTATATAAGAATTTTAAATGTTCAATGATATAATGCACCCATTGATACTGCTAAATTTGTAGTGTAGCTGAATGGTACAAGGAACATTCTAGTGAAGTAAAATATGTTATCTGGCTAGATGTCAACATCGTTGATTTTTATGGTTCCTTTGAGATAAACAATTGAGGGGTCGATATCCTCTACCATCATCATTGAAAGATTGGAGACTGTTTTACTTAACGAATGAATAAAATTAAACAATGCAAACTTTGTACGAATCGATCCCACGCAGAATTCAAGCAGCTGTTTCAGCCAAAGGTAGTCCTACTCCATATTGAAATAAGTTTGCTTGAAATTTCAAGGTGTTGCCATTATTTATTCCACTTTCTAATTTTTCCTTTTCTTTAACCTAATTGAATTGCCATGAATTTTAAGGAAATATTTCAGAACGTTTTTGCGTTACTGTCTCCGTGGTTTCAATTTCATTGATTTTTCTTCTTTTAGACTGATTATTTTCAATTAGTGGAAAGTTCAGGCTAACCTGTAGTTACTAGAAGAAGAGTCGCGCTACTACATTTCCAAAGGGCATTAATGTGTAATTACAAGCAAAACATTATCCGTAAATTTTAACTTAACACGCTGAATCCATTTCCGCTACGCACCCATCTTATCATCGAAATTGTAGATCCTTTTTTTCGTTTTCAGTGAAGATAGATTCATACCTTACTCAAACAAATTGTGTGTAATTGAACAAAAATAAATAGAACAAAAATAAAACAGTAATAAAGTCAGTCATGGATTCACTTCATATCAAACTTTTCGAAATATTTAACGTAGAATTTTGTATATAGTACACAGCAAGAATCAAAATCACAAGCAATGGTTAGCCAGTCAAGCTAATCTTTATCATACGGAACCACCTTTTAATTACTGTCGTTCTCAGATCCATCCTGACCTATATGGCAGCACATGTTAGGTCCCCAGCTATGAGCAAATAAAAACATATGAAAAAATGACCAGTAATATTTTTTTTAACAAAATGAAATTCAGTGGAGCACTAATAAATATATAAAAATAATTTTTTTCCGTAAAATTACCAACAATACATTTTATACTCTACAAAATATTTATATAAAATAACAAACCATTACTCTAAAAAGATAATATTATGTACAAAATATATTTAGTTGAAAGCATACAAATACATGCAAACTATTAAATTACATATATAGATTGATGTCGACAAACAAAATCAACCATCCAATAAACATGAAAGAACTATGTCATTACATTTGTTCAGTGAAGGAGAGGACAAAAAGGTTTTCTTATATTTTTTTTATATATAACTTTATTTTGTCTTACTTACTTTATTTTGTTCATTCCGCACTCTATTATAATTATTTAAGTGCATTGATTTTTGAATATTTTATATTATTATTATTTTATTATTATAATGTATATTTTAGATTTTAATGATCATTTGCTCGCCTAAAATTTTTGACCAAAATTTGGATTTATTTGTTCGCATATTTCACCATATTTCTTGTGTATTTTCATTTCATACAAAGAAGTTCAAATAATATTAATTCTCTCTTCGTTTGTATTTTGATAGATGATATTTGAACTTCTATAAAGTTAAAACTTAATACATTATAGTGGCAATAGAAGGCTGACAAGAAGAATTCGATACGTAAGGAAGTTGTGGGTGCGTTGATCGAGAGGAATAGCTTTGATGTATCAGCTTCTTAGGTCAGTAAAGAGTTTTGAGACAGGGACGAATGGAAGAGGTAAGGGAGGCGACGAGCATAGTAAGCCACTTGACTTGGTCGAGGGAGATACTAATTACTCTCGTCTTTCTTGAGTCCGTCTGTGTGGGTCTATCTCGTTCTGTCTGGCGATGCTTTCTGTATCGACTTTTTATATCTTCTTTTTGGATCGCAGCAGATCATTTGGAAGTTCATATCTGTATTTAATTCTGGGCTTCCCACTGGCCGATAAATAAAATTCGCGTAGGCTAGCGAAATGGAAATTTAATATTTAATTAAATTTTAGTTTTCAACCGGAACATCTACGCGAACCCAGCTGCGCACCGAGGACTTTTGGTCATTTGCTTTTGGTCGTGACAGCGCAAACATCCGGTTCATCGCTTTTGTTCGGTCGGTATCAACACAAGATACTGTCAGTTCTTTAACTAACTCTAACGTAACATATATTCGAAGTGAATCCTACACCTGGTATACACCAATCCCAACACATAAAACCCCATCCTTTCTCGACGTACTAAAACGCAGCGAACAACGGCCGAAACGTCGTACAAATGTCAACAAAGATGAGGACAATAGTCCGAATAATGTAAATAATGTAAACAGTATTGAGATTTAAAACGATCAGTAATTTAGCTTTAATAACCTTCAGTGCTAACTTTACTTTAGCTTTCACCAGCATTAGTGACAAGGAATCTTTTCAGCTTTCAGTAGAGCTAAGTTTAATATCAGTGAATTTTAAAAATACCTTTTATACTTGTGAATTTTTAAACAATGTAGGGAGTTTTGTTACTATGCGTGCCACAGAGCAGTAATATTTTCTGTAATATTACTTTGAAATTATAATGTGTTGTAATGGAATTTTCCACACTTTTTATCGCCTATGTGAACTGACTATATTAGTAGCTATATATAGTGAATACTGGAGATACCTGTGACTTGCTTCAGCAAGTATTAGCCTGCCACCAGATTCCCTATTTTGCCGTAGTGTATTCTCTTTACAATAATCCCCTCTTCTTTCATCTATACACGTGTTGCTGTTCTTTCAATCGTGTACCACTTTTTCTGTTTGTAACCTCTTTAAAGAATACAACATTATGCTTGTGGGCATTATCTCTATATAATAAACTTAGGGATTATTAAACTATAAATAATGCTAGTTAAGTTAAAAATAAATTCAAATACGAAGTATATATAAAACTATATGTATGAACAAGTTTACAAAAATACCAATAATACCAGTGTTCTTTAAAACTATCAGTTATACTATTCAGCTTTAGAAGATTAAGTATCTGAGATAGGCATCAGATGGAAAATGTGATACCGAAATCCGAACTTGCATTAGATTATCGAATTTTGTATTCCAAAAGCTAGGCAAAGTACTACAAATCTGAAAACTTTCGTTCAAAGCTAATAAAATTCTACCGGACTGTAATGTGATTTCAAGCGTCTTGTATGGCAATGAATGCTGGAAAATATACACCCTGGAAGAAACAGTACTGTTCTAAAGAAGAATACTGAGAATTCTATGGGTGCAGCGTATAAGCACTGATGAAGTCTTCGGTAAAACAGTAACAGAAAGAACACTTATTATCATAAACGGAAGGAAGCAGTGGAATCTTATTGGAAATATAATGCAGAAGGAGATGTTGGAGGCCTTCAAAGGTCATATCAAGGTCAAGGGAGATAGAAAATGTAGGGAGCCACCTGATTGACATGTTTGTGCGAATGGACTGACGAACGAAGGGCCGGGTGGCTTGATCAAGCTTTAAACGCTGCTCAAAGCAACGAATTACAGCGGGATGTAGACAGCTATGATCGCCCAAGTCCTGACAGAACAGCTTTAATACTATCAGAAATAATAGTCTAAAATTATTATAATAATGTGCTTTAAAACTAGAGTGTATCCCTGATATAAGAGAGTTGCCGGGACCGGATACAAATTCTCTTATAGCAGAGTTTCTCTTATATCCGGCTTTGATCTATTTTACAGCATTGTATAATAGAACCGGATATAAGAGAAAGTGGGGGGGGTATAAGCTAACTTGTATCCGGTCCAGACAACTCTCTTATATCAGGGTTACACTGTATCAATAAATATTGTAGAGTTTCAAACGAACTGTAAAATGATAGTTAATCTCTAAAAGTATCTCTCATATTAGTGAACTTTAAATTTTAATAGCCGTGAGTTTGATCAAATAATCTTGAATACATGTGAAGTTTAAAACTTCACATGTATTCAACATGGGATCATTTCTTGTAATTCGCCTGAAATAAGGTAAAGTTAATCATATTATAAATTTTGTAAATTTAAAAAAAAAGAGTTAAAATGTTTGCTTGTTTATCGTGGAGAACGTGAATAACATACTTAGAAATAGCGCACGTGAGTCGCTCACATTTGCGGTGACGGCAAAAATTTTAACTAAACAGAATGCAATGGAAGGGCACCACTCTGGAAGATTATATGTTAGAAAATGTGGTTTATTAAATATAAAATCTTTTATTTTGGTGTTTCATAATTTTTTAGGTAAATTAATAGAAAAGATCCAAACCCTGAACTGTCAAATAAATGTAACATTAATGTGATTTGAATACATCTTTAATATAATTGAGTTTAATCTGTAATGCTTTTTAAGTTTAAAACTATTCTACTATCCTTTAAAATTCTGAAGTCTAAAATTAACCATAATTCTAGTGAGCTTTTAAACTCTTTCATAATTAGTCAGTTAAGTGCGAGACGTGATACACGCTTGTATAGACATGTCTCCCTCGATTCATGACTGACTAGGCAGAATATTTACCCGCAGTATGTTGTTGTTTTATTATGTGGTAGACTGCTGGGCAACAAAGTCTATATGAATCAGTTTGCCCTGCTATTTATCTAATATCTTTTTTTTTTATAATCATATCCCCCCAGTTAAGGCATTTTATTGACACTGTTTTGCATAGGAGAAAAGTTATGAGAAAGAGTGACAGATTATAGGGGTGTCAGGAAGTGTGCAAGAGAAGGATGAGAATACTGATGAGAGTGAAGTGGACGGAGAAAGGAGCACGAAAGAGAGAGGATGCAGGATAGTGAGATAGGACATGGCTATTGACTTTACATTTAAATTCGTGGAAATTATAGCTGTCGGGAAAGCAAGTAAATGGAAAGGAATTCCACAGGCGGGAAGTGCGAGAAAAGAAGCTTATGGAGTAGAATTTGCGTTCAGAATTTATTGGTTTCACAGTAAAAGGGTAGGACTCATCTTGTTGCTCGAGTAAATTTATATATAAGGGCACCAGTGAGCTAAGTTCATCGGAGAAGAAGCCATGAAAGTATTTGTAGAAGAGACACAAGGAAGTCACATTGCGCCGGTGAGAAAGTGACTGATTCCGAGCTGCCAAGTCGGGATATATCACATTACAGATTCTCCGTTGAATTTTGTCAAAAACATCTAGGTAGATAGCAGAAACACACGACCAGATATGACAGTAGTATTCAATGCACGGGCGGATGGTAGATTTATATATGTGCAGGATTGTTTCAGGCGGAAAAAAAACAAACTTCCTGGCCCTACTCAGAGAACCGACTTTCTTAGCAGCGGATTTCGTCATTCCACTTGAGGTCTATTGCGAGAGTTAAGCCAAGGAGGCCCAGAGTTTTGCTTTTAGGGAGACTAGCCTGATCCACGGTAATGGTGAGGCGGGTGGGTAGTAGATATTTTCTGTGATGGTTAATAGATAGCAGATTCGTTTTGAAAGTATTAAAATTCACGAGCCATTTCTTACCCCAGTCCGGCACGGATCCGAGTTCCTTTTCAAGCTCGGCAGCGAGATTTTATTTGTCAGACTCAGCAGATTTTTGATCGATGCGAGAGTAAACTGTAGTGTCGTCAGCGTATATGCCTACATGGGATGTTATTACATCTGGGAGATCGTTAATGTAGATAAGGAAAAGCATAAGACCTAGAATAGAGCCTTGAGGGACACCCGCATACGTATGGTATTTCTGGGAGGCATATCCGTTCATTACTACCTTCATTGTGCGATTTGAAATGAATTTGTTAGCGAAGGAGATGTTGATGGGTTTGGGTGTTTTTAGGTTAGCTCATTTAGATTTGCTTTTATGATAGCGTGTATTCATAATTGTTTTATTAGAAGAGAGGCCTAGAGTAGAATCAGTCGGTTGCTGTATGTAGCATGTGTGGGAGGGAAACTAGCGTAGACTGCAGCATAATTTAGTCTCAGGGTTGCCCACTGAAGGTTCATGCAGGGACACCCATCCATGCGCGATATGGCACTACATATAATCCCGATATTACTCAACTGTTGATCAGAGCAACCTTTCATGACGCTACGCACGAGTTCGGGCTCTTAACTACCAGTCAGAAGTAGCAACTAGGAAACTGCCTACCCGGTACCCTCAGAATAAAGAGACGTTGCCACCATCCACAAACACTGCAAAATACTTGGGACAGCACTAGGACTAGAACCAGAAGTGGGGAAAGAAACCGGGAACCGCTTCCCAAACAGGAAACAAGGCGTGCGCCTCTACTCCTGTCGAAAAAAAGAGGGAGGAGTGTGAATTGAGCGATAGAAAAGGATTCGACAGTAAAATTTGGTGCGTATAACTCGTATGTTAACAAAGGAGATGTTGATGGGTTTGGGTGATTTTAGGTTAACGAAAAATTCTTCTAGGGTAAGAGATCGATTCATACTCCCTTCCCTAGTAGTATATGCGCGTAATTGAACATAAGTAACCCTACTGGAATTCTAACTCAGTATTCCCGTTTAGAGACGATATCTAATAAACCATAAAGCACATCTTTTTTAATTGTGAATTTTGAAATATATATATATATATATATATATATATATATATATATATTGCTAACGAGATTTGAAAATGTTTGTAATATTAGCTTCAATACTATCTCAAAAACTATCTGTAATGCTATACTTAAAACCAGAGCCAGCAACCACCGGCCCGCGGGTCAGATCCGGCTTCCGATGTTCTAACCTCAGGCCCGTCACCCTGCTACCCCTTAGTTTTTGTTAGCACCTACGACTTGATTCTGAAATTTTTCGCACGTATGTTACATGTCCAAGACATTGGAATTAGTGCTTTTCATTTTGATTTTTCGTGTCTGTGAACTGATATTTAAAAGAAAGTTCAAAAGATACAAAGGGTGGATGCGGAGATAGAATACCATAAATTCAAAAACTACTTGAAAAGATATTTTTAGTTATTATTGAAAATGTTGCATTTTCATTCTCGTGACGTAGAAACCTTGTTTCTGGTTAAGGACAGGCTTTTTTGTTCTTTTCTTCATTTTTTTTCATTATATAAATTGTATATATATATATATATATATATATATATATATATATATATATATATAATATACGCTTTCTAAAGAGTATTCACTTTCGGTGTTTTGTTTCTTCGACCCACAGCCTGCTCCCAAAAATCTTATCTGCTTCCCACTCTGAAAATGCTGCCTATCCCTGTTTAAACTATCACACTTATGCTATCAACAAAACATTGTCTCTAATGTTAAGGAAGTAAAAAAAATGTTATTCTCGAACGACAGTGAGCTATAAACTGTTTCTATCGTTTCGCAATTGAGCTTTGAACGGTACTAAACTTTTTTTAATCAATTAGACATGACAAAAGTTTTAAAATGCGGTGAATAAGAATTGAAACCAGCAATATTGCAATACATTTTCCTCGTGAATTACCAAACCTTCTTTGCGTATAAATGTATTTCTGATAGCTAGAATTGGTAGCTGTCCGAGTCTGTATTAATTTTTCTCTTGGTCCATTTCAAATGTTCACACAATCAAATGTGAGCATCTAAGTTAAACCTATTTGAATCAATTAGACATGACAAAGTGTTTAAAATGCGGTGAATAAGAATTGAAACCACTAATATTGCAACACACTTTCCTTGTGAAATACCAAACCTTCTGTGCGTATAAATGTATTTCTGATAGCTAGAATTGGTAGATATCCGAGTCTGTATTAATTTTTCTCTTGGTGCATTTCATATGTTCACACAATAATATGTGAGCATCTCAGCTAAGTGTCTTGTGGGACTATGCGCCATTTAGACGAACACTTACTGCGCCCTTCTTTCTCTGAACTTACCCGAAATTTCATCGTTCCATTTCACCTTGACATGACCCCCTGACAGTCTACTCTGACGACAATTATAGTTAGATGTACCTCTGGCATGACGGGTGACATTGGATAATTACCAAAGTGACGCTAAAACTCAGAGAGGAATCCTTAGCAATATGGAACTGGGAATTCCAATTACGTCCCCACCGAGTTGGTACAAGCTGATGAGCGCGTGGGACGTTGAACTGCGGGTCAAGTGCTGGCTGACCGCGGCTGCTCTCTTGCGTGGACTATTTCCAGTCATGTCCCTAGATACCATACCTATCACTATTACCCATAAACAGCCCGTTTGCTATAAGGAATATTAAAGTGAATTTTTCGCTAACTAGTACAGCTTTTAATTTCATCGGCTTTATTAGAATTTTCTTTCTTCTATCTTTCATCTTTCTTTCTTTCTTTCTTTTTTCTTTTTTTCTTTTTTGTTTCTTTGTTCTTTTCTTTGTTTCTTTTTTTCTTTTTTGTTTCTTTGTTCTTTTCTTTGTTTCTTTCTGCATTTCTTTGATTCTTTGTTTCTTTTTTATTTTCTTTGCTGTTTCTTTTTTATATTCTTGTTTCTTTCCTTGTTTCTTTTATGTTTGGATTCGTTTGTTTCTTTCTCTTTTATTTGTTTGTTTCTTTCTCTTTCATTTTTTCTTTCTCTTTTGACTCTATTTGTTTCTTTCTTGTTTTTCATTTGTTTATTTCTCTTTCTATTTGTTTGTTTTTTTCCTTTTTCCTTGTGCTTTCTTCTTTTTGTTTATTTATTTCCCTTTTGTTAGTTTCTCGCTTGTTTGTATATATATTTATCGTTTTTTTTTCTCTTGTTTGTATATATATTTATCGTTTTTTTTTCTCTTGTTTGTATATATATTTATCTTTGTTTTTTGTTTTGTTTGATAATCATTTCTTTCTTTCTCTTTTCTTCCTTCGTTTTGGTTGGCTTTTGTCTTTCTTTTTTTTCTGACTTGCATATATTTTGTTTTATTTTGTTTTTCGGCATTTCTGTTTCCATCTCTTTCTTTTTCCTCTACTATCTTAATATTACTTCTCTCCAACTACGTACTTTATTTCTTTTTCTTTACAGCAACTCGGGTGAGATATTTATGTATTTTCTGTTGTTTAGTGTTAGAGGTGAAGAAAGAACAGTTTAGATTCTAATATACAAGATAAAAAGGCCATTTGTTCAATATTGCTATCACAGAGAAATCTTGCACCTATTTACCGTCACTGCGTCTTGTGCCAGACTATGCTAAGCTTACTACATATTTATTGATATTAGAGTAAATGGTACATTAATATAAGTGATATTTACATTAATATACAATTTTTGTAACTTATTTTTTATATTTTTTATTTTATTTTTCGTACTTTTCATTTTTTTTCCTTCCTTGTTTTCATCACTTAAATTTAATTACATTTCGTACAATAATCTTTTATTTTTTATTCCTGTCGCCATTTTGGTTTTGGATTTATTTTATGTTTCTTTAGATTTTAAACATTTTCTTTCATACACAGTTTTATATCTGCTGTCTGACAATAATTTGATATAATTTTCCAGATTATACTTTTATTTTTTACAGATTGCAATTATTTAAAAAAATAATTAAAAATTCATTCTTATTTTTACTTTTTATTTAGATCTATGTACATAAAATTATATCTAATACTTTTAAAATTTTTATTTTCCGTTTAATGGTTTTCGTTCTTTCTTTACTCCTGGACATTTGTCGGATTTTCACTCATTCTTTATTCGAGTTTCATTTATTTCCACACCTGAAAACCTTAGCATAATTTATAAAAATCACTTTAAAATAATTTTCTTTTCTCCTTTGCATTTGTTTTTGTATGTCTTGCCTTATCGTTGATGTCGCTTGCTTTTATTAATTTTGTTTCTATTCTTCCGTTTTCCTAACGTCTTTTTTCCTTGCCTGCTGGATATTTTTCTTCCATATTTTTTGCGCCGTTCTTATTTCAGCGTCTGTTGACTTCTTGGAAAATCTTTTTAAACATTTTCTAAACTTAGCTTATTTTGGAACAAAACCAAAATGGAAGAAGAGTATGGTGATTGTTGTCTTATGTAATTACTGTAATGTCTTATTTCATTTCAAGTCATCTTTCAAAATACTGGTATTTTAACTTGAATCGAAAACAAACGATTAACGCTAATGGGAAATGCAATAAACTGAAACGTTGAAATAATCTCAACTTTCCAAGTCGTTATCTTATGTTATTCCTGCAAAGTGAATTTATTCACTATCAAAAACGTTCACTGACGACAGAATTCTATTATTTAAATGCATATACTAATACTAGCATATTTAATTCGCTTATATTAACACGGTAGTTTCGAAGCTGTATTTCCCATGCTACTCCGGGGTCTGAGATATATATCTCACTTATTTTAGTATAAACGATGTTGTTAACATTGCTTCACGTAAGAGGCAAGGATATCATCATCATCATCATCATTTATCCATCACACCCAGATGGTGCATAGTTCAGCAACATTTTGTTGTTTTTGTAACAAACTGTTTTTATGGGGCAGGGTTGTTAGCTCTGCGCCCAACCCCCAAACCTGGAGGACCGGTGGACCATTATTTGTCCTTACGTGTACAGCATCTGGTATTCCCAAAAGGTCACCCATTTAAATACTGACCAGGCTGGATGTTGCTTAACTTTGGTGATCAGACGGGAACCGGTGTATTCAACACGGTATAGCTGTAGACCAAGGATATCATAAGTTCTATTTATTAGCCATGTCCCACTGCTGTTTCGTTAAGTACTTGAGTCCATTTTAAAACTCAGAATCAATACGATCCACAAGAATGTATGTATAGCTCTGTGTATATAAAAATAAATTAATGGCGCCCCCCCCCCCCAAAAAAAAAAGAAATAGCAGTAAAACTTAAAAAGAGAAAACAAATAAAAATACAAAATTAAAAATTATTTTAAAGTTTTTTTTTTAAATGTAGTTCTGGTGTAACAGGATCTCATTGGAAATAACCTATATCAATCAATCAATCAATCAATCACCCAAATCAATCAATCACTCTAGAGTTATCCTTATAAAAATGAAATTGGAAAAGTATCAACAGATGGACCTGGGGGCCTTACAATCATACCACTGCTAAACCCCAGTGGGTCGCGCAGAAGCTAACGTGTTAACTTATGCTTTGCCATTTGATGATATATATAAATATGCACTATTTATAATGAAAGATAAATAAATCTGAACTGAAGACGATTTGTAAAGTAAAAATCTCCGTTCACGTGTAATGTACCAACGATTTATTCGGCTAATGCAAGTTTAATTTTTTACTCTTTAAAATTTAAGATTACTTATTGCATTTTAGTGGCTTCAGTATGTCCTTGTTTTAATATTTTTCTGTTCCCATATACATACCTTTTTATAAGATACAAGACATATTTATGGTTGCTAAATATTTACAATTCATTTCGTGTCTATGAAATAATTTTGGCTAGGTGGGCAATGGTTAACTTTGCACAAGACGAAGGAATATTGTCTTTTATGAAAATATACTTGGGATGGCACACAACTTATTTGGATAGACGATCGATAAAAGATGCTAGTTCAGCATTATAAAAAGAAATGCATAATAAAACCACATCTTCTTTTGTAGCTCCAAGATGTAGCCGGGTCAAAACTTGTCATGTCCTCGCTAGAAAATTATTATTCTCTCGAGTCGGTTGTCGATTAAATTTTAACTTACTCTCACACACACACACACACGTTCGCATTTTTATACTTCTTTCATTCTCTCTCTTACTCACCCTAGTTCTCTCTCTCTTTCTCTCTCTCTCTCTCGCTCTCTCTCTCTCTCTCTAACACACACAATTTCTAATAGTAAATCTATAAGTTGTTACTTCTTTTTCAGCTATCTGCGTACACACAAATAGTATTTTCTCAATTTTTGTGTTTGCACTTAGTTATAAAGCTGGCATATATACATACGTATCATTCTTCCATGTGTTGAAATATAGTCATTTTTTTTTAAAGTTCTCAACGTCGGTAACATATATTAATGGCTCAGCACCTTCTACAATACAGTTTCATATAAAGTTTCTTGACTGTAACGTGCAGCAATAAAAATATTTCACAAACAAGATATCTTTCATCTATCTTGACAGCCTCAACAGTAACTATAACTCTTTATTTAATAAATGCCAAATATCTTTTGCTTGCCAAATAAAATATGATGTTATATCATGTTATTCGAATTAATACGAAAATTAATTTACCACAGTGATTTATGGCATTTTTGACAATATTTTAAGAAATAAAATTCTTGCTAGGATTCGTCATTGGCAGCCACAATCTCAACAAGGTAAGATACTCAGATGGCACGGCGCTGATAGGAGAAACGGAAAGAAAAATGCAGAACAATCTACAGCAGGTAGCAAAAGGATTGCTATGTGATATTTGTCATTTTGTATGGAAGGGAATGTTGGACAATTTCTTCAGGAATTAAGAAGAGGTTTGAGGCAGCATAAATGTGGTTTGACAAAAGGCTGCTAAGGATAACATGGTCTGAGCTGTAATTGATTAATTAAATTTAAAAATAAATTATTTTTCCTGAGTAAGGTACATAGTAGGATGACACAATACTTAAATAGGTAAACAGTAATTTTAAAAAGCAGTTTGGAATTTTTAAAACTACTTCATGAGTAGAGAAACTGGAATGTTTATGTTAAAATTAGGCTAAAATTATTATGATATCTTAAATTATATGATACATTAAAGTATACTGTAGTTGAAGAAACTCATTAAGTATTGTGTGGGTCATTTATTTTAGTAAAATAATTTTTAATTTTTAAGTTATATTAGAGCAAAAGTTATAAATGAAATGTTGTTTTTTAAATTTTAGAAGAGTATTATTTTGTCTTGATAAGATATATTGTGGAAACATACATTTTTTTTAAATTGGCAGACAACAATCTTTAACAGCAGGCTGGACTTCAGGTTTATTTAAAAATTAGATTTAGTACTACTTCAGATGTAGAGCGGGTAGAATGTATAGTTTAACATCAGGACATTAATAATTATGGTATAGTAAGGTATATTATAGTTTATAAATCCAAGTATTATTTGGGTCATTTATTTGGTTAAATTTTTAGGTTAAATTAGAGCATAAGCTATCGACGAAACATCGCAAATAATGAAATTGTAAATATTTTTTTATGAGTAAAGGGGTTGGAGTGTTTAGGCTGGAATTAGAATTAAATAATTTTTTATATTATAGTATATATTAGTTAAGAAAGCCGACTATTATTTTGTGGGCAATTTATTTTTGTAAAAAATAGTTTATAAATAAAACATTATGATTAATTAAATTTGACAAAATTATTTTTGATGCTTGCATAAAATGGTCAATTCATCTCTACATTTCAATAGTTCCCCATTTTTAGGGAACCTTACAATCAGTAGCTTTTCACTCAGGCTCAAAGGGCAGATGCCATAGAACAACTTACAGATCCTTGTTTTTTTCCAGATTTTTCCATTTTACTTTGAGGGTTTTGAATATATGCTTCAGCTTCCAAAACTGTGCAGAAAGGGATGTTTGGTTTTGGTTTCATATTGTATCTGAAGGAAGTTAAGTGCATATAGCAGTACTGTTTAAAAGTTTTCTTAGTAAATCCAATGGAAACTGTTTTAATAGTTGCGTTTTCATTTGATATTATATTATTTTGGTACACAATAAAATTCGTTAGACACCTATTTGTTGTTAGGATTTCACAATTATTTAGGTTTTATTATTGTTATCTTTATTATTTTGATAGTTATTTTTACTTTGGTTTACATGTTGATTTAATATATTATCATTATGATTTTTAATGATTATTTCTAGATTAGAAGAGTTTTACCAATTCTATATTCTATCGAGGAGGGTATATGTTCGATTATACCTGTGGGGTGATTAGAGTTTGGATGGATGTATAATGGATATTTATTAGATTTTATGTATAGTTGATAAGTATCATTTACTAAGTCTAGTGTTACATCAAGGAAGTTTACTACTTTTAAATTAATGTTGATTATTACTTTTAGATTTAGATTTTGAATTCTTTAAGGATAGGTTTTCTTATTTTATTGGCTTTATAATGTGTGGAAATTTTTAGTATCATAAGTCCATCATCCATTTATAACCCTATGTCATGATTGTTTATGTATTGATGTTTACGTCTTCTTTCGTTTTCTTATAATATATCCCTTTAAAAGGGTATATTCATGTCGACTTCGAAGCCTTGTGGGAATGCCTTCATGATGTCTAACTCATCAGGGCTGAATAGAGCTAACATCGAAGTGGGCATGAATCTGATCAGTTAAAGAGATACAATTTTTGTACTTATCAATGCTTTATCTCCAACTTAATATCAAGTACTTTATGATAAATCAACTACTTGCCAAAAATTATTTTACCATTAAAATCATTGAAAAACAACATTTAAACTAAGCATTATCAGAATTAATCACCTTATATATATATATATATATATATATATATATATATATATATATATATATAGTCATCCGAAGACAGTTCTGTTTTGCTGTATCAGAGTTCATCAGTACGGTTAGATTCCGATTACTTTTTACCCAGTAATGAAACCCAAACGGAATTGGCGTCAATCGGCGATTCTACATATGAGCTATGGGCGCTCGGTAGAAGGAGGCAGACATTTTAGCTTGTATATTATCATTATACACGCCCAATAGCTGAGAATGTTCAAATTCATTGCTGAATGAACGATGCGTAGATGCTAGAGTAGCTACTGTTTTTCAAAGTCTACCATTATTCCAGAGTGTTCCATCAGGGTGTGAGAGCGTAAATAGTCTAATATCTAATTATCTAATATAGTTCATATATATATATATAAACTAGCCCTGATGAATGAGAGAATCATAATTGTGTCATCACAAAAGTTCAAATTTAGCTTCAACCTGCTGAGTTAAATTAACAAACACTTTCTGCTTATACATATATATATATTTGTAACTTCACAAAAACGCGATACCTAATCTTTAAAATGTATTTTTAATAATAAAAAAAATTCTTGAAGCTTTTATTTTATTTTCAATTTCAAGTTGAGAAATTCAATTTCATATTTCCCATAAACAACATACTATGCGGCATTTCATAACCACTTTAAGTTGAAAAGAGGAATTTTTTTCTAATTTAAATTTCTATAATTTTTGCATTTGGCGCGAGGTTTAGTGATGTGTGATAAAAATGTAAATCCCTTTATTAGAAATCTTACAAAAATATTGTATTATTTTCTGAAAAACTATTTGAGGAATATTACCTGGTTTAGAGTATAATTAATCTGATTTGAAACGTTTTTTTTTCGTTTAAAATATCACAGAAAAGCATTTTTCAACACAACGGCAGATTATTTTTTATGTTGACAGCTTTTCAACACTTTCGTGACAGCTTGTCAATTAATAGATTATCTAATATAGTTCAACAATATAACGTGAAGACCTTTTAAATATTTAATAACCTTAAAAGTTAAAAGAAATATTCTGCGTAATCTAAAGTTTTATTGAATTTTACAGAAATTTGTCTTAAAATTTTTTTTGACGATCCAAACGATACATAGTTTTAAATTCGTATGTATTGATAATGAAAGATTTCTGTTCTTTTTTGTTGGAAATAATTTTATACACAAATTATACTTATGTTTCTGTTGATTGCATATATGTATATTCATTAGCAATGTTTTTTTTAAATTCATGGAGATTTCAGGGAAGGGAATTCCACATGCGGGAAATGCGAGAAAAGAAGCTAATATAGTAGAAGTTGTGGTTAGATTGAATTAGTTTTACTGTAAAAGTGTGGGAACTCATTGCTATGCAAACGGATCATCAGGGGAACTCAGCTCATTGGAGCCGTGAAAGTATTTGTAGAAAAGAGACAGGGCAGCAACATTAAGTTGGTGAGAAAGTGACTGGAGTTGAGCTACTATTACATTGCAGATTCTTTGTTAAATTTTGTCAAGAACCCTGAAATAAATAGCAGGGGCAACCAACCAAATGTGTCAGTAGAGTATTCAATACACGGGCTGGTGGTAAATTTATATATGTGCAAGAGATTCATACAAGAAAAACTTCCTGGCTTTAAACAATGAGCCGACCCTCCTAGCAGCAGATTTATCTATGAATTCAATGTAGTGATTCCACTTGAGGTCGGCTGAGCGTGTTAGATTGAGGAGGCTCAGTGTTTTGCTCTCAAGGAGACTAGCCTGGTCTACGCTGATAGTGGGGTAGGAGCGATTTTCTATCGTGATTAAAGGATGGCAGTTTCGTTTTAGAAGCATTAAAATTCACAGAGAATTTCTTGTCCCAGTCCCCTACAGACTGCAGGTCTTTTTAAGCTCAGCAGCAATGTTTAATTTTTCAGCCTCAGCAGATTTCTTATGGAGTCAGGAGTAAATGGTGGTGTCGTCGGTAGTAGCCGTAACAAGTATAATGCAAAAAATAAATTTGGCTGAATTTATTCTAAATATTGCAATCATTTATAGGCACGGTGGAGTAATGGATATCTGCTCGGATTAAGGAATACCAGAACAGATTGTGTTCTATTACGTTGGCTATCAGTCTACCGTTGCAAGAGTTAGTCAACCTATTGTGGGAAAATATTTAAAAATCCCATAAACTTCTACTTCGCTCAGCAAACACAGGAAGAATTTCGCCACAAATATGTATATATATATCGTGATAGCGCGAAATGACAACAAAACCATGTAGTAAAATGCAATGTAATATGTTATATCCGGATTTAAAGGTGATTTTATTGAGTGTTGGTTGTTTAGATTTGATGTACATGGCCTCCAATATCTGCAGGTTTCTCTTACTGTGTGTATGAGTAAGGATCACCGTATTGTTGACCAAAAGCTGTCTGATATTACCTACATGTTTGTGTTTTTCAGAGAAATGTTGTTTAAATGTACTCTGATCAGAAAGATGACATGTAAGTCTACGGGAGAGCGTGGTTGTAATAAAACAAATATATGTACTAGGTATTTTTATTAGTAACAGAGGTGCAATCTCTGAATGGGCATATAAATTGGTACACTACATTGGTTTTTTGTAAAGAATTTAGTTTAGTGCTACTAAAAAACCATGTAGCGTACCAATTTACATGCCCATTCATAAATTGCATCTGTCTGCGAATGACTGTACATATAGGTTGACTGAAAAGTAACTCCTTATTTTAACATACGTATAAGTTTTTAAATATTTATCATTTTGACAAGAACTAGATATGAGAGATAAGCGTTTTACATGAGGCTTTATTCAAAATTGATGGATATAAGCTGTTATCAACTAACCATCATAGACAATCGCATCTACCTCCCATTAGCATGGGACAGGCTAGCCTCCCAGAGAGTAAAATACTACGCCTCCTTGGCCTTACACTTTCGGCGGACCTCAAATATTCTGCACATATACAAATCTATCATCCGCCCGTGTATTGAATATTGCTGCCATATCTGGTCGGGTGCCCCTGCTGCTCTCCTTGGGCTTCTTGACAAAATACAAAGGAGGATCTGTAACGTGGTTAATACTGATTTGGCAGACCGGCTGCAGCCGCTCTCTCACCGGCGTGATGTGGCTTCCCTGTGCCTCTTCTACAAGTACTTTCATGGCTACTGCTCCGAGGAGCTTAGATCACTGGTGCCGCCTAAGCACGAATTTACACGAGATACTAGATTAGCAACTAGGTCCCACCCTTTTACAGTTAAACAAATAAGATGTAACCGTAAATTCTACTCCAACAGCTTCTTTTCTCACGCTTCCCGCCTGTGGAACTCCCTTCCACAGGTCTGCTTTCCCGACAGCTACAATCTCCAGGTGTTTAAATGTAGGGTCAATAGACACCTCCTATTACACTAACTCCCAATTATTCTCAGAACACTCTCATCTACCCAACCCTCATTCTCGGTATCCTTACCCGCCTATCACCCACCCTCTGACATTTCCTATATTTGATCATCCTTTCTCCACTCTATGTAGCCCCCTGCGCAGTAGTCGCAGTGACATGCCTTGATCGGGGTGAAATGGTTATAAAAAAAAAATATCACATTAAACTACCAGCTTCTTGAGCCGTCTAGGAATCTCGTCAACTTATTACACTATTTTTATCTGTGATTTACTGCATAAGCGTAATGAAAATCCACACATTTTGAAGCAAATTTTGACGAGTGATAAAATATGGATCGTTTGCAATAATGTTCAGCGAAAAAGATCCAAGGTTGAGTGGTATAAGCCAACTTTAGCCACCTCAGAAGTAGATATCATATTAAGAAAGCCACGCTGTGCATCTGGTGGCATTAGAAAAGAATCCCATACTATGTGCTTCTGCTAAGGAACCAGTCGAAGGATTCTGAAAGGTACCGCTCGCAACCAAACTGATTTATGACGGCAATCTAAGAAAAACGCCCAGTATTGACGGATAGAAAATATTAGGATAATGCCAGACCTTTATATGTAGAATTTTTTGCAGCTGGCTGGGATGTGGTTCCCCAGCCGACATACTAGAATTTGTTTCTTCGGGTTTCTATTTATTCAGGCCCTTGCAAAATAATTTCAATCGTAAATATGTTAACTTTTGGGATGATATTCTGGGAAGACAAAAACTTTAACTTGAAGGAAAGATGGAGAAATATTGTGCAACAAAATGGTTCATATTTAGTTAAATGTTTTAATGTCACTTAAAAATCAGCGTGAACTTTCCGAACAACCCAATAATTATAATATATAGTATATTGTAGTATTTATTATCAATATAAGTCATGGTTTTCCAGTATTTATATGATAAATGAAAAAAGAGGGGAATAAAAAAACCTAAAAATTACTTCATAGTTACTTTTTTTACCAAAATCTAGATTTTATATCTGCATGTAGACAATACTTTTAGTCTTTTATTTAGCAGCCTCTTGTAATACATGTCCTGTTATGGAGCGAACTTTTCCGGCATAGACAATGATCTTCATCGCCTTTTTTATATATGATTATTCAATTTCTCATTTGATGTTGGGATCACCTAAACCTTTAAGCCACAAATATTGAGAAGATTGCAATAAGTATCATTTCATTAACGTTGATATTTTGGTATTGACTAGTAGTTGTAAAACAACTATAATAACGTGACCATTATTGCTACATTTAATCTAATAGATACAAACACACACATAGAGGGTGAGGGAAAGAATGCGTGTCACCGTAGACAATCTCAAACTTTCAACTTTCCAAAGATTAGCAGAATGTATGCAAAGAGATTCTGTCTGCTACACACACACACCATCGGTAATTTAAATTCACTGAAACGAAAGGAATATAAAAAAATCGGCATAACAAATAATTCTGAAGTTCATCTAAAATTGAGATCATATTACGCATCACTTGAAAAATACAGTAAAAATTAAACAGAGTGGCATTAAATTTGAATATATATATATATATATAAACACACACACACACACATATATATATGTATACACACACACATATATATATATATATATATATATATATATATATGTGTGTGTGTGTATATGTGTGTGTGTTTATATATAAGTTGTTTTTTTTAAAGAAAACTTTCATAAAACAAATTAGGGCATAAACTCCAGACAAATGTAAAAAAAGAATAATACGAGAAAACGTAATATCCTTTGGTTTAACTCGCCTCTTATTTTAGAAGTAAAGTTCAAAATAGGGAAACTATTTTTCGAACTACTTAACACTTTTCAAAAAGTTTCGAGCTACACAAAATATTAAATAGAAATACGGTTTATTTAATTCACAACTGTACTTCCAATTTAGAAAATCACATAAAGACGCAAAAGGTCAAAATTTAAAAGAACAAACTACGGCAGAATACGGTCAATGAAAAATGTAATTGCAACGATAAAAATAAGCTCCGCTTGAAGGAGTTTGTAAAATCGAAGGAGTTATCTACAAAGGAGAAGTAAAAGATAACATATGTACCGACGGCAGTTTTAAAAACGGATGGAATCATGACAAGTTCCCATTCAAAATAAAGAAAAAACTTGTCAACTATGGATAGAATCTAAAAGAAAAGAATGGCAGAAGCCTTCACGTATCGTTGAAAATAGTAAAAAAAAGCCAAACCCTGCAACGGTGGAGATATCAGCAGATTGTGCCAAGAAGAAATTCCGGCTATAGTATTTTTTCCAGAACGACAAAAGCTACTAAATAAAAACTCTAAAAAAAAGTCTGGTTGAAGACACATTAGAAAATATTTTCTAGGCTCGTAGAAACTCGGTTGATAAGATTCCCAATAATAAACAACTTCCTTACTTTGAACTTTCGGTTATGAACTTCTAAAAGTGTTAGCCGTTAAACCATCTGTCAAAAAAAATTGCCTGGCGAAACCAAACTATTATGAGGACCCTAGATGTTATTCCAGGATTTGTAATCGGAGGCCACAATTTGAATAACATACGGTACGCTGACGATACAGCGCTGACTGCTGACACGGAAAGGAAACTACAAGAACTCCTACAGAAGATAGCTGAAGAGAGTGACAAAAAAGGACTACAAATAAACGTCAAGAAAACCGAATGCATGGTCATCAGTAAAAAAGAGCAGCCTAAAATATCAAATACAGTTGGGAGATTGTAAAATCAAGCAAGTAAAAAAGTGTAAATACCTGGGAAGTGTTCTAACAGAAGACGGAAAGTGCGACACAAAGATCTGAAGGCGAATTAGCATAGCAAAGGATGCGTTCCAGAAGCTGAGTAAAGTATTAAGACACAAGAAACTTTCACTAGAAACAAAGAAGAGGGTACTGGATTGCTATGTTATGTCAGATCTTCAATATGGCAGTGAATGCTGGACAATGTCATCGAAGATGAAGGAAAATATTTTAACCAGCTGAAATGTGGTTTTACAGATGGATGTTGCGGATATCATGCACCGAGCATTCGAGCATTATGAGGTTTTGGAAAGGATGTCAACGAAAAGGAAATTAATATTGAGCATCAGGAAGAGTCAACTAAAGTTCCTGGGACATGCATAAAGAAAGAGGGATTGGAGAAAAGAGACAGAGGAAACCAGCGGATAACTTATTTACATGTCCTGAGCAGGTGGATGCAGAACGGGGGTTGCGTGGTGTTACAGGATAAAGTTTGCTCAGAGCCTTCATGGATAGGGAGACGTGGAAAGCCATGATCGCCTACGTGCTGAAAAGACAAGGTACATAGAAGAAGAAGAAGAAGAAGAAGAAGAAGAAGAAGAAGAATATCTAAATGATGTACTTGTTGAATCTTCATCTCCGTTCAAACATGTATCTAATACAACCGTTTACTAGTCTGATTAATTTAAATCTGGACATAAATATTTAGGGTATATATATATATATATATAAAGAGAGAGAGGGAGAGAGTGAGAGAGAAGGAGAGGCGTAGCGGATGCGTCTGTTAGATTTTCGTAAATTTATAGTTTTCATTGAGCACATGTGCTTTGTTTTTCTCTTGGGTTTTATTGATTGCACACTAGCCTAGTGTCAGTTGGACACTGTATGTGAGAAAAATGGCGCCATGACGCAATTCTCTCTGCTATAGACTTAGAAAACTGCATGCTGTACTGCTTTGGGTTCACGCTGGTGTCAATATGAGAAGAGTGCAGAAGGTTTGGAAACATTTGGATGATCCTAATGAAGATTACGAAGGTATATCAGCTTGGAAATCTCACCCTGATCGTTCCGATATTTGGTGGGTGCTTCAAACTTGAGTCGAGGACCTATAACAAATGCCTTCATGAGGTAGTGCTACTTTGGGTCAAAGGGTGCCTACTTAAAGAAAATATGTCTGGCAACTGGATTCTATACCATGCCAAACAAACAGGAGATGCAAATTATTTTGTCAGACAGTTTCTGCGACTACAAGACTCCTTAAATCTGGCTATCGAGCTCCCTCGACTGTTCCCTCATGGGTTATTATGTGTGTGAAGCAGTTGTGCGATGAGTCAACAAATCTATCTGTTTCTCCAAAAATAATATAAGACCAGGGTAAAAGTAGCATTCAAGAAGTTAAACAAGAAGTTTTTCAGAAGAATTACAGAAGATTCCGAAGTGCCATGTCGGCCTTGTTGAAGCCAATAGCGATTTTATTGAATAAATTTACTATATATTTTTTCAAGATATTTTTATGCAATTTTGATAAATATGTCTGTTAAAATCAGATTTAAATGTTATGTTTCTTTCATATGCACTACCGGCTTTAATTATAAGGCCACCACAGTTTTTTTTAAAGAAATGATGTATTTCATATTATTTTAAGTGGATAATTCTAAATGAAAATAGAATGATTCTTTTGTTATTATTACTTTGCAAAATTTCACAAGTCATATAAGCAAAAATGAACTCATCCGAAATTCCCTAAATTTTCTTCATTCTCTCATTGATGAAACTACAATATAGGTAATTATCAAATATTTATAAATTCATTTGATGCACATGTTATAGTGCAGTATTAACAAAACTATTCTATTTTCATTTACAATTATTCAATTGGAAATAAATACTAAACAATATTATGAAATACATTATTTCTTTAAAACACTGGGGTGTCCTAATAATTATGGCCGTAGTATCTATCTATCTATCTATCTATCTATCTATATATATATATATATATATATATATATATATATATATATATATGTTGCGTTAAATATTATTATTGGATTATTATGATTGTGGTTATCTTTATAGAAATTTTTTAAGTTGAATTCCTTTTAGCATTAGGACAACATAAGACCATAAAGAACAATATTATAGGACAACATAAAACTATTCATATTTCTGATTTTCTATTGTTAGCTTCATCTGTAAAAACAAAGAATAGAATGATATGATAAAATAATAGAATCTGTCGTACCGATATTTACCTTGGCTTAAGGATGGATTGCACAGGGTGGACCTTGAACATTTATGTCACCGAAATTTTATTTCTTTTAAATTTTGCTAATTTTCATTTAATGTCTTTTTATTTCAAATTATGCAGTCCTGAGGAGTCTCCGTTTCTAATCAATGTCGAGCAAGTTGTCCGCGTTGTAAAATGGAATACCAGATTACGCCATTTTTGTTCTCTTTCGGAAATGTCCCACTGGGTAATACTAAATGACAATGTTTCTCTAGACATTGGCTAGACGCACTGAAAATGAAAGAAAGCTAAAAGTTAGAAAAGGGGGATTTACTCAACGACGATTTTTATTCGAAGCTAGAAATTTATCAGGGGATTTGATGTTAAGATAATGAGAAGATTATTGCTGATGAATGGATAGCTAGATATTGCTGACAACCTCGTTATATAATATATGATATTGGACAAAAAACTGTGGTGGCCTTATAATTAAGGCCGGTAGTGCATATGAAAGAAACATAACATTTAAATCTGATTTTGACAGACATATTTATCAAAAAATATATGCTGTAATATGAGTAAATTATATGTTTAGAATCAAATGTGAATAAATGATGATCCTGCCATAGAAATGAAAATATCCTCACTGCGTATCGAAGACACCTGCATGACGAATTAAGATGAAATAGGGCTTTATATAGATATTTATTTATTAAATGTAGCAAAAAACCTTATAAAGCAAAGAAGAATCACATATTGAATTTAGTAAATTAATTTTGCTCCTTCAGTTTATTTTTTTTTATTTTTCTGTGTCGCGTCTCTTCAAAACGTGGGTGATCATGGCTCTTCAGAACACCATATTATTTGTATCACGTAGTAATATTTGTTGTTTTCTATCCCTCAAGTATCATTCCATCATTTATTCACGCAAGATCATCAGGTAGGTGTCCTGATTACCGCTTTTCAGTTTGTTTTCGAGAGATTTTGCGAGTATCAAATTATCCAAGACCCCTTTTCCCGATTAACATTTGCCACCATTCAGTATTGATATTACATAGCAGTTTTATTTTATTGCCCACTTGAAAATTAATGAATTCATAGACGTATAGTAGATATTTCGGGAACTATCATTTCTTCAAACATTTTTCAACAAATACTACCGACAAGAAAGATTTAATTAATTTTTTAAGTTTGTCTAGCATCACGCCATTTTATGTATATTTCTGCTGTAATTCCTGAAAACATGTAAACTTTATTACAGAAAATAGAAATCATGAACCTTGTAGTCATTAGATTTGGCTCAATAGCAAAACTGTAAGTTTTTATAGGGAAATATTAGTAAAGTTGTTAGAAATATTAGTAAAGTTGTTTTCAAACAAAAGATCTCGATATTCTCATTGTTTTGAATGCTGTTACTTCTGATGGTTAAAATCACTCTTGATGTTCATTGAATGAAGAGATTAAATAAATCGTGTTCCCCAGGAATGTCGGTCTTCAGTCTCATTTAAAAAGTGCTATGTTTTTACTCAAGGCTCAGTTACCATACACATTTCTAATTTGACATAGAAATTGTGCAAGATACATTTTCGTAGACATTTTGATAACTCAGTTTATCCTCCACCAAGCCTTGGCATGAATGCTATGAATTTGGTAGTGTGGCCTGTATTGGAGTGTCATGTCTATGTATTTCATATTCAAGTATGTCAGACCAGAAAGGTCTTACGGTGCAGTGGTAAAATATCAACTAAGAGGTGGCAAAAAATCATATAATTCAGTTGAGATGCGGGTAAAGATTATAGTCAAAGCAGATAGTGTCCATTTTGAATTGTAAATATATCTAACCGTGAATAAATATAACCCTCAACTTTTAAACATTCGTTAACCAAAACCTAAAAAACACCTTTTTCCTTTTATTATTATCATTCCAATCAAGGCAGTAAAACAAGGGGTTACAGGGTGTAGAAAAATTAGGAACAGGAACATTAATAGGGATCACAAAGAGAAAAAGAGTAATCGAGTGGGCAGCATATAGCGATTAAGATTGCATTTCATTTCTTTTTTAGATTAAAGTTTGCTGGAAAGCATGGAAAGGACTACAAGCGAGAAAACAAAACTGTCAACATATAACTTACGGCTACCTCTAGGTAGCTCAACTGGAAATTGATGAAATTTCGACACTGATCTAGTATTGTGCTTAATCCATATTGTCTAGGTCAGTCAGTCAGTTAAGTGCCATACGTGATACACGCTTGGGCGATCATTTCTCGAAAGAGACATGACTGACTGGGCAGAAGATTATCCCGCAGTATGTTGACATTGCTTTCTGCGGTAGACTGGTTGCCATCCAAGGCTATAGAACCCAATCTGTTTTGTTATTTAACCCATAACTGGAAGGAAGAGACGGATTAATACCTTTCCCAAGGGTATTTGCGCGTAAGTGAATGCAATGAATTCAACTGGAATTCGAACTCGGCTCCCCGATTTCTCGTTCCGAGCCGATATCCAATGCACCACAACGCACATACCAAAGTGAAAATCTCATTCAAACAATTACAATGAAAGTAACGAAAGAAGACCTTACAGCAGTGGATAAGTGGCTGAAGCTGAGCCGCCAACTCAGGACTAATCAGGACAGATCATCCCATATTACTGATTCTTTTTTGGATTATATCATGGATCTCAAGGTAAATAGCAGGGCACCTGAACATATATGGCAGAATTATTGTAAGCATTGAATAATGATAGACATAGATGTGTAAAATAAGTTATGGCGAAAAAATGTCTCGCACAGCACAGTGAATTGCCTATATTAGTAGATGACATGAAAATGCAATTTATATAGTCTTTCCACATCACGTCGCCTGAGAACGTTAACCCGAGAAAGCACAACAATTAACTACCCTAAAGGCAAGCATCAATCATATTGATGTTAAGCAGATAGTTTTTCTTTTTATCATAAAAGGAATCATAGAAACAGTTGATAATGCCGGTAAATTTAAACAAGAAGTCAACCACTAAGTTTGGATTCATAATATTTAGTATATAACATATTGCTTAAACTAAAAATAGGTTTGATTAAAAAATGTTGAGCACGCTCTCATTTGTTTGTTTGACCCTGAGTCTTTGAGAGTATTATTCTCACAGATGGACATTTTTTTATAATCTAATCCAATATTTCAGCTACCCAAGCCTATCGTCAGTTTAGACTGACAGTTTTTTTTCTTGTATATCTAAACTATAATTACAAACTATAACTTTTATCTGAAGTTTGCGCGACTTGTTTGGTGTGGCAATTAAATGTGAGGAGAGGACAGAAGAGAAGCGATCAAATATCCTTATTGAAAATGGACGATACGAGCGCGTTGTATATTGCTGATCGATCAAGCGAAAATGCTTTTAACACAACGTTCAAAATTTGGATTAAATAATATCTCAGACTGAAAGGTCTAAACAAACTATACCTTTTCCGGTGACAAAAACTGCTAGTGACGCCAGAGACAGTAACGCCTTAACCATCAAACCGTGTTAGTCCCCTGGTTGGTTGCTGACGAATGCAGGATATCGCATATACATTCACGTTGCTTGTAGAAAAAAATTCTCTTAAATTATAATTTTGGAAAGGGAAATTCACACTGAAATACCTTGAAATGCTTTCCAACTTTCTACCGAATATATATGAACTCCTAAGAAAATTATCACAATATTAAAAAATGAATCGTCAATTGATACTGGCACAAGTTGGATGTGGGTAAATTAACTTCAGGCCAGGGTAGATTTGTTCTATATGATTAGTTTCTTAGAAAGATTCATCACATGCCTCTACGTAGACAAGGGAATATCAACAGTGGAATACACCAATTCAATCAGGAGATGTTGACCTTGATTGGCAATACCCGGGAATAGGTTTACCTTGTTTCATGAATCTATCGCCCTTCCAAAAATAAAAAAAAATAATCAAAACGTGGAGTCACATCTGAAGACCGTCAAAGTGGAACAGATAAAACCATATTCCCAGTTTCACGGCTCGAAAGCAAAACACGTATTAAGTATTTTTAACTTCATAGAGTTTTATGCATGGTTCCTACTGGTGTAAACATGGTCGAATCGGACGAGGTGAGTAGAGACATATTTATTTTAAATACAGATACTCTAATCATATTTATATCCCTTGAGTTCATGTATACCATATAGGAGATTTGGCATGATAAATGTAACAACCGTTAAAAATGCATTGATTACGTGTGAAAATAATACACTGATTGATGTTGATGAATAATATACTGATTGATGATTGATGAATAATCATTGATTACGTGTGAAAAATAATACACTGATTGATGTTGATTATATTAAGTTTGTAAGATGTGATACTACAGAGATATTAGATAAAGTCCCAAGTCTACGAAGACATTACTAACCTTTTAACGTCTGTAGGTGAAAAGATGAGAGAATAGGAATAAATCCGGATGATAAAAAATAAAAACATTCAGGCAGTTAGCTACCATACGTGATACACACTTGGGCGATCACGTCACTTTCAAGACATGACTGACAAGGCTGAAGAAATTCCTGCAACAGATTGCCATTAATTTTTGCGGTAGGCAATTTGTCAGCAAGGCCATAGAAGACAATCTATTCAACCCATGTCTAGAGGGATAGGAGAGTGAGTAATACTGTTCGTAAAAGTATTTGTGTGTAAGTAAATGAAACAAATTCGACTGGAATTCGAACTCGGCTCTCCGATTTCTCATTCCGAGCAAATATCCATTAAACTAAAACTCTCGTGAAAAAGCAATACTTAGAGCCAAAAAGTTGTGGAGAGACATGATCTTTCAAATCCTGAATGAATTTGAAGCATAAAATATGGTTATTTTATTAGCTATACTCTTGGTTTCTTAATTAAAAGGAAAGCTTTGAAAATTCTGTAAAAATTCTAGACTAATACACAGATAAACACGGTATACTACAATTTTCCGAAAAGCATGATATACAAAGCATTTCCTTGTAATTGTTAGACAATCGATATCGCTCCGAAAGAAAAAAATGATAAACATAAACATAATTTGAGTAAAAAGTAAATTAAAAACACAGAAAAATAACTAGCAAACGAATTATAAATTGAAAACAAATTAAGTGGTATCTTTTTTGGTTTCCAGACAATAAAATCCAATATCGAACATGTGCAACGAGCAACAATGACTGAAGGTGTAAAATTAACATGTAAACGTAGAGAATCGAGCCGAATATTAACGTGACGCCAGCAATGAACAGGCGTGTGTACCTTTCTACTAACGCTCGCTGTCGATACAAAATCATTCAAATTAAAATGTATAACAGACACTAAATGGCAATAGAGTATTTCGATCCAAAATCACTCCTCCTAGTTACATAAGACGATTTTCAGAAACACACACACACACACACACACACACACACACATATATATATATGTGTATAACTGTACCCTTTAAAAATAATGCTTATGTTAATACGAAATATTTCGGATATAAAGTCTGAACTAATACGAAATAATGACGGATAAAAATGAAATCACTTATTTACTTATGAATATATATATATATATATATATGTATATATATATATATATGTGTGTGTGTGTGTGTGTGTATGTGTGTGTGTGTGTGTGTGTGCTTGCGTGTGAGCGTGTGTATGTGTTTTTGAATGTCTCGACTAGCTGTGAAATTTTATTAGATTATTTAATGTTTAATTTTTTAGGCATGTAATCAACATATATTTAATATTTGAACAGTTTACTTATATATATATATATATATATATATATATATATATATAAGATTTTTAACAATTTACTTATATATGTATATAATTTTAGCAAAATATACGAGAAAGGGGGAAAAATTTTGCCAGTAACTTCCTCGATTGGAATTCAGCGGATTAAATACATCACTTTAATCCTAAAGAAACGCGTCACGATATGTCATATTTGTTCTTACAATTCTAACTGATTTATAATAATGTAACACATCACTCAATAAATCCTGGGCCTAACTAATAAAACAACTTTTAGGCCGAATTCGATTTTATTCATCAACATAGTCTCATTCTAGGGTGATGTAGTGATTCAAATTCTTCTCTAACAATTCGATGCATTTTTGTAGAATGCTTTGACTTTGGCCTCAAAATTTGCATCAGTTTCCAATATCACTGCTTCATTACAGTCAAATGTATTTTCTTGGAGCATTCATTTGTAGTCTGCAAACAGCGAGTTGTCGCTGGGTGCCAGGTCTGAAGAATAGGTTAGATGCAGAGGCAATTCAAAGTACAATTCATGTTGTTTTGCCAAAGTTGCAATCGAGTTGTGACATGCTGAGTTGTCTTGGTGAAAGATCACATTTTCTTTTTTATTTGTGACCGTTTGTTGGCGATGTTTTCCTTCTAACGCTCCAACAATGCTATATAGTATTCGCTATCGATATGTCTACCTTTCTCAAGGTAATCGATGAAAAAAATATCTTGCGCATCCCAAATACAGTGGTCAAAAGCTTGCCTGCTAATGTTATCGTCTTTGATCGCTTTGGACAGCATTCACCTGCTGCTGTACAATCAGCTGAATGCCGATTTGACTGCAGAGTGAAGTGATGAATCTATGTCTCATCCATTGTCACATATTTACGCAAAAACTCCTTCTTGTTGCGTTGAAACAGTTGATAAACGCTCTGAATCATCGATGTGTTGTTGTTTTTGATCGACTGTGAGAAAACGCGTCACCGAATGCTCGCTCCAACGTTTTCCTACGTAACGCTCGAACTTGTGTCACATTACTTCTCAGTGAGCCTGAGAAAAATAAACAAAGCAGAATGACCCATCTCTCTTTTGCGGAGATTGGATAATTTTTCCCTTTGCCGAAGTCTAAGCGCTTGGAATCTTCACGTTAAATCCGACGTTGTGTCACACCACGTCTCAGAAAGCAGACTTTGCGTAAATATCTTCAGTACCGACAGTCCGCTGTTGGGTTCACATTTGACAAGGTTTCATGTGTTCTGACAGAGATCGAATCAGTGGGGGCTTTGTCTACCTAATGAGACAAGATTGAGAAGAATAAAAAATATAAAATGACCGACCCCACCGTCGTGGGGGTTGGGTAAATTTTATCACATGGCCTAAGTAAACACACTCCACATTAATCACGTTCTAGTGTCAGATCACGTCTCAGGGTGAGAATTTAGCTAAATAGGAAGTGTGCCATTATTCTGTTTACGACTTCCCAATTGTCAAGCTCTATGCCTTTGACGAGAATACGAAATATTCGTGGCTCGGTCTCAGGACAGAAACCAGGATGAGACAAATAGACAATTTAATGTGCAATATTCCGCGGATGCTGGTGCTTGACAAATTTTCACCCAAATGATAGCAGAAAACACTTAGGCTGTTTTGTATACACTAAGTTAATTTCCTAAAGAAGGTAGCTAGAGAAAGCTGAAAGAAAGGAATACATATAAATTAAAAGCAAACTGAATGGATAGTCATCAGTAAAAAGAGAAGCCCAAAATGCCAACTACTGGCCGGAGATACTAAAATTAAGGAAGTACAGAAATCAAGCAAGTACAGAAATTTAAATGCCTAAGAAGTAGTCTAACAGAGAACGGAAAGTTCGAAAATGAGCTTCAGAGTCGTATTGGCATGTCCAATGATGCAGCAAATTATCGAGACACAGAAAAATTTTGTTGGAAATAAAAAAGTGAGTACCGGATTATTATGTGATGTCTGTCCTTCAATATGGCAGTGAATACTGAACAATGTCATCAAAGATAAAGGCAACTTTTAAAGCAACCCAAATGTGGTTCTACAGAAGGATGCAGGGGATACCATGGACCGATCTTGTTAATAAAGACAGGGGTTTGGAAAGGATGGAAACAAAAAAAATTAAACTGATATTCAACATCAGCTAAAATTTCTCGGAAATGTAATGAGGAATGAGGGCTTAAAGAATCCGATACTCATAGGTCAGATTGAGGGAAAAAGACAGACATGGAAAAGCAATGGATGAAGTACATGATAGTCTTGAGAAAATAGATAGCAGAGCAGGGATCGGGAGAGGAAACAAGCAGAAAGTTTTTAAGAGCTACAAGGGATAGAGATATGTGCAAGGCCATGATACCCTCGTCCTGAAGGGACACAGCGCATAGGAAAAGAAAAAATTGACATTAATAATTATCAATTATTATTCCATGTAAATTCATGTTTGTTATTATATTATATTTCCTTTTATACACGACTTGGCTGCGTAATATAATGAAATGTTTAATTTGTCGAAATCTATACTTTGTGAAGAATCAATGCTTTGTAAACATATATTTCACTGGTTTATTTACGTATGTTATGCCTACAAATCTATTATGCTTCATGCTATAGAATTAAGTTTAGTTTTGGACACTATTGCTAATGCAGTGTGTTCGATTTTTCTTGGCACAACAATATTCTCGCTTGAGACAGAATTAAGTAAACTTAGAAAATAGCCTGGTTTACACATAACTGTATCTGAAAATTATTCAATTTACCAGAGCAGAATCTATGTTCTCGTTTTGCTCTAAAAGGAGTGACCAGATATTAAACAATTACTGCTCTACTAAACGATCGCCTTAAGATATTTTAAAGACACCTGAATTCGACAGCAAATTGTCAGAAAATAAACACCCTTTTAAATTTTGCTAATCGATATCTACAAAAAGATTGAATGCATGGCTAATATTACCATTCCAAGTACGGAACAGAAAGTACAAATTCATGCAGGCACATAATTTTATTTATCACTAATTTCTATCCAATATAGGCTTGGGAGTCACTCAAGTTAAATGGTTTCCGTTGAAACAGTAATGTTAAATTAGGTGTGAAATATGAATTTAAGAGAAATTGGTTGGAAGGTAAACTGTTGGAAGAAAGAGGATAACAATGATTGGCCATTGACGAAGTCAAGATTAAGAAGATTGCAGAAGCACTAGTGCATTCGTCATTAACTCTAAAAGGAAATTCTTTGGGAAAAAAAGCTTTCTCAGTAGAACTTCCTTCTTACATTTGACAGAGTTGGAAATGAGACAGATTTGACTTGATGGAAGAACATGACATGCTTTAGCTCTATAGGTTCGATGTCATAGAACTAAAAAATTGAGATAATCATGGAGCAGTATAGCAGCATTTTTTTCATTTTTACAACTTCTTTAAGAAAAGCTTATATATATATATGAGTTCCACTTGATGTATGGAGAGTGCTTGAGACACAATAAACGGTTAAAACATTAGACATCAATGAGATTGGAAACATTCACTGAAACTGGAGAAAACTCAGTTTTCTGATCGATTATGAAAAAATATTGAGTTAATTTTTGAAGATTCTCCATTAGGCATTTCGAGCAAAGTAAGGGGAGAGATGAGCATTGTGGTACAGTGGATATCTGCTCGAAAGTGAAATTTTAGTTGCTTTTGTTGCATTCACTTACGCGCAAATACACTTGGAAATGTATTATTCCGACGTTTCCCTCCATTTTTGGGTTATTTAACGGAACAGCCTTGGTTAGCAACCATTCTACCGCAGAAAGTAATATAAGCATCCTGCTGGAGAATCATCCTGCCAGTCAGTTATGTTTCTTTCGAGACATGATCGCCTAAGCGTCTATCACGTATGGCACTTTACTGACTGAATGATGAAGAGATACAGGCTATTTTACTAAGAATAAATGTAAATTTATACTTACAATAAAATGCTCCTGAGACTATTAATGGGGAATAATGACCTTGAATATTATGTAAGCATAGAAATGTAACATATTATTCAACACCTTCCTATACTTTCTTCATATATATATATATATATATATATATATATATATATAGTCATCCGCAGACAGATCTGTTTCGCCGTATCACAGCTCATCAGTATGGTTAGACTCCGATTGCTTTTAACGCAGGATTGAAACCCGACCGAATTGGCGTCGGTCGGCGATTCTACCTCTGGGCTATGAGCGTTCTATTCTATCTATCAATCTATCTCTGATATTATGCATTTCATTAATATAGTGAGTATTCATTCCAACACCAAGTTGTGAAAGTGTGTTTCTTGACTGAATACAATCTTCAGACCACGTGTGTTGCATTTTTCCTCGACTAATTATATATCCTGCTCAATGCTGCGTTGTGCTTCGCTAGATCGCTTATATAATCCTAATGTTTATTATTATTATTATTATTATTATTATTATTATTATTATTATTATTGTTATTATATATATAGATATATATATAAGTAAAATTTGGTGAACGTATTAAAGACAAGAAAAGAAAGAAAACACAGGAAGTGATTTATTCTTGTGTGAATGCATTGCAGAACAGGAATAGAAAGCATGGTAATGGGTCAAGAGATATTTACATACACAGAATACAGGAATTTAGCCAGCACATAAAACGAAAATAGAAGTTCAACAGTAAAGAAGGCTAGTGTACGTGTTGCAGCTATTGAACTGAAGACAGCGGTAATATCTCGCGCACGAACACATTTTCAAATTGGGCAGAATGCCGATTATTTGTAATCATAATCATGTAGCCAACTTCTTACAGACGCTGTCTGGTATTTACATTCTATTCTACGAAAGAGTTTTTTTTTTGTTTTTAACAACCAAGATGACAATTCTTTAAATTCGATTTCCTTGACATTTTCTTTAGATTAAGTCGGCAGAATTCTAAGAAATATATAATCATGTAAACATAGAAATGTAACATATGATTCAACAACCTCCTATATATATATATATATATATATATATATATGTGTGTGTGTGTGTGTGTGTGTGTGTGTGTGTGAGAGAGAGAGAGAGAGAGAGAGAGAGAGAGTAAAAATCATACTGTCCAAAGAAAATATGTGTGTGTGATTGTTTGTGTATGTTGCCATAGAGAAATCGAAGGAAAATAAATATATGACATTTTCCTGAAAAGAGAATTGACTGTTCGTTTAAGAGTGGAACAAATCAAATCGGCTTTATTTTCTAGACAAGATGAACTGAAATTCTTCAGTATAAATATGCCACGAATAAAACAACGTCTGACAAATATATAAAATAAAATTTAAAAGGAAACCGTCATAAGGACAACTGGGTGACAACAAAATTGTTTGTAATAATTTAGGCTACAAACGGTAAGTAATCAAATGTACTAGCAATGTTTACTATTTTTGTCTTCTCTTCTTATTTGAAATATAGATTCTTCAGGAACATAATCAAGTTTTAAAGCCAGATGAGATTGTCTACACAAAATCAAACTTGAGTTATTAGTTTTAAATGTAGATTCTTTTGTGCAAAACCGAAAGTATTGAGCACCTAACGAGCATAGATATCACTACCCAATATTAAAGGGACTAGCATGTGTAATACGCCGAGTTGCTAAAAATAAAACAGGAATTTGCGGCACTTGGCTTAGTTTCTCACAAGGCATTAACTATTAGATACCGACTGTATATCGAACTGACTTCGCAGAATTAATAGCCATCCACCATAAATCGGTAGATATTGTAGTGATCAGAATTCCTCTGCGCGTTCTTTGCGGAATCACCAAATATGTAGAGATCTCGATTATGTTTATTAAATTGACCTTGTGTCCAACACAACCGAAATCTCCACAATTTATAATTATCAGACGGTTGGAAAGATAAAACTGTTTCTTTTGTATAAACAAATGAAAATTTATTTATCGAACAGTATAACATCGATTTTTTTATAATCGTTTCACCTCAAGCAAAACATTCTTGCTACTAGAGCGCAGGGTTTATATAAGGGGAGAATGAAGAGAAAGAGGAACAGGTCACAGGGGGTGTCGTTTAATGGTTCAAAGAAGGATAGAAGTACTGGTGCGAAGAGTGTTGGGTGAGAGTAGAGCGGAAAGTGAGAAGAACAAGATACGGAGTTTTTTGATGAAATGATGGGAATCAAGGAAATAAGAGATTACGTTGACTTTAAATTCTTGGTGATTGTAGCTATCATGAAAAACAAGTATATGAAAGGGCCTTCCACATGCGGGAAGTGCAAGAAAAAAATGATAGAGTTGCGGTTACATTTCATGTTTTTCACTGTAAAAGAGGGGGAAACTAGTTACCAGTCTAGTATCTACTGCAGAGGGGGCACCAGGAAGTTACGCTCCTCGGAGAAGAAGCCGTGAAAATATGTGTATCAGTCACACACGTAGGTGAGAAAATGACTGGAGCTGAGATACGAAGTCGGGATCGATCACATTTCATATTCTATTTTGAATTTTGTTAAAAACCCCGAGATGAATAGCAGGGGCGACTGACCAGATGTGACAGCATTATTCATTGCAAAGGTAGATAGTAGACTGTCTACGTGCAAAATGGATTCAGACTCAGTGACCCGACCTTTCTAGCAGTAAATTTAGATATTGATTCAATGTACTTGTTCTACTTGTGGTTAGCTGTGAGATTTAAGCCGAGGAGGCGCAATATATTGCTTTCAGGGAGACGATTGATCCATGCAGATGAGTGGTGGGGGTAAAAGTAACTGTCTATGGTGGTTAACCTGATAGCAACCTCGTTTTGGAACATTAAAACTTTCGAGTCATTTCTTACACTAGTCCACCACAGATTGGAGGTTTTTTCAAGATCAGCTGCGAGGTTTGCTTTGTCAGTCCTTGCAAATTTCTTATAGAGGCGGGAGTAAATGTTAGTGTCGTCAGCGTCGATGCCTACTTGGGTTGTGATGAAGATCAGAAAAAGCGCAGGACCTAGGATAGAGATTTCAGGGACACTGGCGTTCGTATGATATGATCTGGAGGCATGCCCGTTCAATATCAGATTAACTACGCAATTTGTCAAGAACGACTGAATTATATCAAAGGAGCGTCCAGTTATACCATAGCACTGTAGCTTGCGCAGAAGGCCAGAGTGATTGATCCTGTCAAATGCTTTTGAGATATCCAGGGCAAAATCTGGAGCTTTGTCGTTCTTCTCGAGAGCCTGGTATATGTACTCTGTGATGGTCGTTAGCATATCAGTAGTACACCTGGTGAAGCGGAAGCCATACTGTTTGTCAGAGAATAGGTTGTAAATGTTGTACCACTTTAGCATTGATAATAGCCTTGAATACTTTTCCAAAATGGGTAGGAAGCAGGTAAGGCAACAGTTAGAGAGACCGTGGTGTTCTTCAGAGTTCTTGAAAACTGGAACTACAGAGAAAGACTTCCAGCATGCACGGAAGCAATAAGCATAGAAGCAGTAGTTGCAGACTTTTGTGAGAACAGAGGAGATTTCAGGCGCTCATTTATTCATGACAATGACTCGGATTCGTCACCCCCGCTCGCCTTATGGGAGCCACGCCATGAAATTATATTAGAGACAAACTGGTGGGTATTATAAACGTCACTAATTGAGCCTCAGTTTTAGGTTGGAAATCGGGTGCGGATGCGCCAGATGAATCAAATGTGGAGTTGGTGGAGAACATACGAACAAAGCACTCGGATTGTGCGCTGTAGCTGCTAGAACTGCAATCTTATTGATTAATGGAGGGATGGAAGGTTTGCTGTTGTTTAGCACCCTTTTGCAGACTCGGCAGTAGTCCTTAGATCGACATTTTTGGGATGATATACGTTGATTTAATCTATGAGAAACCAATAGCTTAGCATCTTTTAAGACACACATTCATTTTTATCTATAAAAGTATTAAAATGTACAAATGTTCTAAGAGAAAGGGTAGTAAAGTGTTTGAAGAATTAACAGTTCGTTTGTTTTAGCGAAATGTAATTTTTAGCGAAATGAGTCTATGTTTCGCCGTGCGTATCAATAAATAGTAGTCTATTTAGATTAGTTTGAATCAAGGAAACCTTTTTTTATTTATTAATGTCCACCAAATCCCCAAGGGGGTTACTCTGGGGAATTAGCGTAAGAAAGAACAAGTATTTGGAATATAGGGCTGAAGCAGACTTTAAAATGAACCGGAAACCCAATCCTGAACAGGAAACAGTGTATAAAACTCTACTCCTGCTACGAATTAGACGATAGGGGACGATAGGGGACGATAGGGGAAACTATCCAATTTTTGAGATACAAAAATAAAATAAAATGACTAGTTACTGAATAAGATATTTTACTTCAGGAGCAGAGGAGTACAGAACCAAAACAGACTTTAGAAAGAGCTGGAAACCTAAACCTAGCAGAAAAAAAAAAGACGAACTTTTAAACACCCTTCACATAACCAAGGAGAAGTGCAAACCTGACGGTAGCTGAACCTATATACTCATAGAGAAGTTGATTTCTAGTCATAGGAAACACTGCTTATTGAAAGTACTGCTCCGTAATAAAGGACAAACAGATTAAATCTCTCCCCATTTTTATATATCACGCTAAGTTAAGAAACGAGTGTTGTTATCTGTTTCTTGTAACTTGAAATTGAAGGCTAAAAGTATGGGTTACTTAATTAATATGGCCATCACTATACTGCAGTAAATCTAATCCGACTGGTTTGATATTTATTACCCATAAAAGAAGTGACCGGTATTAAACAAGACTTTAATGTGTAACGTTAAATAATGAAAACTTAAAAGGAAGGTTGATGAGCATAGAATTCAGTGCAACAAGGAATAATACTATGAAGAAAAAGTATGAAAAATAGGGGTGTTATATCGGCAAAAATTACTTTACAGTTTGGCGATTTGAAAATTAGAGACGCAAGCAAACTATGATTTTGCTCTCCCTAATTATTACGTAGGTAAATATTGCTGTGATTCTCGTTTTGCATGAAATTGCCTTGATTTCTGTATGAGTATTTTTTAACAGAATTGGTACTTTAGTGATATTACCTAGATATGTTGAGTTATTTTCTGCACTTTTTATCTGTGTTCCACATATGTGCTGGAGTAGATTACATTTAAACTTATGAACCATGATGTTTATAGAAATAAAAATAATGTAGATTTTAAAAACATTAATTAACTGCTTAGGTATTACTCAGATTACTTTTATCAGATGTAGGTTTTTAGATAGTCTGAATAATGTAAATAATGTAGATTTTGAATTCGGTTTGTTCTTACGAGAATTATGCATATTTTCTTTATTAGGACATTTCTGTCTCTAGTCTGGTAGGCATTATTTTCACTTTTTTATTTCTTTGAAGAATGATGTCTTCTCAAACACGTGTACTCACGAGCTAGAACGTTTATAGTGGTAAGGATTAATGTCAGATTAAATATTTAATTTAGTTACTTTAAAAATTCATTTCATAAATTCTTGAAGCCATCTCTACAGCAATGTGTTAAATGTTAAATCACGTATCTAAAAATGAATTATTTTCAAAATAAATTGTTAATATGATAATTACTCGCAAAAAATAATTATTCTCACACTTTAACTTTAAATAACTCACATAACTCGTAAGTGAAGAAAGTAATCAACCCGTACATAGAAAATTCTTCTTCTTCTATGTGCCCTGTCCCTTCAGGACGTAGGCGATCTTGGCTCTCCACGTCTCCCTATCCCTTGTGGCTCTTAGTATGTTTGCTCCTGTTGCTCCAGGCAACCCCCGTTCCGTCATCCACTGATCAGGCCCTGCAAATATGTTATCCGCTGCCTTCCTCTGTCTCTCCTTCCTTCTATCTGACCAGTCAGTATCAGGTTCTCCAGGCTCTCCTTCCTCATTGCATGTCCCAGGAACTTCAGTTATCTCTTCCTGATGCTCAGCATCAATTTCCTTTTTGTTGCCATTCTTTCTAACACCTCGTCGTTGCTTGTATGCTCAGTCCACGATATCCGTAGCATCCTTCTGTAGAACCACATTTCGGCCGCTTCCAGTTTTGTCCTCATTTTCGATGATATTGTCCAGCATTCACAGCCGTATTGAAGAACTGACATCACGTAGCAGTATAGCACTCTTTTCTTCGTTTCTATTGAGATTACCATATCTGAAAAACATTTAATTTTGTTGGCTTTATATGCTATTGTGTCCTATAGTAGATAATTGTGTTTAGAGTTCAGTTCCAGTTAAAAGCGAATAAACTGAAGATAGCAAAAGCCTACTTGTTTAGAGATATATTTTTAGTGTTTGCTCTTTTGGTATACAAAAATAAATAAATAAAAATCATACTTCCTGAAGAAAATGGGAAAAAAGAACTTTATTTACTTTTTAAGAAATCTTTCAAACTTGCATCATAAAATATTGCACTGAATATTTCCTGTTCAAGGATCTCTACTCAGACTCTAAAAACGATTTCAATCATGCGAGACGACCGATCGATTTTTTGGTAAGAATCCTAGGAAATGAATTCCGAATATTGTTTTCAAATTCTCTACATTTTTCTGTAAAAAGTGATCATTTTGAAATCTCCAAGTTGTTAATCGATATATGTAAAACATACGTGAAATAGAGAAACCTGTTCGACCCGAAGAGCTTTGACCGAAAGCCTAGCACGCCATTTAGAAAATGTTGCTCGGCTATATCAGTCATCGTAACAATCGCATAAATGTTACAAGTAAATGTTAAGTAAAAATAATATACATCTATAATAACGGAACATAAGTACACAACAGGAAATTTATTGGCAGACGGGCTCAGTCAACTAGGCGTCAGTAAACTTTAATTTCGCACGCATTTTGGTTGAAATCTAGTACCAAAGCGCTGCTAGTCGAGAAAAGTTTTCAGGGCTATCTCTTACGAAAAAATAAAATAAAAGAAAGAAAGTAAATCCTGAAGTGATTATTGACAAGAGCGCATCGTTTTGAAATTTAATAAAGAATATTCTCAGAATTATAATTTTCAGGAAATATTCATTATTTTTAATTTTTTGCATATATGTTTCTTTAGAATAATTCTCAAGGCCGAAAAACCACTCGACTTGAGATTTAGAGAGTAATATGTATAGTTTATGGGGACATCGGGGGTAGATAACGGCTAACTAACATCTAACACTGAAGAAACTTGAAAAGCATCCGCTTGGAAGTCAGGTTTTAAACAGTGCTTCGTAAGAAGAAGCGGCATTGGTAACTTACACCACACCTCTGGTATCCGAATGTAATAAAGATGGTTCTCTTCAATCCGCGTACCATGGAGGAGCTTAGCCGTGAAAGTTAGAAATAGAGGAACAAAGAATGCAATTTATCTGAACACTTTCCACTGGCTATGACTGATTAAAAATATCATCGTAGTTAGATAGTATTTTTAATTGTAGTACAAATTTCTTTGTTGCATTAAAAATCCACATCCATTGTAATTTCACTGATGACTCCAATTGTAATGATAAATTTTTCAGAATATTTGTTATCTTTTCTTTTATTTCCAAATTTAAGATTTCTTGAAGGAAGATATTGCCGACAATAGATTTGAATAATCGTGATTCCACTTATTTTTATGCAGTCATTTTATTTTATTTTTTTTAGTTGGTTGTGCTTATTGTCGATTTCTGTGTCTGCACCTTGTAATTTGTTAGTCGCCTGCACACCATCATTATCTCACCGACCTGTCAAGTTGTCTTGTTCGTAAACCTGATAGATCTGTCATTTCAGGGCTGTAGCGGCGGCCAGTAAATTCTTCAAAACCATTTGTCGAACAGTAATTGGGGCGATCAATCTTTCTCGTTCCACCAGGAATACAACCGCACCTTTGTGAGATAAATGCTACAATAACTATATGGAATTCTATCGAGGTGTGTTCAAATCAAGCATTTGGAATTTATATTTTCGACCCTTATGTTTCGAAGTTCAGGTCGATAATTTTTTATTGCTATTTTATTTTTTTTACTTAGCCTTACAGCTGTTAGAATAAGAAAATTTTAGGGCTGACTTTTGAACAATAATAGGTAAAAATTTTGAATAAGAAACTTATTGTAGTAAACTAGATTGATAACATTTTATGCCATGACCCTGTGGACATTTTAGTGTATATCTGAGTTTAATTTTTGTTTTTAGGACTATCAACCATTTTTGGGCTATTTAAACCGAAACATATTAATATTTTATTAATAGTAAATATTAACTATTTTTGGAGATAACAATTAGTTTTTCTTATACAAGTCTTACTATTTAACCTATTGCTGGGGAGAACATAGATACTTAACATTCCCGTTCTTATTTGTGCATACGTTGAGTAACAAGTCTCCTGGTATTTTATTATATGTGGAACTATCTTTTTGAGTCAGTCCAAGAAATCCCGTTATTATAGGAATAGTTCTTCAGCTGATAAAATTTTCTCCTTCGACTCGGGACAAGTAATACCAGCCTTGGATTTCACGATCAATATATAATACATCCATGTGAAAATTAACTGAAACAACTTCTTATTTTCTTTTCTTTCACTATAGAGTCAATTTTAGACCCACTAGGGTGACAGGGTGTAACTACTTTCTTTTTTTTTTTCCTCAGATTACGCCATTTGTAGTGGTATGCATTAATATGAATCTATTTCCTTGGTGTATAATGAAATCTGTTTGGTCTTGAAAAATATTGCGTCTTCTGTGATTGCATCAGATTTTCCCATGAGAAGACGCAATTGCCTCAACTCTCCTGAGGCCATTGTCTACGATGGACGCTACTTCAAGTAAGCGTTTGAAAATTGTAACTCCGAATGAACACACTAGCAAGTCTTACAGAGAGATAACGAACATTGTTGATGTCAGCTTTTCAAGTGTCAAACTGAATTCATGAGCCAAAAACGTAAAGAAAAATTATTTTAGAAGAGAAAGAGTTGTGAGTTTAATCGCCGGCTAAAGCAGTGGTGAACAAATAACTTAGAACGTCGGATCGAAGGGAGATAACTCATGACTATTATAAGGGGCTTTTCGCAAGGAATGAGAATGATATACCCCAGTGAAAGTAATAAAGAGTTCAGTTCGAAATTCCTAACACCTGAAGAAGTTTAGAGTGTACTACCGTCGAAACTTCGTGAAAAAGGCAACGAAGCTGAGGACAATAATCCAAATAATGTAAATAGTGTGAGCTGCTTTTATTAGATGGTAGTGTTGTGTCAAATACATCTCACCAAAGTTTTTTGCGTTTTATTTTTATTATATTTGGCTTGTTGCCTTTTATCGTCCGTTCTGTATGAATGGTAAAATTTGCAGTTACATTCGTTGTATTCACTTAAGCGCATATATTCATGTGAATGGTATTAATCCTTTCCTTCTCCCTCCAGCTATGGGTTGAATAACAGGACTGATTAGATTCTTTAGCCATGGTTGTTAACTAGTCTCCTGAATGAAGAAATGGCAACCTACTACGGGAAAATTTTCTGCTTAGTCATGTCTCTTTCGATCACCACAGCGTGTATGACGTATGGCAATTAACTGATTGACTATTGTAGGATCCTCGTCAGATCTTGCAGGCAGGTTTTGAAGTTCAGTGGAATGGATCCCGCTGATGTTAGTTTCAAACGCCTGATCAGTTTGATTGTTCTCAACATTAGTTTCCTGCTCATAATAGGTATCAGCTTAGAAAGACTTTTCCTTCTCATCTGTTTTTCAGATTGGTCCTTATTATTTACATTTCGATTGTTGTCTTTGTTTTGTATCCTTAAATTTTGTCTCTATTTTTAACATTACATATTATTATAACGACAGTTTGTGGCTTAATTTGTGAAGTTAATGTTTTTCAGTATTCATTTATTATTATTTTGTGTGGCTTCATCTTGCGGGAGAGTAATTTATAGTGACTAATAACTGATGTCTATGATAAAAAAAGGCACAGTAGGAGAGTTATGTATGCCAATTTGTGATGTTTCGTACAAATGGAGAGAGTTTTGCGGATGTGTGCAGCTCAGCACAAAGTAATCTTGTAACGTTGAGATGTCCAGAAATTCTACTCACATTAGTTTCGGCATAGTTTATCATAACTAAAACCCTTATCTCAAAATAAATAATTGTATTTTATTTTTACACATTTCTATTTCTTCGATTCGCAGGTGCTTATAACTTGACAGTTATTTAAATTTGAAACATTAGAATTTAGTCATATCAATTAGTTGACAGCTTTTAATTTTTAAATATTTTATTACTATGTCTAGTTTATATTCGTCAGTTTTCTTGTTTGTGGCAAAATTCCACAATATCGTTACCCCATCATCGATTGTGATATATTTAGGGTTGTGATTATACCAAGTATCCGGGGCTCATATAAATTTACACATTTTGTGGTGGACTCCGGACCCCAAAACAAAGTCCATATAAACAGACGTAGTCAAATCTTTCGTTTTTGAGTTATTACGTTCAAAGAAATTTTACGGTAGATAGTGCTGTGTTGCTATATAGATTCGGTTACATTTGTCATTCACGTACATTTGGAGTTAGTCTGTCTCAAATGTGTGAAGTAGCGAGTTAACTGAAAAGTGTTCCCTTCAACAATGGCCTCGAGAACAAGCCGAAAATCTTTTTTTACATACAGTCGTGTTTCCAGGTCGAAGTCAGCTGAGTCAACATTTGCTGGTGTTTATCGGCGGTTTGCTGAGACAGGATCCGTGACACCAGAACCTATCAATCGAGGAAATCCGTGATCCGCTCGTACGTCTAACCACGAAGAACATATTCTACAGGCTTTTGGAAACCAGCCAGGTAATAGCAGACGTCAAGTGGTCTTAACATGTCATACATTTTATAGTACCGCATGGAGGGTACTTCAAAAGCATCTTCAATATCTGTATTATTTGCAGAGAGTGCATTATAATTTCGCCCTCTGATGACTCAAGATAGGTAAACTTGACGATGTTTATTGCACAAACTGACAATCAATTGTTTATCTCGTCATTCTTGTTAACGAATTAGGCGACATTTGGAAGATATTTTTAATAACAAATTCACACAACCAACATTTGTGGAACTGTCGGAATTCCATTGTACAAGATAGGCTGGAAACTAGTATCAATTTCCTTTTAGTATGTGAGTTGTAGGTAACTGTCTGGTTGGTCTATATGTTCTTCCATCTCGTATTAGAGGAGCTGTCAGCAAGGATTTTATTTCGAGTACACTTCCAGACATACTAAACGAAGTATTGCTGCTAATGCAGAGATACACATGTTTTATACATTATGAGATTCAAGCACATTTATTCATATTGTTCGCAACGCACTGGCTGTTATTTATTTTGAAAAATGGATAGGTAAGGGAAGACCGAGCTCGAATTCCAGTTGAATTCATTGCATTCACTTACGCGCAAATTCCCTTGGGAAAGGTATTAATCTGTCTCTTCCTTCTAGTTATGGGTTAAATATCAGGACAGATTGGGTTCTATAGCCTTGATCGGCAACCAGTCTACCGCAGAAAACAATGGCAACCTACTGCGGGATAATCTTCTGCCCAGTCAGTCATGTCTCTTTCGAGACATGATCGCCCAAGCGTGTTTCACGTATGGCACTTAACTGAAGGGAGGACCAGTTCTAGGATTACCTCAATCTTCATTCGTTTTATCTGTGAGATCACATAAAATAATTGATATAAATCAATTATTTTATATGATCTCACAGATTCACAGATAGCACATTCAATAATGCAGATAGCATATGATATAGCATATAGCATATGATAGCATATGATATGCAGATAGCATATGATATAGCATATAGCATATATGATCTCACAGATTCACAGATAGCACATTCAATAATGCAGATAGGCTTTATCAGCGTTTCATGGGTGCCTGCGAAATTATTTGACACCGTGTGGATATTTTTGAAAGCGTCCGCCAGTCAATGATTTGATAGTTGGATGCGTGTGTAGAAACGAGTGTGGCTCATTTCATACATTAAGAGTGGCTGTGTTGAGTACAACAATGGCGTTTTGAAATTACTATTATATGGACATTTTGCTTTTTGTTGGTGTGAAAATCAGACAGAAAATTTTGTAAAAATATTTTGAATATACCTTGTATGTCATAAATTGATCAGACGTATAAATATATTCTCCTCATGAGTTATATTTTATACAGCGTTCTTTCTTACAAGAATTACGTACCCTGGTACTATGTGGTCAAAAATTTCATCAAATTTATGGCATAATCGATAGGCGGCATTTCATTTTAGCCTTGTAGGTATTAGTTGGAAGATATTGATGTTTTGCTACCATAATAAAGTCTTCCTTATCCCTATTAA
>JBBBDQ010028376.1:140000-179236 GCA_037127315.1 Ascarosepion bandense | reverse complement strand
AATAATAATAATAATAATAATAATAACAGCTATAGACTAAATGACAAACTGTTTTCTCCTACCATAAATCTTACACTATTTAACTGTAGAAATGGAGTTTTGAAAGTTAAAAAAAAAAAAACGATGCTCGGTGCGCACATCACTTGACAGCTTAAAAACTCTCCTTTAAAAAAACAGTAAAAACAGAAAATTACATTAGATATTAGACAAATTACACTTAGATATGAGGACATAACAACACCAGAAAAATATCATCATTGAAAATGTTCTGTAAAGGGACTGAGAGCCTTTTTAAAGTCATATATATATATATATATATTAGAAAAAGAAATAAGGTTGTAATAACGAGAGAACTTGTTTTTGAATAAAAAGTGTGACAGGCCGTGAACGTTTTCTTTAAAGTGTATATTTATTGTTGTTGTTATTATACATGTTATGCTACATTTAGTGTCCATAATGGTATTTGTTACGCGACACATGTTTCGAGTCTAAGATTGACTCTTTCTGGGCGAATAAATTTGTGAGTTTACGTTTCGAATTCCTTTTGTTCTGAGGGCCAAGTTATTCTTTATAAACAAGTAAATAAGTAGAAAAATCTAAAAAAAATTATATATATATATATATATATATAATTTTTTTAAATTTTTCTATATATATATATATATATATATATATAATTCATCCGTAAAAAAGGAAAAGCATATAGGTAAAATCTAAAAATCAGATCCTACTAATATTAATTTTATATTAATATTATACTATTAATATTATACTAATATTATACTAATATTAATATTAAAAAATTATCCATGTGAAGGGCTCGAGGTAAATAGTGTCATCTATTTACAGAGCCAAATATATATATTTAGTTAATTCTTTGATATATATATATATATATATATATATATATATATATATAACTAGTGTGCGAGGTGATAATCGTAATATTTTAAAGTTTTTATTTGCTTTTGATTTTTATACAGTATAAAATAGCTGTTAAGCACCGTCTATGAAAGAAATTGCACCATGTCACAATTCATTCGGTCAGTTCTCTGGAAACACTCTCCTGTCCTCTTTGACTTTCGCACAAGGAGCTCTAATACAAACATGCCAATCTGAGGGCAGCGTTAATGGTGATTACTAATTGATTTAGCGAGATAACTTGTGACAAAATTCCTATTTCCAAAGGGCCTCAGACACAATAGGGAGGCCTACAACGAGTGTCTTAAGGAGGTAGTTCTACTGTGAGTCAATAGTGTGAATGCTACAAAGACTTACGTCTTCAACAGAACTCTGGACCATACCACACAAGCAAAAGAACTCAGTTATGACTGTCAGACAATTTCTGCGAGCAAATCACTTCTTACATCTGGCTTCCTAACTACTCAGTCTTCCATTTTCTTGATTTTTATGTGTGGGGCGCAGTTTAGTAAAAAACCAGTAAAACTGAATTTAACAAAAAAAAATATACTGAATGCCAAGATTATAGTCATATTCATCAGCTTAAGCAAGAAGCTTGTCTAGAATAGTTGCAAAAGATTTCGAAGTTTTCTGGAGACCGTAAATTCAAGCCACTGGCAATTTTATTGAAAAGATTTGCTTTTATATTTCAAGATATTTCTGTAATTTTGGTAAATATATATATTAAAATGAGATGTTCCCTGTAATTTTACTTGAAGTAAATGAAGGTCATAATTGATTACACAGTGATTCTGTAATAATTCACTTGTATCATGCATCTTGTACATATAAAATTGGTAATGTTTTTATGTAATTATGCATTTGATAAGGCTTTCACTGATTACCGGAATGAAATTCTAACGGTAAAATTTTGAACCCCAACTTAATCTTTAAAGTCGTTTCCTCAAAAATGTTTACAGTTTAGAAAAAAACGTATATTGTGTCATTATTTATCATGTCAGACTTCAACTTGATTGCAATTACCAGGGTTCCAAAATCAACCTGTTTTAATATAGTAAGACATCCACTTAAAACAGTGAATGTGGGTACAACTTAACAAACGTAAAAAAAGGCCAAGAAGAGAAAATTAGAATGTCTTGAAGGAATTAATTTCTGAGTAGGTTACAGGCACTGCTCGTTCATACTTTATCAACGTTTAGGGAAGCATTATGAAAACTTGTGGTTTCGAAAAACCCAGTTCTGTTCATTTGCTAGTATGATGCAATAAATTAACAAGTGCAAAATTTTAAGAAAAATAGAATGATCTTGAGAGTTGGACTCATGCTTTCTCTTCGATGTCTAACATATAACTATAGTTTAAAGAGGTAATTATAACAATTACACTAGTTTTGCAAAAGAATCAATGGTGTGAATTTCAATGAAGATACAAATCAACATCGTTTATTATTACACCAAAAAGTGAGCATTCACTTTTTTTTTAATTTGGCCTGTAAATTATCTGTACCTATTTTATCTATCTATCTATCTATCTATCTATCTATCTATCTATCTATCTATCTATCTATCTATCTATCTATCTATTCCTGTAAATTAATGTATGTATGTATGTATGTATGTATGTATGTATGTATCTATCTATCTATCTATTCCTGTAAATTAATCTATCTATCTATCTATCTATCTATCTATCTATCTATCTATCTATCTATCTATTCCTGTAAATTAATGTATGTATGTATGTATGTATGTATGTATCTATCTATCTATCTATCTATTCCTGTAAATTTATCTATCTATCTATCTATCTATCTATCTATCTATCTATCTATCTATCTATCTATTCCTGTACATTTATCTATCTATCTATTCCTGTAAATTTATCTATCTATCTATCGATCTATCTATCTATCTATCTATCTATCTATCTATCTATCTATCTATCTATCTATCTATTCCTGTAAATTAATCTATCTATCTATCTATCTATCTATCTATCTATCTATCTATCTATCTATTCTATAAATTAATTCTAAATTAATCTATCTATCTATCTATCTATCTATCTATCTATCTATCTATCTATCTCAATTCTATATTTTTTGTCTTTCGTCCTTTCGTCCTCATTTATTTCTTTGTTATTTTTTCTTTCTTTTCACTCACATTCCACAGGTCATTCGTGCTTTTATATTACTTAACTATTTTTTCGAGTGTGTATCTTTCTTTTTTCGTTCTGATTTAATCTCAACAGCTACCTTCACTCCGGTTCTGTCTATTTTTCTATACTTTTTTTTAATCAGCCACCCCACTTTCTGTAGATTTCTTTAACTTCGTTTTTCTGTATTTCAAACTTTTTTCTCGGCTGATAAAACCCACAACAGACATTGCATCAAAAGACTCACAAGGAACCTTCATCAATCAGTCATAGGGGGCGAGAGACAATTTTGAAAGTAGCGCCGCGAGACTAGTTCACTCTGACGGATCAAACGCTTACCGATATATCGATGCCGCGTTTTTTCTTTCCATTTATTACACGCGCAAAGACTACGACAGCGACGAAGAAGATTTTGTAAAACGCATTTGAAGAAGAAAGAGCAAGAAAAAAAGAAGAGGCAAAGCAAAGGAATATCCGAAATAAGACAATTGTCTTTATTCTCTTCGTAGCCAACGGCATTGAAGACTTTGCAGTCTTCAAGAAAAGATCACCTTGAATGAAGAAAAAAAGGATACTGATGATCGCTTACTCTTTATTAACTTGCCCACAATATACTTGTTAACAGACTCAGTGAAAGCCTCCCTATGTATCGACTTATCTATCTAGCTATCTATCTCTCACTTTCTTTCTTTCTCTCTCTCTCTCTCTCTCTCTCTCTCTATATATATATATATATATATATATATATATATATATATGTATATATATATATAGGAATAGCTCTCGGTTTGACCTAAAATCCCTTCCTTAAACAAAATATGATGCTTGGTCATGTACTCAAATTGTTGGAAGTAGGTCGGTCGGTCAAACACCCACATGCATACACACACCTGCGAGTTTTATTTTTTTCGGCTGCAGTAGGATCAGTTGGGTACCGTCTGTGAGTAACAAAACCACCATGATTTAATTCACTCTGATACGACATTCGAAACGGCCTTATGTATGTCTAAGCATTCTCTCGGAAGTTCAAATTTTAAATTGTTTGAGTGTCAGTCTGAGGGCAGGATTGGGGATCCGCAAGGAGTCTAATGGTGATTACGAAGGGGTTTGAAGTAATCACTAGTGACGGCGAGGTTATGCTTTCATCACCTTCCTACATGCAATACGATCTATAAAAATAATGTGTTTGTATATCATTGTCAAAACGATTATAATTCTTATTGAGGGATTCAATCATTTTTTATGATTCATCAACAGTTTGCCTTTTATTTAGAACCATATTTATTAGATTATAAGGATTTTTCGAGGTAATAATATTTTAGTAATACAAGTCCTACAAATTAATTCATAACTGGAGGTGGGGAACTGCTTATTTTCCTAAATTTTACAATGATATTTGCGCCTCAGAAAATATACCGAACACAACCTGAATTGAAAATCATCTATCCCATTAACAATTCAAATACATTATCCACCACAATACTGCACATCCAAGCTTTCAGCGCCTGTTATTTCCAAACAAACATGCATCTTGATACTGATCAACCTCAACATTGCTTAACGTTGGTGATTGTTCGGGAACTGGTGGTTTTACATGATGGGTCCGCTAACTGTATCAGTGGGTAATCTAAATAATTACAGATTACAATAATTTAAAAAGACATTTGTGATGATAGAGATTAATAAACGAGCATCCAATAAATCTTTATGATCTCTAGTAAATCTGGCTATACATTCGAGGAATTATCCTGAATTTTGCTGTATTTTACGAATAAATATACTGGCCCCCTGATAATTTGTAGAATAAGACTAACTGATGAGATTAAGCAAACAAAAATTCCTAATCAAGACCTGCAACGCCGTATGATACTAAATTCCTCCGCTCTCTCATGTGGCATAGCCAAGTTGAACAAATACTATATGAGCACCACATTTTTATGACAGGCTGAAATTTATTATGATTGAAGCTGTTGCATTAAGAACATTATATACATAGATAACCAACAAAAAATATTTTTTATTAATCGAAGACAAATGAAGTTTAGTGTGCCCAAAATATACCACATTTTTATTCTTGTGGCAATACTAATATACTGAGAAGTACGTTTAGTTTCCCACCCAGCACAGATCGTGGATAATGACCGCCTGCATCCTCTACTCTAGTTCCCTCCCTATCAACAAACCATAACATGATAAACAGAATCAGAAATAATCCTAAACCAGCCAAACTCAAATCACCAATATCCCTTAACTTTTCTTTTACTAATATCCAGGGCATTCGTACTAACTTTTCTGGCGTAGAAGCTTTCCTCCACGAAAAGTCTCCTGACATCCTAGCGCACTGTGAGACTAACCTCAACTCATCAATTCCCTCCTCTGACTTCTCGATCTCTGGTCATCTCCCCCTCTTAAGGAAGGTTTCCACTGTCCACATGCATGAGCTGGGGGTCTACGTTAGTGAACACCTCCTTATAGCTAGGGTGACATCACTCGAATCTTCTGACCACCAATATGTATGTCTCCATCTGTCACTTCTCAGTTCGGTTAGATACCTTTTCTTTCTTTACCGTTCTCCCTCCTCTCCTGACTGCCCCCTTCTAGATAGCATTTCTGACAACATAGATAAGGCTATTTTCTACCACCCATTTGCTCACATATTTGTATTCGGGGATCTTAACGCCCATCATTCTGAGTGGCTTAAAGAATCTGTTACTGATTCAGCGGGCATCCACGCCATGAACTTCGCTATGTCCCAATCCTTTACGCAAGTGGTTGATTTCCGCACACGCTTTCCAAGTACTCCCTCTGGACACTCCTCTCTACTAGATATATGCATTACCTCTGCATCTGACTCCTGTCAAGTCTCGCAGTTTTGCCCTCTTGGCAACTCCGACCATGCTGTTGTCTCTCTCAATATTTCTTTACACTCTCATTCCCACAGGTGCCTCCTACCTATAGGACCTTCTCCTGCTAACAAAAAACTGACTGGGATGTCTTTCGCGATTTCCTATGCAACGTCCATTGGAGGAAAGTGTTCGATCTCACAGTTGATGACTGTGCGTCTGAGATTTTGTCCTGGGTAAAAGCTGTCATTGATGCCTTCATACCTACCAGGAATTATTGTCTACAACCTCATTCCTCTCGTTGGTTCTCTCCTGCTTGTTCGGCCGCCATTGTCCACAAGAACGACTACTTTCGACTATTCCGGAGACAGTCATCTGATCACAATAGGCGCCTATTCACGTCTGCTAGTAATGAGTGCAAAAAATTTCTGAATGACGCCAAGCGGTTGTTAGCCGAGAAAATGAGACAGCGCATAGCTGACCGCATATTCGGCTCCAAGGTCTATTGGCGTTTATGCAAACGGGTGCTGAACAACAGCAAATCCTCTATCCCTCCTTTAATCAATGAATTTGAGGTTCTCACTTCATCTGTGGACAAAGCTGTGTGCTTTGCTCGCAGAGTCTCATCCAACCCCACATTTGACTTATCTGGAGTAACCTCACCCGACTTCCCTATTAGAACTGAGGCTAAACTGTACGATGTATATATTACCCCAACAGTAGTTTACAGAGTAATTTCAAAACTTGACCATCATAAGGCGAGACGTGGCGATGGAATCCCGGTGATAATCCTTAAGAAATGTGCTCCTGAACTCTTCCCGTGTTCTCTCTAACTGTATAACTACTGCCTTTCTGCTTCTTGTTTTCCTGCATGCTGGAAGTTCTCTTCAGTCGTTATTATATTTAAGAACTTTGGTGAATCCCCAGACCCATCCAATTATCGCGCTATCAGCCTTCTACCAATTTTCGGGAAATTCTACCCACAAATTCTACTCTGACAGGCAGTATGACTTCCGCTTTGCCGGTTCCACTGCCGACATACTAACGACCGTTAAGGAGTATATGTTCCAGGCCCTTGATGAGACAGGCGAGGCTCGTGCTGTTGCACTGGACATCTCCAAGGCTTTTGACAGGGTTTGGCACTCTGGCCTTCTAAGCAAGCTACAGGGTTACGGTAGATAACCGCAAAATGAAGGGCGTTTTGAATGAACATGCCTCTACATCCTACAGCACAAACGCTGGTGTCTCTCAGGGCTCTATCCTGGGATCGACGCGTTCCTTATTTTCATAAATGACCTCCCAGACGAGATCAAAAGCAAAGTAGACATTTACGCAGATGACACTACAATTTACTCCCGCATTAGTAAGAAACCCGTCGTGGCGGACAAACATAATCTCGCTTCTGACCTTGAACGGGACCTACACTCTGTGGTGAATTGGGGTAATAAACGGCTTGTCAATTTCAATGCGTCTAAGAGCAAGCTGTTGTCTGTCAATCATCACAGGCAATCGCTCCCGCCTCCCATAAGCATAGACCAAGCGGGTGTCCCTGATAGCAATACACTGCGCCTTTTAGGCCTTACCCTCTCTTCTGATCTCAAATGGAACCACTACATTGAGTCCATAGCTAAATCCACTGCTAATCCACTGCTAAGAAGGTTGGGTCACTTGTCCGGCCAGGATATTTTTCCCGCCTGTAACCATCCTGCATATATACAAATCAACCATTCGTCCGGGCATGGAATACTGCTGCCATATATGGTCAGGCGCCCCTGCTGTTCATCACAGTGTTCTCGACAGGCTCCAAAGAAGAATCAGTAATGTGATAGGTACCGACTTAGCGGCTCGACTACAGCCACATTCCCACCGATGAGATTTAGCCTCCCTTTGTCTATTCTATAAATACTTTCATGGCTTCTGCTTCAACGAACTAAAGTCACTCGTACCTCTGCAACAGGTGTTTATTCGTGTAACCAGATTGGCAACTGGGTCCCACAAATTTCACAGTTAGATTAACCAAATGCAGACGACAATTCTACTCCTGCAGCTTCCTCTCTTGCACTTCCCGCCTGTGGAACTCGCTTCCGTATTCTTGCTTTCCTGACGGCTACAACCTCCAGGAATTTAAACGCAATGTCAATACTCATCTCTTAACCAGTTGACTCTAGCTTTTTCACCACCCCGTATATCCCTTCCTTTCTCTCCACCTTTGCAACTGTCATCACACCTGTATTCCTATACTTCTCTTGCTCCTTTCTAACTGGTTCGTCTTTCTATTCACTCGCTTCTAATTAATCTTTTTACTCTTATGTAGCCCCCTGCACATCAGTGACATTACCGCCTTGCTCGGGGTGATGCGATTAAAAAAATATCATTTCTATCTCAAGAATATCTATCCATATAGGTAGGAGTTTCCCAGTCTTCACTTGTCCAGTTTTGACACAGTTGAAATGAGTTTATGTGACCTTGTGGGTGATGAATTATTTTCCAACCTACAGACGCAACGTCAAAAGCCTCACGCTAATCTATGTTAGGCTCAATCTATATTTCTACTGTAAATGTTCAGACAAGCTACATTTCTCGTTCCACTAATATATAACTTTGTAGCTAAGACCTGAACACTAGAACGAATTTTCTTTCCCTTTTCATTTTCGCTGTGGAAAACGTAATTCAATTTGGAGAGATTCATTCCATAGACGGTAAACATACTTCGAAGACGTTGTTATCCGATCACAACAAATTTTATCTTTTAAAGTATACCCTAAACCTGTATTCAGTTTGGATATATTAATTCCATGCACTGCGAACATATTTATGAGAGGCTGTTATTGAATCACTACAGTCTTAAAAACATAAAGTAACTTGTCAATCGGTATCTAAATTCAACGACCTTATTCAATAATCCTCTAAACTGAGTGATTCGTGAGCCTCATATTGGATGGCAACTGTTTTTAAAACAGGATTCGTATGTTTGTTTGTTTCGAGGTTTAAAGACCTATCAATGCTTATGGGATCATTTAAGGTCATAACCAATGATTTTTTGTGTTAGGTTATTTTATTTTTAGAACATTTTTCTTTTCGAGTATAAAGATACATTGGGATTTGTTTTTAAGAGCAGGGTCCCCAAGTTCTACCATTGTTATTTTACCTATAACTGGAGGGAAGGGACCCATTAATACCTTTCCCAAGGGTACCAGTGCTTATGTGAATGCGGGGTATTCAACTGGAATTCGAACTTGGCTCACTGATATCTCTTTCAGAGCCGTTATCCACTGCACCACAACGCAGATCCGTCAAAACAGGATTCGTGTCTGAAAGATTAAAATAATAAATAATACTATTTAACATAACTTTTTTAAATATAAAAACAATGTTGTATATACAATCTTTCTTCAAAGTAATCAAGTAACTCTGAATTTCTCTCTATGTCTCTATATTTTTATGCAAGGTTATTTTCAGTTTCAAGATGAATTAATTCATAAGTAAGAGATTTATTGTAAGTAATATTTCTTAGAAGCATTATTCACTTCATTTGAAAGTTTAACTTAAACTATATGCAAAAGAAAACATGTATGTTTAATGAGGAGTTTGAACATTTTTGATCAATGATCGGCAATAAAGTATTCTAAATGAATCAAAGGAAAATCTTTGAATACACATACATATCTTTGCGTGAACATGCAAGTGGGTGCTATATGCCTGCTTACCTATATGCGGGTATATAAATCCGACACAGTTCTACATATGTAATAGAATTTGGAAAAGTTAACTTTCTTCTTAGGCTAAGAAGGAACATTGTTGGACGTAAGCCTTCCCCACATACACGAGAAAGAATGTTCTATCACCCTAAAATGTTGGTCAATCTCATTTTGAGCAAGAGAGATGTGACACGCTTCGGCTATTATGTCTTTTTTCCATTTCTGATCGCACATGGGCATTTGCACACAGGTGATTGTGACAAACCGGATTGGAATTTAAACACGGATCTAACTTTTATCACTGCATCATCCATTACATAACCCGAACATAGAACCTGATATTCACAAGCAATCACCCACCTAGGTACTGTCTAGACTCGATCTTTCTAAACTTCTGTGAACTGAAGAGAAACAGATTTTGAGCGTGATGTAGCCGTAAAGATTCTACCTGTGGGAGATAAAATATGATGTAAGAATAAATGCTGAATGCGTGATTTTTCTTCAATTCTATCATTATAAAAATTCTAATTTAACTAATTTCAAATTAAATGTTTTTAATAGCTTACATATCCCACAATTCATCAATGCTAATTTAATTACAAAAGATCGATATACAGTAGGTCTGGCTATTAACACGTCTAGATATTCGTATTATTAGTAATTATAATTCTGCTTGCATCTCCGTTAGTAAGTACAACAGTTGTGCCCTATCAATAACTAATAAACAATAACTAGTCCGTTTTGGTCGTATCAAAATTACATATCAGAGACGTTATTAGTTTTCAGTGAGAATCCGAAAGAAAGAAAGAAAAAAAATGAAAGAAAAATGAAAGAAGGAAGTAGGAAATGTTCAACCTTTCTTGCCAGTCTATCTAAACTTATTTATAACTGGAACTTTGTCTGTGTGTGTATGTGTGTGTGTCCGTTACCCATAGACTCCGAAACGGCTGAACCGATTTTCTTGAAAATTTACACAGTTGTACGCTAAGCGTCTGCGAGTGTTTTTAGCTAGGTTTGTGTCGAGCTACTCCCGATAAATATCGAAAATCGATAATCGAAAAAATCGGAATATGGAAGTCGTGGTCAAATTTGATACACTCATAGACAAAAACATAAGAAACGATATTCAGAAGTTTCAAGGTTGCAGTCTTACAACAGTGCAGAAAATCGATAATATATATCGATATATAACTTCTGAATATCGTCTCTCTCTCTCTCTCTCTCTCTCTCTATATATATATATATATATATATATATAAGGCAAGATGTTTGTGTGTGTGTCTGTTTATATGCCCGTATGTCTGTATTTTTTCAGTATTTTTATTTTAGTTTTTGTTTCGGTTTTGGCTCTAAGTAGGTATAATTGTAGTTCTTAGTCTCAGCCATGATACCATTTACTCAGAGGACTTATTTCGCCTTCAAAATTCAGTTTAGGACGAAAAGAATTTATTTGATATCGATACCAGAAAATCATGATTTGTCTTACATCTATTAATTTTTCTTTCAGTCTAAGGTTTCGTTTTAACTGGAAACTACTATTGTGTTTTAGTCTTTCGTGCCAACGTCCAAAGAGTCCGAAATCCAGGACCATGGATTAGTTTTAAAGCCTTCATTACACCCGAGCAACGCCCGGCTATACTGCTAGAAGCTTATAAATAATATTTCGTTTCGATCGGGTGTGAAAACGGAAGAAAAATATAAGATTCCCTATTTGGTTTCAGCATGAAAAAGAAAGCAAGATGGCAGTATAGTAAAGTTTAACGTCTGTTTCAATGAAATTGTAAAAAAAAATTGAATTTCAATTAATTTTCATTACTTCTTAAAATAATAACCAAAATTAATATTAATAATTGTTATTGCAACATTTTGTTATAGTTGTTGTTTCACATAGTTATGTCATGCCATGGGGGAATTTCTTTCGGTATTTTATTGTCGTATAACTCACTATAGCCTTATTTACACATTAACATAAGAACAAAGATTAATCAGAAAATTACAATCAAGAACCATGAAATTTTTAACCGGTGTTTCTAGTTAATGACAATGGTGAAATTGGTCAGTTCTATCGCGGAATCACTTATCTTTGATTAACCAAAGTATTACTGTTACTGTCGGTTGGAATTTATAATCCACAAACCACGAACTGCTAATTTTGTATTTCGTATTGGAGGGGATTTTATACAAAAATATTTCTTTCCAATTATCCTGAAAGATAATGCTTTTTTGTATCATTATTTTATTTAATAGTTACATATATTAGGCATTCTTTTGTTGCAGCTGCTTTTGGAAGAGCACAAGCGTGTTGTGATTTCTTATTTGAATAATCTCATTTTTTTGATTTGATTTCTTTCAGTGATAGTCTTTAAGTTCAAATGTATGAAATTCTTCTTTAAGACCTAAAGAATTCATTCAATTTAAGCCATTTAAATCATTTTTATCAATCGCGAAAACGATAAAGGAATTGATTATTTCTCAGCATCACTTAAGGTGTTGAATTCTTACCCAGCGTAAGCAGTTGCTTCAGTGAATATGGATGTTAACGCGTCAAGCTCATCGAAGAGCCGCCTCCTCACCTGGTGTATCACTAGCAATAGACTTTATATCGTTCTGGCGTTTGTGGCCGGTAAGATGACTCTTGAGATCATCATTCGACTTATTGGGTGTCATGCATATTTGACAGATGTATTGTATATGCTTCATTAGATTGAAACCGCACGCCCTACCATTCTTATGTGCACCATACTTGCGCCTCTTCTGTCCAGAGGCTGTTCTACAAATCTTGTTGCAAACAACACAGTTATTACTGACAAGCTGAAAAGTCAGGTTCATATAACGACTTGCTTCTGTTTGTCATGATGAATTTCTGATCGTTTACATAACCTGCCCTTGACACTAGCTAGCGCGCTTTTTCTCACTGTTTCTCTGTATCTTGCTTACTCATTCTCTCTTTTTCTCTTTCTTTCTCACGCAAACATAGACCGCACATTTCAATACTGCATATTAGTCGCCAAATCAGAAAGAGTGAGTGCTTTTTCGGAGATCACGCTTGATTTGAACATGCCTAGGATATTCACCCAGAAATACATTGCACCCCTCCCTTATGAAGTGCTTCGACTATGTACGATTTAAAGTCACTACTTCCCAACATTGCACGTATATGTACTGTGCGTTTAGATTATCCATAACATTGTCTGCAGTCATCATTTTTGTTGTTCGGTCTTCTGTTACTCATAGTAGAGTTCTTTCGGAAGCCTGTTATCTCGCATTCTCACAACGTGTCCTGCCTATCGCATCTTTTTAAGGTATATTATGTTTCCAAAATTGTTGAATTCAGATCTGTAGAGGACAGCATTGTGTGGAATCAGTAAGCGCTATTTGATGCTAAATATACATCTCAGGCAGTTCTGATGGAATCTTTTAAGCCATTTTGCCGCCTCCGTTATGTTGTACATTAATCAAAAGATAACAACGGGAATGATATGACACTGGTCGCATTCACACCTTCATTCGTCTTAATGGTAATGCATATCTCTGATCAAATATTACTTTCGAATTTAACAAATGCAAAACCTGCCTTATGATTTCGTGAAAATATCTCAGCACCCAAAACAAAGTCATTTGATATTATGCTTTGAAACAATAGAAAAAGGACAACAAACTTTAACCTGATATTCTATCATATCTATTTTGGCTATTTGTGGGGCACACCAGGTAAAGAAGTGAACATACGCTTTGCCCCTATTACGACAACCCTCAGTTCAAAAGCATCACAAGAAAGAGAGAAGCTATCTATTATGTGTTATCTATTATTATTATCATCTCCGAGTGCGCTACAATAGCTTCATCAAAAGCATACCGCATATCGTGGATCAGACACTTACAAGTTTGGGATCTGAAATTGAACCTTCTGAGATTGAAGATTCTTCCAGATGTTCTTAATCTCATTTTAACTTTTGTCTCACAGGCTTCAAAGACATGTGATAAGATTACATCAATGAAGACTGTGCAAAGTGATGCTTCAAACATTTTAAGCTTCATTACCACATTGTCTACTGTATTACTTCTGATAGTGAAACACTGAATTTTATCCGAGCCTTCATACTAATATGCTGCTGTTTTACTAAGCTGACAAAAGAGCGAGAGCAGAAATACAATACTCTACACGATATCACGACTGACGGTATCAAAAGCTTTACTCAAATGCAAAATAAACTAGGACAATGGTACTCGCGATTCAAAGCATTTCTCCTGCTTTTGTCTTATGAAAAAAACACACATGTCAATAGTAAACTTACTCGTTAAAAAACCACACTGTTCATCTGAAATAACTAGCGGATATATGTTGTTTATTGGCTTAGTCAGCAAATATCGTCAACGCCTTGCCAACTGATTCAAGAAGCTATCGCATATTTTTTAACTGTCGCAGATTTTAAGTACTTGACTTTAAATTCTGAAAACAGGATTCAAAAAAATTATTCCTTGGGTATAGGAATGCATTCCCAGATTAGAAACATCAAGAGAAAGACAGCTAACGGAAAACTGTTCCCATCAAAATGCAGTAATGTCACAACAATGTCATCAAGTCCAGAAGCATTGCCGCTTTTAATTTGTTTGATGGCGAAATTTACTTTTAAAATTGTGGAAACAATGTTCATTTTGAATATATTTCCTTAAACGGCAGATGTACTTGACAGGTACACTACTGGCCATAATTATTAGGTCACACCCAGTTTTTAAAAGAAATGATGTATTTCATATAATTTTTAGAATTTACTGCAAAGTGGATATATCTAAATGAAATTGAAATGGTTCTTTTGTTATTATTACCTAGCAAAATGTTACAAACAAGGAAGCAAAGATGAACGCATCTGTATCACCATAAATTTTCGTCATTCTCTCATTGATGAGACTACAATATAGGTAATTATTAAATATTTAAAAATTCATTTGATACACTTTTTATTGTGCAGCATTAACAAAAGAACACTTGTATTTTCAATTGCCATTCTTCTTTGGCAAAAAATAATAAAAGATATAATGAAACACATAATTTTTAAAACACTGAGGTGAACTCATAACAATGGCCGGTAGTGTACATCTGACCGTAGGTTATGTTGAGAAAGTGACAAGAATGTAGTTGACAGATATATTCGTCTGCAGATGATGTCACCATAGTGTAACAAAAGACAAGTGAAAATAGGTTTGAAAAGCAATGGACTGCCGTGTGAGTATGAGAGATAAACCCGGCGGTAGATAAAGTCTAGAAAGTGACACCCTGAAAAAACAAAAATGTGAATATTAAGATATATAAAGTCTAGATGAAGTATGGAATTTTGGCTGGAGATACAGACTTACCCGCTGGGTTCCTACTCCCGATCATCTCTTTGATTGCGCGAACTATCTATAACCAGTCTATCGCTCCACACAAACGTCAAAACAAAGAATAAAAAAGTAAGTTTTTATTTTCATAGATACGTGTTCCTCTTCATTTTCCAGTGGAATTTAATAAAAGTTTCTGTCAGATTCTCTGCCAAATTATCTACGAATTATCTATGACTATATATATAATTAAATGTGTTGTTCTTTACGAAGTTTAAGATAGTTTAAATTGCGAGACGGAAATTTAAATAATTCGAAATTTTTACTTCGACATTAGGAAATGTAAGCACAGTTTTGCGAACATGATTTTCACAAAAATGTGCTAACATTGCCTGATGACAAAGTAAAAGTTTTGAAACATTAAAATTTCCATGTCGGAATTTAAAGTATTTCAATTTTAAATAATGTTTGTTATTAAATTATTATGTTCTAAAATATTTGTTATACTGAGGACATTTTTATAAAAAGTTAATGCTGGAAAACACGGAATTGTAATCTGTTGGTTATCTTTTCCTAGATTTATTTGTATATATATATATATATATATATATATATATATATATATATATATGAGCACAGGTTATATTAAGGATAATCAAAGATTCGTATGTATATCAGTTCGTGTGTGTTAAAATTACTCCTTTTTTAGTTGCCATATTTAATGCACCCACCCACCTACCTACGCACACACACACATTTGCGTGTGTCACATTTTACTATATCTATGTAGATGTGCATGTAGATCTTCTCTCTCTCTCTCTTTCTCTATGTGTGTGTTTATATATATATATATATATATATATATATATATATATTTGTGCATGAAAATACGCAGATATAAATGTCTACACTTAAAATGCTATTATGCCATGTTTTGTATCTCCGGTTACATATATATACTAGTCTCTGTCTCACCCTTTTCCTCTTTCGTTTCGGCCTTATAAAACAACAGTGTATAAGTATTCAGATTTTAAAGTGTTCGTGCCAAATGCAGTGAAGATTTTCTAGAGAAAATTACGGGGCAATTATATATTGTTTTTCCTTGGGAAGATTTATTTTGTAACTTTTTTTAAGTTCGGCTATTTCTCTAGAAAAATTTCCATTTCCTCGTTATTTTTTATTTCTTTACAATTTTGTTCGTATTTCATTTCATCAAAGATTTCTTTTTCGCCTAGACATTGCGCCGAATGCCTATCAGAACGTCAATTATTGTATGAAATATGAGGACAATATTTATCAGAACCGAGAAAGCGAATTATGTCTAACCAAAATGTCGTTGCTGAAAAGAAAAGGAAATAAAAGTACCTCGTTTACTTACTCGACACTGTAAGGTTCTACAATTGCCATTGTAATTTACAGCGTTATTAATTTTGCATCTAATTTGTTAATAATCTTTATAACAGCCCTTGGACGAAAATTTATATTTTAGAGAAGAAATATTCTGATTACATGTGTATTCCTATAAATGGAATTTAACGCTTTAAAAAAACTGTTAAAACTTAACACGCGAAAACACTGCGAATTCCAGTTAATAAGTAAGAACAATTTTTAGTTTTAACTTGCAAATATATTTATGAGAATTGATATAATATTTGGATGCTTCAGAAAGACTGCAAAAGTTTGAATCAATTATATTCACACTTATCAGAGTCAGGGATTTATTTATATGCACTTTTTCTTGCATTGCACTTATAAAAAATTAAGGAAAAATTTATCTGAATGTGCGAAAATTGTACAGTTTTATAAAAAATAATAAATATATATTTCCACATCTTTAAAACAAAGGACAGAAAATAATTCTTTAGTTACGAGATTGCCATTCGAGTATATTAGAGCCAATGTATTTAGAACTGTTTTTAGTAACATCAAACGACATGTCATCTTTGTTTAAATGAGATAGCTTTTTAAGACCATTAAGGGAGTTAATATTGACATAATTGTTTTCTTCATTCTCTATGAATTTTTATGGGAGATTTAGTAAATAGGTTTCCGATTGCCATCTTCGCAGTTTATAATTAACAGGTTTGTTTGAAATAGACTGGGTGTCCTTCAAGGCAGTTGTGTTTAGTTGACTCTCCGACTTTAGACAATATGTGGGGTAGAAAATAGATTGTTTCCTGATTTCTTTCGCGAAATTTTAATCAAAATATAAGGTAAGAGTTTAGACACATCTTTTCCACACTACGAAATAAAATATTACCAGTTTTGAATAACACAAAACAATTTCCAAAAAATCTACATTGCATAATGTATACAGAGAACAGAAGGCACGGATATTGTTAGGCTTTACAGTGCGATTTCATATAGTCTTTGATTTTTCAGGTAGTATATCGTTCCTTTCTTTTTCCCACAAGTGACCGTGACACAAAATATCTTTCTATATGTACACACCCATAAACAAATATCTATCTATCTATCTATCTATCTATCTATCTATCTATATATATATATATATATATATATATATATATGTATATATATATTTTCAGATAGATCGCATTTTCAGATAGATCGCATAACAAAGGAAAACTATTTTTAGCAGAGACGTTTGTAATCCTGAGGGATTTTATCACGGCAAATCAAGGCACATTTGCCTTGATAACGTCCCTTAGATGAAAGAATGTATTGCATAAAAATAGTTATCTCTCTTTGAATATATATATATATATATATATATATATATATATATATAGATAGATAGATAGATAGATAGATAGATAGATAGACAGATAGATAGATAGATAGATATGTGAGTAAAAGTTCTTCATCTAGCTGATTGATGTTACATTCAGCATCTACTACATAGATTCTTTAGTGGACATTTTTTTTTACACGTCAGGTCTTTCCTTAAATATATATTCTGTCATTTTCAAACCAGGTACATGCATCCATACAGATGTTTTAAATTGTAGCTTTAATAGGATTTATTTTTTTGAATATTATAATTTTTCTCTTTTTGCTTAGCATTATTTTTATTATATCGTCAGTGTTAATATCATCATCATCATCATCATCATCATCATCATTACACTAATATTAATAATACTAATTGTTATTATTATATTAAGATCACAGATAAAGTTTCCTTCTAAACATTATTATTATATCCTATATTATTACAGTATACATTGCTAATACATTACATGCTATATATTACTATTTTATCTTTGTTTTTAATATTTATGCTCTTATTGTTATTTTTGTTCTTCATTAAAAATATTTATATCATATTCTCACGCATAAACACTTATGAACTAAGTAATATGAAAATGTTAAAATGCATTATTAGATATACACCTCACACCTCGAATTCGGTTTCATTTGTAATGAGAGACACCCCTGAATAGAAAAAAACTATTGAGGCAAAACAAAAATTTTTCAAGTGCCATGGCTGTTGGATTATAAAATTAGCCGTTTTAAAAGAAAGCTTTATCCATATAAAGTACTGTCCAAGTGTGCAGGAGCAGTCGAAATAGTTTTGCAATTTTCCCCCAAATTATTGTGCTAACATGTGTAAACTAATAAAAAAAACATCAACATAAAAATTTATTTATTATCAGTTTTTATCTCTTTCACTCGAAGTATATATATATATATATGTGTGTGTGTGTGTGTGTGTGTGTGTGTGTGTGTGTGTGTGTGTGTGTGCGTTACAAAAAAAACTAGAGGATTAACGAAATTGTTTTACAAACCGACATAATTTATATCTTCGAAAATTATATTTAATTCATACAGGTACTTGAGTAGATATTCTCTTTATAATCAAACAGTATATTTATACATTTATTTATACATGCCTGATTGTTTACAGATTTTCGTAAAAAAATGTTAAATAATCAGGTCTGTAGAAATACATATGTAAATACACTTTGATTATAAAGAGAATATTTATTCAAATTCGAGTATCTATTAAAAATAATGTCCACCCAAATATTATATATATGATATATATAAATATAATATATATAATATACCTCATAAAGATCAGTGTTAAAATTTTAAATTAATTATATATATATATATATATATCTCTGTGTGTGTGTGTGTGTTATAATTATCGTTCAAGTGTAGTGTCAAGATGTTTAGGCCTTTAAAACAACATGGCTGGTCACATACCCAATTTCCTAGTTGAAAACACAATTATAATTAAACAGGAAGACAATAAACAAAAACTAAAACATCTCGAATCTATATGCATGAAACAGTTAAAACCTAGCCTCAACAAGATAAACTATGAAATCTCCACAAATATCCTTAAATGACTATAATAAATAACAGAAGCCACTGATTTATTCCAATGGCTTCCCATGCTTAACAATTTCTTGTTTTCATTTTCGCTTGGTCAAGTCTGATATCACGAGCTGTGACGTGACATTCGCTTCCAGAGTCTTAAATGCAAGAGTTTGTTGTTGCTTTGGAAATCTTTCATGTAAACAAAGACAGTTTGTCATTATCGTTAGTCCGTGTTTGTAATATATAATTTCATTTGACATCATTGAAAATAGTTTATGTAAGCCGAAAACATAGATTGGATTATAAACAAAAATGTGTGTACCAATATTGTAATTTTCTTTTTTCATTTGATGCTAATGCTATTGAGCTTACCAGAGAATATGAAAAAATTACAGAAAATAAGACTAAACGTGTGTATATTATTTAATGAAACATACATTAATTAAAAAATGCTGCCTCAATACACAAATACACACACACACACACACACACACACGCACACACATATATATATATCTATATCTATATATATATATATATATATAGGTATGTACATCAATATATATATTTTTTCTAAACATATGCTATTAAATATAAGAGACAATGAATGTCTATTATGTTTAATCATGAGCCGTTCTAAACGTCGTATTTTTGCTTTAATTTCAGCTGAAAATAAAGACAAAAATTCTCCAAAATTTGGATAATTATTTATTGGTTTTCTTCTAAGCTTTCGGTTCACATGAGCCATCTTCAGAGAGGTTATTTAAACTGAAATATTATAAAATCCACCATCATCGACGATTTTATTTTGTGTTGACATAAAACTCCGCTTGGCAACGGCAATAGTTACCAAAAATAATAAACGCAGTTCTTAAGTTTGCGATGCGGTTTTATGATGTCACACCGCGGGATAGCGCGAAATGACAACAAAACCATGTAGTCAAATGCAATGTGATATGTTATTTCCTGTTTTAAAGTTGATTTTAAAGTCTATGCGAGAGACCCGTAAAACACTCTGTGACACCAAATATAAACTAAAAGCACGGATCATGGCAGCATTCAACAACATAGACAAGGAGATATTCCAGATGATTTGCCGGAGCCTGGAGATCATGGTTGAAGAAAATTGTAATTTAATTGGATAAATTTACTCTTTACTATTTTGTGTATAGTTTTAGTAAACATATCTATTTTAACCGGTTTGCAATACAATTTTAATTGTTGCATAATTTAGACGACAATTTATCCATCGCATCATTCATATATAAAGGTGAGCTGAAAGAATAATACGCTTTATTATTATTAATCAATGTTTTATTTGTTTTGAACAACTCGATAGTCTTTTAATTCTTCCAGTTTTACTTTTGTAATTTTCATTTAAAATTTATTCCTCGAACCACACGTTTTTGTAGGTTAACTATGTTGAAGTGCTGCTATCACTAAAATCTTGCATAGCTTAATTGAAATTCTTATTAACCTGAAATACATCTATTCAATGAAGACTGTCCATCCTGTTGGTTAAAAGACATTAACAGCAGATATGACGCCATCATTGCGTAACTGGTTTTCAGGGAAATCCTTTATTCAGGTTGATAGCCAACTCGAGAGAATAGGCAGAGTGAACAACCATTTCAATCCACGCAGAGCTGTCATTGAAACTAAGGGTAGGTGGGCTTGAACATTGTTTTGATGAAACAAGACTACTTTTCTCAGTTTTCTTTTCTTGACGTCTTGTCTTGATAGCCTATCGTATCAACCTTAAAATTTTGAAATTATACTCTCCATTGATTTTGTAATCCTTTTAAATGTATTTAGTTCGTACAATGCTTCAAGAAAGATGCCATCGCCTTCTCAGCAGATAAAACAAACTTTGCATTTTGAAGAATGACAGGAGCGGTGTTCACACTGTGTATGTTGTATCTTTTTCTTTAGCTCTAAGTGATAAACGCAACAGTGGGTTAGTAAACAGTCAAGGAACACAGACGCACCTGTTTCAAAGAATCTTAGATTTTGTTGCAATCAAACTGATTTTTGTTTCATCAGGTATCAGAAGACAACGTGGCTCTTACCGCGATTTTCTTTCAAGAAAAAAATTCTGAGCATTCAATGTTTTATATGTGATCGCATATTACGCAGCACTCTTAAAATCTTTCATTGTTTCTAAGAAAAACTTATCGATTTCATATTTGATTCTGAAAGCTACCATCATTATTTCAATGTTGGTTTGGCTTTTTGTTACCTATATACACGTTTGTTTTCATATAGTACGCAATTTTTTAAAATTTTTATTTACTTGCTTGTAACCACGCAGATATATATATATATATATATATATATATATATATATATATATATATATATATGAAAATTCCAACAAACACTAGAAAAAATTAATTACGCTTTATTATTATTAATCAAACTTCTATTTCTTTTGACCAACTCGATTGTCTTTTAAATCTTCCAGTTTTACTTTTGTAATTTTCATTCAACGTTTAGTCCTCTAACCACGCGTTTTAAGTTTTTGTCCACTGATAATACTCTTATTTGATTCCATTAAAATTATCAAGCTGTCTGTTTAGAATAAACCCAAAATTCACATGCACACAAATCCGTGTTATAGTCCCGTTTGTATGTATACTTTTAACTTCTTCCCTAATCATGTTCAATAGTTTTGTTTCCAAGTTCCAAAGTATTTAAATATTGAGTCAAACAGCATTATAGATAGTGTATTTTTTTGGTCACGAATTCCGACTAGAGGGAGCAGTTTTAGTGCAGTTACTTTTCTTCTCACAGTGCCTGAGTACCAGACTGCACCAAACATGGCTTTACAGCAATCGCTGTGTAACACTGTCATTAAATCGTATGTGACTGGTCGGAAATTTTCCGACTATGTTAATTTTTGCAGCAAATGTTATCATTATGCATATGGCCAATTTTCTTCATTCATAGTAAAGAGTTTCGTTGACTAGAGGATGTCCTGTATGAATGAATCTCCTCTATATAGCATTGCAAGCACATAAGCTATGTGGACATGATTCTGACAGAAGAATTGGGGATGAAGAAAGACTGTGTTACCAGGAAAGCTAGCGTTGTCTCTCCCTGCTGATTCGTTAATTTACGGGTCAATGAAAAATCACGTAACATCTTGTGTCTTTTAATTTTTTTTCTGTTCTAGACTAATATCTCAGCTAACCCTTTCAAATGCATAATATTTCCGAAATAATTATTTCCCCTAAATTACACATCGATTTCTCTAGATAAGTGAGTTTTCTATTATTTCCTAACCCTTAACTTATTTTCATCTATTTTACATATATTAAAGCTGTCGCTGTTTTATGTCTCTCAACGTGGATTAAAAAATAAATAGATGTTTAAATGTTGTCGTAATATTATAGTGGTTTTACGATTAATACTAACATTTATCTATTCTTTCTTCTGAGTGTATATTATGTTTTACCATCAGAATACAAAATATTAACAGATGAAGAAATTAAGTCTCGAAATCAAAAGAGAAAAGCAATGGAATTATAGAAAAACAGAAAAATTATTCACATTTGCGAAAATAAAAATCTATTTTCAGTCAGATTCCAAGCGGATGAACCTTAGTTAAATAAGTACAAAAGCACAAATATAAAAACTTTAATGAATATTATCAGTTGAATTAATTCAGAAACATTCAATGTGTGTTTCGACGTACAGGCAAAAATAAAGACATTTCGCAAAATAAACGGAAAGATGAGACGGTAGGAAAGGCAGTACTGTTGTGGCTCGACTGAACTGTAGAACATTTGTTTGGATATAATAAATGATTTCGCTGAAATGTTCTCTGTTATTCTTTCATATTCTGTTGAAGGAATCCGGGTTCTGGAAAACTGGTAGATTTGGTACGGAAACAATACATTATGTCGTTTGGGTGTGACTTTTTAATATTGATAGTAGACGAAATGGAAGGACGTGATACAAAGAAAAGCGTGGGTTTATGCGAAACAAGCACAAAGAAAAACACGCAAAAGGACACACACTGCCATATGCTCAGATACACTAAAATATCATAGAACATGCATATTCATCTAATATACATATAATAAAATATAGTTTTAGCTATGCTATATTTATAGGTTAAAGTGCTCAGTATCTGGGATAGAACGTATGTGGACACTGAAGTCAACACTCAGCGGTACCAGTCTGTTTTAAGCGTAAACGCAATCGTTAGACCGTAGAATCAGTTAAATCTTATTTCAATATCCGATTCCACACACACACACACACACACACACACACACACACACACACACACACACACACACATATATATATATATATATATATATATATATATTTCAAGTGAAAGAGAGAAAAACAGACAATAAACGTTTTTGTATAATGATGTTCCTTTAATAAGTTTCAGGCCTTTCCTTCATCCTTGAGGAGATTGTCAAACATTCACTTCTATACAATAGGACATATAGCAAATAGCAGTCCAGCACTCTTCTCTTATCTTCTCTTAATTTTCTTGTCTCTCAGTACACTGGTTAGCTTTTGAAATGCGTCTTTAGCCATGCCAATGTGTCTTTAAAACTCAATGATGCTTTTGAATTATGCCGTATTCATGGGTTTGCAAAACGTTTCTTGCTTCTACCGATTTGTCAAAATCTGACCAAATGACGAAACAGTAGTATCTCCAGCAGAATGTAGCTCTCTCTTCTTAATAATTTTATAAATCTGAAAACATTGTGGTTTGAATTGAATTGTTATTTTTTAAATATCGTGTTTCATTAATTATTGCAATGCGACGTTTTGTTAGAAAATATTTTGATGTAATTAACAAAATACCTCTAAAAGCGCCGCTGACTAAATGATATTTTTTGACTATCCTGCAAAAAATAAAATGAAAATTACAAAACAATTCTCACTAAAACTTATTTGCCAACAATGTCATCTCATTTTCATGATAATCTATAGATGCCAATTTACTCCTATTTATTCTTGATCTGTCAAATATAAATATACTGAAAGGGACTTATCTGAAACCTTTCTGTTCAGAGGAAAAATAGCAAAATTATCTAAATGATGACATAGGAATGTTATCTGGTCATTCTACAATTTTCTTTCTTTATTCTATATATAAGGGAAGAATATAAGACAAGAGAAAACAAAAACATATTTATTAGCTGGTCTTCCAGAAATAAAGGAGAACAGATCGTGAAAAACCATTTTGGAACCCAAAAAGCAGATCCCTGGTCAGTAAGAGATCGCTAGGTTTTTTCACTGACGATGTGATTGGATCAAATTATCCTCCATTAAGGGTTAGTGTCTTCAGGTAAAACAAGGTCACCTATACGAAATACGCGATTTCGGCTTTGCTGAGTTGAGTGCTTCGGTAGTGGCCTTTTAAGAAGATCGATAGATACGAACAACAACGGCTTTTTTATATTGATCCAACAGGTATACAAAATTGCTTGCAAGACATATCGAAATACGATGATGTCATACACATATGTTTCGATCTGTAAGAATCTGTCTATAACTATTTGTGTATCATTTTCTGTTTATCAGCCCATGTGTAATTTAACATAATATATATAGATTTACTAATAAATTATATTATGGTGAGCAGTATTTTAACATCATAACGGCGTCTCATAGAACTTCAAAGTCAGTAAGTTCCTGCACTGTTAAACACTTTGTGTTTGCGCACACACACGCGCGCGCACACACAGACAGACACACACACACACACACACATACACACACACACACACACACATATATATATATATATATATATATATTATCCTACGTTTATGCTAGGACTCTGAGTTTCATGCGTTATGCAACAATCGGATGCATATTTCAAAATGACAGATTTGAAAATTATATATATATATATATATATATATATAATGACAAATTATTATGATATATAAGCATATGAAGAGGGTGTACATAGATATAGTTTTATTATTTACTTGTTAATAAAACAGTGCTCAATGAATGAATCGAACTGTATTATAGTTATATTAATAAATATACATATTATCCTAAGTCTCATGTACAACTCGGAGTTTCATGCGTTATGAATCATCAGGTGCATATTTCAAACTGACAGTTTAATAGATTTGAATGTAAGTCCACTCGATGTTCATGGGAATTAAAACTTAAAGATTTAAGTTACTGCTTTGTTCATAACAAGATTTAAATATTCTACAGTTAAATGTGGATAAAAAATTTAAATCCAAAATTTGAAATTAAATGCAAAATAAAACTAAAATAAAAATAAAAATAACAAAATTCAGGGAGAAAATATCAAATGGGCATAAATCATGAGTCTTAAAATTTAAATATTCAAATATTCCCTAAATAAATACTTACCTAAAAATATGGAAAAATTAAAATGTTGAATAAAAATAGAAATAAATAGATAAAATAAATAAAAATAAAATAAATGTTAAAGTAAATATTAAGAGTTAAAATTAAGAAGTAAAAATAAAAGCAATTTAATTCATAATTGTGAAAAGTAATAGCTCGAGGGAAAGAAAGAAATTCAAATCTATTAAACTGCCAGTTTGAAATATATACCTAATGATTGCATAAATCATTAAACTCCAGGTCGTGCCATAGACGTAGGTTCATATATATATATATATATATATATATATATATAGAGAGAGAGAGAGAGAGGGAGAGAGAGAGTGAGATAGATAGATAGATTTGTGTATTTTCAAGCATTATATATCAAATTATTTTCAAAATTTGTTTTAAACGCAAGACTGTGATATTCAGAACGCACAGCCGGTAGTTTAAAATAAATGAAACTGTAAAATAAGGGAAGAGTTTTCATGGATTGTAAACAACTTTATCCGCGTTTGTATGACTGCAGAATGTATTTTCTAATATATATTAAAATTCGGACATTACTTCGGATCTTATCAGAACGAAAATGGTGACTAAATTATTTTTTTAATCACTTAAAACGCTAAAGGTACCAAAACCTTAAAATCAAAGTTACGTAATCATTTAACTCCAAATGAAAGTATTTAAAAGACCTGCATCATATTTGTATTGAGTACTATTTATTACAATTGTATACTAGTCTAATTTAATTCTAACCAATCAATCGTTAATATGATACATGATACGCTAAAAAATGTCTGCCTCTTTCTGACGAGCGCTCATAGCTCAGAGGTAGAATCGTCGACTGACGTCAATTTGGTCGGGTTTCAATTCTCTGTAAAAGCAATTGGATATCTAACTCTACTGATGAGCTGTGACACAGAGAAGTTGATCTGTCTGCGGATGACTATATATATATATATACTCTTGTTAGAAAGAATACTGATATAAACGTGATGTGCATTATCAATATTATATTTTTTAATATTGCATATAACGGGGTTGACAATTCATGTCTGGAACTGACATGTTGAAATACCTATCTCGGTCAAATATCATCTGAATTTACAGATGTGCGCGTGTGTGTGTATGCGTGTGTGGTTATTTTTAAATCAAACTAATATTTAATATTTGATTTTATTTTCATTAACTATTTTGGTTTCATTAATTTAAATAATAGAATTGTTATATATGTTGACTTGGAAAATAAATATGTCTTTCGAAAAAGAATTATATGAAATAATCCAATTGCACTATTATCGCAATTATATTTACACTTTCAATAAATGTCTGTAATATTAAGTTGTTACTCTTCAAAACCAGCACACACACACACACACACACACACACACACACACATATATATATATATATATATATATATATATTTACAGTGAAACGGATAAATATTGGATACATTTTATTTTCTGTTATAACTCTACTTTATATACGCCATTTTGCCTTATATTGGTTAAGAAGTATCCCGTAAATTTGTTTTATTTGTATGTGGAAGAATAATTAAAAACTCATGGTTGAATCCATTTTTTACAAAGTTCAATATTACCCTATGCAAAAGTATTGGATACATCAGTTTAATATTTTGTTGCGTAGCCTCTATTTTGTTTCATTGCTTCCAGTCGCTGTCTATATTTGGCCATAAGTTTTCCACAATGATCCACCATTACTTTACGCCATTCTTCCTTTCATAATTCGTCTAATTGATTGATATTTTGTGGATTCCACTGATGGATTTTAACCTTCTAAGTATTCCACAAATTCGCAATTGGATTCAAGTCAGGAGACTGACTTGGCTAATATGAGAGTAATAATAACATTATTTTCAAACCATTACTTTGTAAGTTTTGCGGCATGCTTGGCCACATTGTCGTGTTGAAGCACGATATGCCAACCATGTTTTCAAGATGTTGCAGATTTCTGAAGGCTCTTCTCTAGAATCTCCCTGTTCATGCTACCATTCATTCTACCATGGTTAACTGGTAACACAACAGTGCCATTGAATGAAAAGCATTCCCATATCATAATGAGACAACCCAACCTTAACTGTGGGGATGGTCTTGTGCTTGTTGAATGCAGTGCCATTTTCTCACCAAACACTTGTCGCTGTGTTCCTTCCAAATAGTTCGATTTTCGTTTCATCCGAGCAGATTACCTTTCCCAAAACTACATACCTTTCTTTTCAGATTCATCGACAAACTTTAATCGGTCTTTGACATGTTTGGTTTTAGTAAAGGTATTTTTTGGTGATCTTGAATGAAAGCCTGTACAATATATAGCTATGCTAATGGTATCCTTACTTACATTAATTTCAGCACCCTCAAGATCAGTTTTAATTTCAGAACAAGTAATGAAGGTTTTTTTTGCATATTTCATCTGGTCCCCCTAGAAGTTCCCACAATTATTTTTCTCGGTCTACCATTTCTTGGAACGTTGCCAAACTTCTTATACTTTCAGATGATATTTTCTACTCTACTTAGTGATAGATTCATTTATTTGCTAATTATTCGGTAACTTTGTCCTACTATGTGACGTTCAATGATTCTATCTCACATATCTGTGGATGATTATTTCGTTTTTGCCATATTTAATCCTTGAATTGCAGAATGCACATCAAAGTGTCAGATGATTAGTAACACTATCTTGTAATCAATTGTGTGTTTTTCTGATTGGTTGGAGATAACATTCCAGTACTATCGAAAATTTGAATATTTAAAGTCTTTTCAAATACAAAGTTTCGATTATAAATTTGAAAAGAATGTCATGTATCCAATACTTTTGCATTGCGTAATTTTGAACTTTGATAAAAAAAGATTCACCCATGAGTTTTTTATTTTCCTTCCACATACAACTAAAACAATTTTGCGAGATATTGCTTACCAAATATCAGGCAAAATGGCGAACATAAACTAGTGTTATAACAGAAGATATCATGTCTCCAATACATATGCGTGTCACTGTATATAGTCCAAGAGATTGTTCAATCTGCTCCAGTTTAATAATGTTTGTTTTTTTATTTTATATTCATACTCTTTTCAGACTATTAATATCTATCTTTTTATCGTATATATAATCACTTCTAAAGGGCTACTCATCTCATTCTGTACTTTTCTAGCTAGTTATTGAAAGGTTTGTCACCTAATTATTATTAACCGTTGTTAGAATGTGTGGCAATACCTATGTTGGATAAGGCTAGATTTTATTTGAATGAATAAGAATATATTTATATTATATGAATGAGCATATTTTTATTAGTTAATTGCAATAAACTTTACGTGGTAATTGTGGGGACAATCCAGTTTGGTTAGTCATGTAATTAGCCTGTGGTTTTGGATTTGTTTCACAAGTGATACAAAAGGTTTCATCACACTAGAACCTCTTCACTTGCAGACGTATGTGTTAGATTGTCCACTAGATAATTCATCATCATATTAAAGTCAGAATAACGTAAAAGAAAACAAAGATAAAATCAAAACAAGACTCGAAATAAAAAATGCAGCTAGAATAAAAAGACAATATAGTAGACGGCTATCCAAAAAAATAAGTGTAAGCAAAGCCTAGAATTAGAGTTTTTGTCAAACAAAATAAAAGAAAAATTTTCCAGAAAAAAAAGTATCCGTTGGCCAAATTTATGCCCATGGTCAGTTCGGTTAAATACCGTGCGTGATCAACGGTTGCGCGATCTTGTCTCGAAAAAGACATGACAGATTGGTTCATAAACAATCTATTCGCAGTTGAAAACCAAGGCTATAAAATACAATCTGTCTTGCTATTCAACCCATAGCTGGAGGAAGAAGAGATCAATTCATACATTCCCCAAGTGTATTTGTGCGTAAGGTAATGAAACGAATTCGCTTGGAATTCAAACTCAGCGTTCCTACTACTCATTTGGAGCCAATATCTTTTGAACTACAAATAAGATAGTGCTAAAAAATTTAAAAGAATTTGTTTTGATTTTTATAGAATATCAACTCATTCTGAATTATGAAAATACAAAACATATTTTGCATTTTAAGAATAATGTTTCTTTTGAACAAATACATATCGAATTAACATATTTTAAAAATTTCAGTGATTTTTTATAGCTTTATGTTTTAGTATTTAACCTGAAACTAGGGAGGATTAGATAGATTCAAACTTTTCCAAAGTGCATGTAACATACTCGATTGGAATGCAAAATCTGTTCTCTGGTTCCTCAATACATTACACCAGTATACAATAAACCACCTGCTCATTCATTAACAAACATGTAGCTAAAGACATTTCACTTGTATTCTGTATCCTTCGGCGCTCATAAAGATCACGCCGTTTTTAACCAGTTTCGATTCTAACGCTTTTTGAGTCAGAATAAGAAAATGATACATCATATACATGTAGAAATATACATACATATATATTTACAAGAAATAGAATTTAGTATTATGCCGCGTAAAAAAAGAACTAACAATGAATGAAAAGAACTATATAATCAAAGATATTATCAAAGGAAAGTCTTCAATTCAACATTTCTAAGGATTTGAAATGGGATCATCGAACAATCAAGAAAATATGTCAAATGGTAATTCAACCAAAGAAAAAAGTCTCAGGCTGAATTCACCAATTTAACAAAGCGAGATCTATCACATATTCGAAGATAATTAATAAGAAAGTGTGTTCATATTTGAACCCGCTGGAGCTCCTATAGTGTCAAAGGAAACATGTCGTAAAGGATTTAGGAAATTTGCTGAGATAACAAATCAATTAAAGAAACACATTTTAACAAAAAGCATAAGGAAAGAAGATTGCAGTGAGCAAAAAATTAATGAAAACTGATTTCAGTAAAGTGCTTTTTATAGACGAATCAAGGATCACCCTCGATGGGCCCGATGGATAGCCTCAAGGATGGGTTTGCAAGCAACGTAACTCAAGAAAAAATTTTAAACGCCAAAAAGGCGGCGGTGAGATCATGATATGGGCTGGGATTATTGGTAATGAGCTCGTGGGTCAATTGAAAGTGAAAAACGGGGTTAAAAGGAATTCTAAATGTTACTGTGATTTTCTAGAGCAATATTTCATTGAATGGCTTGATAACCAGTCTTTAGCCAAGCGTAGTTCTATGATCTTTATGCGAGGCAACATCAAAGTCTACTAAATCCTGGATAAAAGAAAAGGGATTTGTTGAAGATTCGCTTATGGACTGGCCTTTTAAATAGCTGTGACATTAATCCCATTGCGAACATGTGGAGAAAACTCAAGAGAGATATTTATTATAAGGGAAGGATATCCAACAGCAAGTGCGACTTCTGGGAGGCAGTTAAAGTTGCTGCAAACAACTTCCCAGCCGAGAAAATTGCAAATCTAACATCAGATTTTGACAATAGCCTGCTAAGTGTTATTGAAAAGAAAGAAGCATTTGTGCTTTAGAAGGTTCTTATTATTCTTTGTTAATATAACTTTTATTTTTAAAATAAAATGTTTTTTTATGTTTTTCATTTAAGAAATTGACGAATTTGTTCTAAAATATTTACATATTATTTTCCCATTTGTTTTACAATGTATAATAATATAAAAGTATCAAAAGAAATATTTGCAAATAAACAAATGACAGTCAAATTAGTCAGTTTTGTTAACGTAGTAAAATTTCTTCCAACAAAAAACCAATAGTTTTCTCTATCACTATATATCTAAGTTAATAATATTGAATCTAAACAACATCATAATAGGACTTTTAATATTAAAGAAACAACACATTATACCAATTCATATTTTTGAATATAATCTCTTGACGCAGTTTCCACTGAATTATCTGTAAAATCATAAAAAGAAACTTAATATTGTATTGATATTTCCTTACACAACCACCAATCTAATTTTATTAGTTCATATCTCTGTAGCTAAGTGCAGCCATGCCAATTTGAAATGGTTGAATTACATTAATTACCTTCTTATTCCATTGGTAAGAAAGAAGTTCCATTCAAAAGCTTCTTCACCATCGAACCACCACTATCGAACAGGTTTCCAAAAAATGCATGCATGATCATTTAAATTTCACCACTTTAAGTCTAGGGTTATTCCTTACCAGTTTTGCATTTTTTAATAATCTGCATTTTTTCTTCAATTACGTTAAAAATTCCTTTCTGTAATCGTTTATTATGAGAGGCTTTTGAGTTGTGAGATCAAAACAGCATTGTTAAAATTCATAATAATGTCAATGTTTTATGAAAATGTATATCATATATTCACATAATATATTATTTAAAAACTAAGGTAAGCATTCATTCTAAGCAATGTTTTTCATCCAACATATCTCCAAAAAGATTCATTTTATCAGTAATGTTCAAAACTGCAAGGAAAGATTTATACACTTGGGTGTAATTAAGGAGGAGCGACTAAATTAACTGTAAACTAAAAAAAGGTGTAAATAAACACACACACACACACACACACACACACACACACACACACATATATATATATATATATATATATATATATACTGTGTATAGGTTTTTCATTTAACAGAGCAATGTTGTTTCAGTCATAACGACTTCGAATTTTTGACACTTACTGTTTTATCTGTCAAAGCAAGCAGGACCCTAGAAGACTAAGAACATCCTAATTATGCCTACGAAGAAACTTCGAAGTCGTTATAAATTGGAACAATAGCGCTCAGTTAAGTGAAAAATTTCTATATATTAATTCTGTTAATGTTTCTGTTGATATCGAGACAGAAATATGCTCGCCAAAATAACTCCCTCCTAGAAAACTACTAGAAATAACCAATTCTGACATTAAGAACAATTATATTTCTATTATTCTTTTGATATATATATATATATATATATATAATGTTTAATTGTGATATTGTTTAGAGACATGGTTTCTGTTTTTAAGTGGTCTTCTTGTTAAAAATGATATATGGGTAGAGATAGAGCGTTAGTAAGCACAAATATATTATTATTTTAACTGAGCAGGTTCATACCGACTTCGATGTTTCGTGAGTACATCAATATGAAGTTGTCTCTCGTCAGGGCTTGCCTCTGACAAGTAAGAAAAGTATAACAAAAACATGGACGTCGTCATGAATCTGCCCAGTTAAAGTGACAAACTATATGTGCTTATATATATATATATATATATATATATATATATATATATATATATTCCTACGTAACTTTTATATAGACATAGATAGAGAGAGAGCTAGAGAGAGAGAGAAAGAGAAAGAGCGAGAGAATACTGATATCATTTTTATCACATATATGATTTTAAGTGCACATGTTTTTCAAACTCTTTTCATATTTAATCGAGATCATGTAGTTAGAAGATTCAGGTAACGTTTATTCTATAGATTTTCAACATTAATTGTTTTATTTCATATATATATTACATACAACAGAATTCTTTCTATTTTTTCACAAAAGCATACCTTATGTATTTTGGCATCTAGTTACGAATACCTCTTCCCTCTTCAGAATCTTAATATTTTCTGAATATCATTATGTTGTCCCCCTTTCTTGACACCAAAAAGCCAAGTCTAAAATGATAGAATGTAAGAGAGTAATTTTTTCTGTCATTACATGGAGTTTTCGCAGTCATGATGGATTCAGCGAACAGATTTGTCAATGGGGTGTGCCGATTACAAGCGTGTCTATGAGAAATTTAGGTCTTAGCCTAAAATTGCATGAGCGAAATATATTCATAATCATCCATGTTAATTTAAATATACCTTAGGTCTTTTGATATGGTGAAAACATTGGTTAATTGTAACAAGGCAAAGAATACAATAGAATGCTGCCGCACCAACACCGAACCGTTTAAATTTTGTAAGCGTTCAAAGCGATTGTTTTGCCAGTGTGCTTGCGGTATTATGAGAAATCCACATTAAAATTAAATTAGTTTTCGTGGGAATCCTAATCTTATCCCATGGCAAATTACATATTTCAGCATCAAGCATTAAATTGGGAAATATATTTTAATTTAAAAACCAGTTATCAACCTATATTTTAATGCATATAATGTTCGAAACCGATTTGATTTTACGCTGACATTAAATATTGAATCGATTAGAAATACGTGGGAGTGGTCGTAAGAAAATAGAAAAAAATGAAACAACACTATGTAAAAAATCTGTAAACAGTAGATATATGCCTGAGAAACATTGAACAGGTACATCATAAACAATTTGTTTCTAGGAAGAAGTGATAAACACGAGAAAAATGGTTAGCCATACTAGAAAAGTGGATGTAGAGAAAAAAGTTTCATAGATAGATAGATTGATAGATACAGAACAATTCAGACGGTACCGACAGATTAAAATTTAGGCATGTAGGAAGACACTGAGCTAGCTAGATAGATAGATAGGTAGATAAATAAATATATAGATAGATATGCACAAATTGAGAAATCGCAAAGTACATTGCTATCTTTCTAGATAGAAGGATAGATAGCAATACAGTGATACATACAGGCATGCAATTATATCGATATTCAAATTGTAAGATATATAGGAATACACAGAGATAGATAGATAGATAGATAGATAGATAGATAGATAGATAGATAGATAGATAGATAGATAGAAAATGAATTAGGATGAGATCGAGACATAATTGTGATTGTACAAAATCATATATATATATGTATGTATATATATATATATATATATATATATATATATATATATATATATATACATACATATATATATATGTATGTGTGTGTGTGTGTGTGTGTGTGTGTGTGTGTGTGGAAGTAGGTTGTTTGTCTGTGTCTAACCGTTAGTGAGAGACGTTAGAAAAATTTTGAGTCGGAGAATAAGAAGTATTGAGGTATACATGAAATAACAATGTTAGAATAATTAAAAGAAACTGTCTAGTGTCTTTCATCAAAAGAAGAACGAGAATTGCAAAATCTAAATATGAATTTTCTCGATATGCATCTATATTTAATTAGGTAATGATAGATACACACTCTCAGTTTTTTTTTGTTAATTAATTCCAGAAAATACGTATTAATTCAATGTGATTAAAATTGTTGAACCTGCAAGCATCAATGTGAAAGAATAAGAAACTGAATGAATATTCCCATTGTAAATGGCGCTAATGTGCGGTCGGTGTTGCTTGAAGTGCTCATTTGTGATTTAAAATTATGTGACTTTCAATTACATGCTGAAAAATATTTAAAATGCGACTGCGTGTATAGAAAGTAAGAACACATACATGCTTAGATATCTACACAGCTCTAAATTTGTACATTCACACATGCTTGTAAATGTTTGTATGTGTGTCTGTATAAATATAAAATATACTTACACTCCAATTTGAATATTTATTATGGAGGCAATAATAAAACTCTAAGACAATAGAATTCTCAACATTAGACTAATGCTTAAGGTATCACTTGCAAGTCTGGAGATTTTATTTTTGATATTTTTGCTAAATTCAACTTATAAGGATAGGCAATTTGGAGTAGATAGACCGAACTATCGCCCGGTTCACACTCTACCCACGTCTATTGAACAGGTTTAGAGGCGCATCCTTTGTTCCCTGATTAGGACGTGGTTTCCGGCTTTCTCTTTTCCATTCTACTCTCTCTTTCGTAGCCCCCTGCACACCAGTGGCCTTACCGCCTTACTTGGGGTGATGTGATTAAAAAAGAAAACTCATTTTCGTTGTTTCACTTGCCATACGCATGTTAAACTGAATACCGTCACACATGATCGAAAACACTAACAAAATAAATAATTTAAATATCCAATAATTAACAAAACAGAATATAATTAAAGAACAGGCAAACTCAATTTAAATTTAAAATCTATTAGATTTTCTAGCATAGAATACTTAAAAACGTGTTTTATAATTTAACGAATTTCATTAGAAATTAGATGCAAAAATAACGGGATTTTAATAAACTTTTCTTTGATTCGTAATAATTATTGAAGTGATATATTTAAAAACAATGTCATTTACTATAGGCACAACCTTTATAATTTTCATTTTAAGATTTCTTGTATAAGAATCAGGTCGTCAATTAAAGAAATATTACTTAAAATCAGATTCATGTATTTTATTTTACAAATGATATCAAAAGAAGATTTGTTGCATATTATATATATTAGTTTATATGTTTATTTGCATTTGTGGCAGTGACTACTTAGAAAGGACGTCCCAAAGTTTAGATCGTAGAATTAAGCAACACGTGCCATTAAGAATTCTTAAAATGGAAGCTCGGCCGGGTCAACTTGTGGACACTTCCGGGTCAGCAATTACTGAACATCTGATAAGTAGTAGAAATTGTGTAACTGACTTTAGTCTGGGCCAGTCCATTGTGCTGTCTGGTTCACACTCCGCTGTTTCACATACAACCGTTAGAGTTTTTTTTTAAACTCAGGACCCCATTTCTCTGCAAGAAAATATAATGTCTGTTAGGACTCCACATAATTACCATCTAGTGCCTGTCCATTCTCCTCCCAATTTTTCCCGTTGTCATATTCATAATCAGTTTTAATATTTTAAAATATTGAAGAATTTTAAAAAATCCAATTCAAATCCTGAGAAAAAATGGTTGGTCGTTCTGTTGTTTCTTATTTGTCACCATTTATATGACAGTAAGTATGAAATTAACTTTGTTTCTTGACGTTACAAATGACGTTATATATATATATATATATATATATATATATATGAATGCGTCTTCTAGTTGGTAAGCATACCGATCGCACGATATGAATGCAAGTCTCGGGTGAAGTTATAATCTGATAAAACCTTACCAGAAATGTCAAACAAATACATACATGAATAAAGCATATTAACTTACATACATATAAGGTACTAAAATGATTGTTTCACCATCTTATATCTTTAATTTTATATGTTCTTTTTTTGCTTTTGAATTTTTTTAATGCACACAAGAATAGCATCATGACGTTATAAAGAAAACAGAAAATAAGTAAGATAAAAATATATAGAGTATATAAAATTGTTGTGGGGTCGCCCCTTTTTCCAGGATAATAGACCCGTCTAGAGTATATATATATATAGTCCTCCATAGAAGCAAGACGTCAGATAACGTGAGGCATCGTCAGCTATCGAGAGATTCGCGAGATAACATCACATACCGAACGATACCGTGAGATACAGCGTCAGTAGTTCATAGTAGATCTGAGCTTCACTCAGCAGAATATTATTATACAGCGCCTGTCAGCTTCTGATGTAGACATACTAATTCTACTACGACTTCACTTCAGAGACATTGTATATATCCGCTTTACTAACTGTATTCCTGGATTACTAACCTGCGTTCAAGTTTATATTCTTTACGTTTAGTATATTTATTTTTCTATCTCAAATTCTGTTCGTTGTTCCTTTATTTTGTGCAGTTCCCATTCTCGGGATCCACGACATAATTTCTATTTTTTCAGATTTTTGACGCGAACTTTTGTAAATAATTATCATGATTAAAATCTCGTTTGTAAAAAATGATTTGTCGAAGGAATTTGAGAAAATGAACAAGAAAAAGAAAGTAATAGGAAAAGTGAAGCTAGTGAAACTAGCAGGAGTCTTAGAATATAAAAAATACCTGTAGGCAATGTAAAGAAAGAGATTCAGAAATAACCTAATAAACAACAAAGAGTCATGTAAGATTTTATATCAACTCATAAGTATTAACACCGCCATATATATATATAACTATAAAAAAGTGGGCATTTAAATCAACACCCAGCAGCGACATTCTGTTTCAATATAAACGTAATCGTAGAGCCATCATGAGTTTAACATGACACAGCCTCTAGTTGTTGACACCAATGCCCACTTTTCTATTTACATACAGTCTCTCACTGATACTAAGCAATTTAACCTATAAATATAGCATATCATAAAACAATATCAATCATATAAATATCTTTTTCACAAAATCCAAACAGACATTATGTATATTTAGGTATGATTTCATCGGTCAGATACGTGTCACAAGACGCGAAACTGACTAATGAATTTATACCTCAATGTGGTATGTGGGTTTAATCTGGCTTTAAAAAAATGAATTAAATTGTTTGTGTTGGGTGTGCATTGACCAATATTTTCGATCCACCGTCTGCTCGTCCATTCAAGCACTAGTTTCACTCACACACATACACACATGCACACACATACACACACACTTATCTATATATCTATATGTATATATATTCATTTATGTGTGTGTGTGTGTATAAGTCAATGAACCAAACACGGACCAATTACTTGTTTCCTCGGATTCGACCATGCTGGTCTTTTCAGTTTGCATAAAGAGACCAGCTTGGTAAAAACTTAGCTAGCAAGTTAATGGTGTGTGGTTAGTTTTTGAAATATTTTCAGCTCTGCATATTCAGTTCATTTGTTTTGATAGTGCATTGATCAATTTTTCCGATATACTGTCTGCTGGTCCAATCAGCCACTATTTTACTGGTATATATATATATATATATATATATATATATATATATATATATGGAAACATTTATAAAAGAAAATATACATCCGAACAATTTTCGAAAAATCTTTGTCTAATTGGATAAAAAACATTCAAAGAACTAATTAATAAAAAACCGTAGTAAACTAAAACTAAAAAAAAAAAACTGTTTAAAACTTGATCTTTATTATTCATGATAATGACCACAAGAAATTTACAGTAGAAACATCATTTAATTAAAAATAAACACCAGCCGGATTTTTTTAAACAACATTTTCAGTGTATTAGTTGCTTACCATAATTAGTCTATCTACTTAATTGTTTTTTTTAAACAGTCTTATTTAATTAAAGAGAAAAATATTTGCTTAGATGAAATGTATAAAAGGTACTTTAATCGCGATATTATCCACTGTAAACTTACATTCATACAACATATCATGTTTATTGGCAGATTTGCTATTTTTACATTTGATACGTAACAACAAAAGGTAATGAAAAATAGATGCATAAATATATAAATATTGATAGGCATATACTTTTATCCAGAAATACATATATAAGTAATTATTTGTACCACTTACGGCAAGGTACAACATATATATCTCTGTATCTAGCTAGTTAGCTACATACTGAGATCATTGTAAATATCTATGCCAATGATACGACGATATACGAGTGAACTTGATCAGTGATTAGCACCTGATCTCTCATCTGATTAAGCACAAACATCATATTTTGGGCTAACTGGCCGGTTATATTCCATGCCTCGAAAACCAGATTGGTTGCATTCCATCCTCATTGACTGAATCCTGAACTACCGACGGTCGCAGTTAACGGATATCCTCTTGAGCATAACCTGTGCCTTGAGAGAATAAAGGGGTTCATACTCACACCTGATCTCAAGTGGAACACATTTCAGAAAAATTACCAAAAGATGCAGGAAAATATTTGGCGGTCTGTAACGCTCCGATGATTACAGGAATCAGCATGCTAATGCTGACGTTTACATGAGCCTAAAAGTGAATACTGTAGACCTATTTGGGCAGGAGATACCCTATTCTGAGTTTCTAGCCTCGATACAATTGAAAAGCCTTTCCGAGACCTTTTGAGTAGCAAATTATTTTCCAACCCCTCTCTCTCTCTTTCTTTCTCTCTCTAACGCACGCACAC
>JBBBDQ010028376.1:0-135000 GCA_037127315.1 Ascarosepion bandense | reverse complement strand
AATGTACTGGATAATTGAGAAGACATATGAAAAAATAATTTAAAGATTATTTGGAAAAGATATTCATCTATTTTAGATAAAACTACAGACAGTGGAAAAAAGGTAGGTAAAAACTTTATATGAAAATGCATAGTTTAACGTGCAATTTCTATCCGGGAAGGAAGACATATAATTTACTTCTACAACGTCAAATATATTCCCGCCTGAAGTATTCAGTTTAAGACCGAAAAGGTATAAAAGATTTGAATTTTAAAAATATGACGTTTAGGAGGCAAAGCCATCTAGTAATATTAATAATAATTATAATCATAATAAAAATAACAATAATAATGACTATACAAAAAGACAACGAAGAAATCAAGAACCATACAATCAGATACAAAATGGAGGAACGAAAACAACTCCCAAAATTACAACAAACAAAGAATAACCTCGAAACTATTAAGCTCTACAATGCAGCACTGAAATTAATTTTGGGTGAAGAAGACACTCATATAAATCTCAATAAAGCAATATATGCAACAGCAATAGCAACAAAAAATTGAACATCAAATTAAAAACAAGTCGGTCTCGCAGACATGAAGATCAAAAGAAAAATAGTAAAAGAAATAGAACAACTTAGAAGTGAATTATCAGTACGAGATGAATTGACAAGAGGAATAAATATAAGAATTAAAAAGGCAGAAGAGTCGAAAGAAAATACAATATTAGAAATGAAAATCATTTAAGGAAAAAAATAAAGCAAACAATAAAACTGAAGCTTCAAAGAATAAGAAGCTTTGAGAAAAGATCAAGATTCTACAGACAAAACAAGATTTTTCAAACCGATTCAAAGACATTTTATAGAGAAATAGGTAAAAAAAAGAATTAAATGACAGCCCCACCCCCCAAAAAAATATAGTTCTGGGAAAAATATGTGTTTGCTCTAAAGAACATAACAGAGAAGCAGACCTGATTGCGCAAGAGATAGAACGAATAATAATAATAAAACAGAAGAGATATGCGTTGGAATCACAGAAGGAGACGTTAACTGCGCAGTAAAAAAAGCGCAAAATTTGAAATTTCCAGGAATAGATAAAATTCCTAACTTTTGGGTATATTATTTGAATACAACACATAAGAAACTAGTAAGAAAACTCCAAGAAATAGTTAACGATCCCACTAAAATTCCTGCATGGATGACCAAAGGAATTACATTTCTTCTCCCCAAGAATAGTGACACAAATAACCCGAAAAACAACAGACCAATTACATGCCTTCCGACAGCATGCAAACTATTAATATATATTTTGACAAAACAGACATTACTTCTTGGAAGGAAAGGACATACTACCGCTTGAACAAAAAGGGTGCAAACGTGGCTGTTACGGGTGTAAAACCAATTACTTATTAACAAGATTATCTAGGAAAGCTGCTTCAATGCAAAGAAAAATCTTAGTACTGCCTAGATAGATTATCGTAAGGCATTCGATAGTGTGCCACATTTCTGGGTCTTAAAGATTTAAATATGTACACGGTATCACCCGTCATCACCAACTTCATCAAGCAATGTATGTCGATATGGAAAACAACCCTTTACCTTAATAATATAAATGGAACCTATAAATCTAGTCAAATGAACATCAAAAGAGGTATATTTCAAGGTAACTCTTTATCTTCCTTACTATTTTGCATATTATTAATAGCATTAACCAGTCAACTTAACAAGATAAAATGTGTCTATAAATTAGCTCAAAAGAAAATAAGCCATCTATTTTTCATGAATGATTTAAAGTTGTATGCTAAGAAGGATAACGAGCTGGTAGGTCTTCTGCAAACTGTAAAATGCTTCAGTGACGACACTGGAATGAAGTTCAATTTGAATAAATGTGTTAAAGCTACAGTTTTACGAGGATTACTACAACAAACATCCTCAATTAGCTTAGACCCTGCTGTGACAATAAAGGATTTAGAGCCAGAAGAAGCTTATAAATACCTAGGTGAAAATGCGAGCGAAAATATTCACAATAAAAAATAAAAGAAATAAGGCGTAGAAAGTATTATTCAAAGCGACGACTGATATTAAAACTGAATTGAATTCTCAGAACAGAATTATGGCCATTAATAGCCTTGCTATCCCAGTGGTCCAATATAGTTTCAACATTTGAACTGGACTCTAAACGACATCAGACGAATGTATTCTAAAAGAAGGCTAATGTAGACCATCAACGCATACCTCGTACAAAATGTGGAAGGGTTCTTTTTCAGCTAGAATTGCCATACAGGACAACAACAATTGGTTTACGAATGTACATAGAAACAACAAAGGACTGGATGATACAATTAGTCAAACAACATAAAAACAGAATGAAAACATTTTCAAAAATGAAAGAAGGCAGGAAATACAAACAAGAATTACAGTTAGTAGATTCTGTAGAAAAGCAAAACAGAAGCCAAGAACCAACTATTGTGACAAAAAATATGAAAATGAAAGCCAAAGATAAAGCTCTTGAACAGATGAAACAACGCTGGCAAGACAAACCTCTGCATGGCCAATATCCAGAACGTGCCAAAAAATCCAATGTTGATAAAGTTAATACTCATCGATGGTTACGTGCATCTGAATTAAAGTCTGAGACTGAAGGCTTTATTCTTGCAGCGTAAGACCAAAGTCTTTTCACCAGAATCTTTCAGGCAAGTATTATACATAATAATATGGATCCAAAATGCAGGTTTTTTTATAAACACCAATAAACAATAGACCATCTAATCTCAGGCTGTTCTGTACTTGCCCCAAATGAATATAAAAATCGCCACGATAGAGTGGGGCAAATATTTACATTGGACAATGTGCAAACACTTTGGAAAATATGTAAACAAACATTGGTATGAATTTCATCCAGCACCGGTTAAAGAAATAGAAGATGTCGCCATTCTATGGGATTACACCATCTACACAGACAGAAAAATTGAAGTAAATAGGCCGAAAGAAATAATTGCCTAATAATTGATATGGCTTGTCCAGCGGATTTTATCATTGCAACCAAGGAATTCGAAAAACTGTCAAAATAAAAAGACCTGGAAATTGAAATAGAAAAATGTGGAAATTTAAAACAAGAATCTTGCCAGTGATAGTAGGTACACTTAGAATGATAAATAATGGGACAAAACAACACAATGATAAGAATCCCTGAAAACCCCAGCTTAAGGGATATACAAGAAATTGTCTTGTTAAGTTCAGACCACACGCTAAGGAGGACTTTGTCTATGGAATGCTAGGGATGTCAGGGAAGGCATAACAACACACCACGACCTGCCCTAGATCTTCTCGTAGACCTGGTATGTAGTGCGATCATAGCAGAAATTGAAATGATTAAAAATGATAACATAATCATAATAATCTTTCAGGCAAATATTATACATAATAATATGGATCCAAAATGCAGGTTTTTTGATAAACACCAAGAAACAATAGACCACCTAATCTCAGGCTGTTCTGTGCTTGCCCCAAACGAATATAAAAATCGCCACGATAGCGTTGGGCAATATTTACATTGGACAATGTGCAAACATTATGGAAAAGCTGTAAACAAACACTGGTATGAACATCATCCAGCACCGGTTACAGAAATAGAAGATGTAACCATTCTATGGGATTACACCATCTACACAGACAGAAAAATTGAAGCAAACAGGCCAGACATTATTGTTAAAATCCAGAAGGAGAAAACTTGTCTATTAATTGATATGGCTTGTCCAGCGGATTGTAACATAGCAATCAAGGAATTTGAAAAACTGTCAAAATATAAAGACCTGGAAATTGAAATAGAACAAATGTGGAAATTGAAAACAAGAGTTGTGCCAGTGATAGTAGGTGCACTTGGAATGATAAAAAATGGAACAAAACAACACATTGAAAGAATCCCTGGAAACCCCAGCTTAAGAGATATACAAAAAATTGTCTTATTAAGTACAGCCCACACACTAAGGAAAACTTTATCTATGTAATGCTGGGAATGATAGGGAAGATAGAAAAACATGAAATGAAGCCATAACAACACGCCACTACCTGCCTTAGGTCTCCCCGCAGACTTGGTTGGTAGTGAGACCAAAGCAGAAATCGAAATATGATGAAAAATGACATAATAATAATAATAATAATAACAACAACTAACGTTGACAATAATTGCAGGTTCTGTGATAACTCTCAAGAAAATGTTTACTATCTTGTATCAGGTTGAACAGTGTTAGCATCCACTGAATATAAAACACATGATGTTGAGGGTCAATGTCTGCAGTGAAAAATATGCATCATTTACAGTAATAAAACTTCAAGTAACTAGTATGAACATTATACAGACAGGGCTACAAAGAGAGAACCTCTAACAAATTAATGGAAGACAGACAGAGCAATCGAATCTAATCGCGTCGACATTGTGATCAAAGACCACAAGAACAAAATGTGCTTTCATATTGAAATGGCAGTCTGTGCAGATTGAAATGTATCTGTAAAGATTTATCTAAAATTTTAAAATAGACGTATTTTGAAGTGAAAATCTCACAAATGTAGCAAACGAGGACATGAATAATTCTAGGCTTTCTTGGACCCTTCGAATTAAATGGATTCCTAGTAGCATATACTTTAAAGAAGTACAAAAAGTTGTACTCACAAGTGTCTATGTAAAATGTCTATTATCTTGTTCATGAGCGAGAGTAGTGGATGAATTTCATATTGAGAGATTTGTCCTTGATTTTATGTTAGAATGATGAAGAATCCAACACGATTAGGATGCCAAATGCAGATACTTGCGGACATCACCAATCTGAGACCGTCTGAGTGGACTGCGTGTTCTGCTGTTATTTCCAACGCGGTTTCGCCTGGAAAGTATATGCGCCGTGATTTTTGAAAGGTTTCACTATATATTATACATTTGCCTGTGATCCTTGTGCCTAACATACGGATCGTTCTTTTGGATATAGTAGGCTTCGTCTGTACACAGACGGCACATAATATACTACTACTACTACTACTACTACTACTACTACTAATAATAATAATAATAATAATTATTATTATTATTATTATTATTATTATTCGATTTCTGCTTTAGTCAGACCTAAGGCAAGTAGTGGTATGTTATAGATATATTTACTGATATATTTTAACTCCTATAATATCACTAGTGATACACGGAAAAAAAATTTTTTGCGTGGGTTGTAGTTGTCAAAACAATGTTTTGTATTTCACTGAAGCGGGAATTTACAGAGCGTTTTTCAATGTGTTGTTTTGTTTCTTTTCTTATCCATCCAAGCGCACCAAATATGACTTTTATTATTCTTGTTTCGATTTCCACATTTTTTTATTTATAAGTTTTTATATTTTGAGCGTATCCAAATTCTTTGGATTTTATGTTATAAACCGCTGCACTAGGCAAACTATATCAATTAGTAGACTTTTTGATAAATATCCTCTCTATTTGCATCAATCTTCCTGTCTGGGAAGATGATGTAAGCCCATAGACTTGAGTTGTGTCCTATTTCTGAAACTGATGCTGGGTGATGTTCACACCTATGTTTATTAACATCTTTTTCCAGTGTGTTTCCTCATTGTTCAGTGTAAATAATACCCTACACTATCGTAAGATTTTATATTCATTTGGCGGATGTACAGAATATTCTGAAATTAGATGACCTACGGTTTCCTGATATTTGTCACAGAACCTCAATTTTTCTGTCTCATTACAATGAATTTGAAAGAGAGTTCCTATTCAAAAGACTCTGATCTTGCGCTGCAAGAATATAGACTTTGTTTCATCCCTTAATTCACATGTTCGTAACCATCGATGAGTGTTAACTTAATCAACATCGGCTTTATTTTTCAAAAAGTTGGTTCTTCGATTCTTTTTGTTCTTCTAAAGAATCTACTCAACGTAAATTTCGTTTGTATTTAAACCTTTTATCATTAAATATTTTACTGCTTTCATGTTGTCTGACTAATTGAATCACCATGTATGTTATCAAGCCAATATTCTACTTGAATAAGACTTATTTTACTTTCTTTAGAGGGTATATGCAGACGGTGTGTATCAGCCTTTAGACGATGAATGTTATGCTTAGAAAGAAGATTATTTTTCTTAGAGTCTATTCGTCTAATATCATTTCGAGTCGAGTTAAAGATGCTGAAACTATATTAAACTACTGAGAATACATGATTTTAAAAGAGTGAGGGCTGATTTTCTTACAAGATATGTTATAGCAATATTTTTTATGTTAAGTTCGCTGGTTAATTCTATTAGTGATAGAGAACATAATAAGGGAGACAAACAGTCAGATTTCAATATTTCTTTAGTGAATTCTTTCACCAGATTTTTAGATTCCATTTACATGATGGAGGTTAAATTTTGTTTTCCATATCGAAATACATTGTTTGATGTACCTGATTACAACTGATGATACCTTGTATATCATTAACACTTTCAGAATGGGGTAATCTATTGAATGCTTTACAGTAAACGATCCAAGCTGTACTAAAAGATTTTTCTGTATTGTAGCTGTTTTCTATATTATTAAGTAATTTTCTTTTGGTAAGAGCCACGTTTATACCCTTTTTTCAAAAGGTAAGATGTCCTTATTTTCTAAGAAAGAATGTATCTTTTTTGTTAGAATAAATGTCAACAATATGTAAGTAGTGGGATGACATGTAATTAGAATGTAGGTTTTGAAACATTTACGTTATTGTTCTTGGGTAGAAGGAATATAATTTATTTGGTTACGAATGGAAAAGTTTTAGGAAGATAATTGACCATCTCTTTGAGTTCTTTGTTTTAATTTTTGTTGGGGTTCTTTGGTTTTGAGCTTTGGTTTGATTTCTGTATTTTGATAATAGACAAATTTTAGGGATTCTATCTATTTTCAGGGCTTTGCTATTTACTGAGTACATTCACAATCCTCTTCTGTGATTTCCACCCATATATTTACTGGTTTATGTTTATGGCCTCTACTTTGTGCATAATTTAATCTACTTCTTATGTTCTTTAGGGCAAATCCATATTTTTCCTATAATAGTATACTCTCTACCTTTGTATGGTGACTGCCAATTTCTCTGTAAAGTTATTTTGCATTGATTTGAAAGGCATTGTGCCACCTGTAGATCCTCTTGATCTTTTAAAATAGACTCTGATTCTTTGATTCTTCAGGTGTATTCTTTTATTCTTAGTTTTCTATTATATTTTAACTCTTCTCCCTTTTCACATCCTTACATTTGGTTTGCTAATTCATCGAGTACTGACAATTCATTTCTAAGTTGATCAATTTCTTTATTCATTTTTTCTTTTCTAAAATGGATCTTCTTACCTGTGAGCTTGCCGTTTTTTTTATACATAGATATTTATTTTTTGTACTTGATTTTATTTATGATGCATATATTACTTCATTGAGAATTATACGTGAGTGTAATAAATTTAAAATTATTTTGAATGCTGCAATATATAAGTTAATTGTTCTCAAGTTATGAATTGTCGATTTTCATGTTGGGAGTTTTCCTCTTTCATCCATTTTAATATGTTGTGTCTGGCATTCATGGCGCATTATTTTTACGTGGTTTCTTGCATACTATCTTCGTTTCCGTAAAATAATTTGGTTTAATATGATTTGAACTAGTTTTATCGCAGCCTTTGCAACCCTACTAAACATTCAATTTTATCTTCATAGTGATTTGTATATATCTCATTTTTTACCTTATTATCTGTGGTTGTTGCTTCTTTCGTGTCCTTTTCTAGTTCCCTTTCTTATTCTTTTGATTCCCCTGTTCCTGTGCAATTCTTTTTATTTCTTCAATTTCAGAATTTTTCAATCGGTTATTTCTCATGGTGTATCTTCTACGATAGGCTAGTTTATTTTTGTCAATGTACTTTCTAATTTCTTGACCACAACTTTCTCGCCAAATATATTTTGCAAGTAATGTTTTTTGAGGTTTGTGCAACGCTTCATCGAATGCAGTCATAACTAGTTTGTACACCTAAAAAAAACATTATATTTTTATTTCTTTAAGTAAATGGTTGTTATATATTTTCATTCCGATCATTGGTATCATCCTGGTCGTGGGGCCTGAAGATTCACTACTTGTTCCTATGGCGGATTTTCGACCTGAGTTTGGTTCCCTCCTGAAGAACGGGCTCCCAGTTTATCTACTCGAGAAGCTATACTAGACATTTTAGTTTGGATTTCTGTTCTCATATTGTTTCCACAAGTCATTCATAGATCCAAAAGTCTAGCCAAAGTTACTCGTCACATGGGGTAACGGACTGTAACTGATCGTTCTCGACCTCATAACAGCACAGCCAATCACTTCTCGACATGATTAATAGTTTCCATTGCACGTTGCTGTTAGATAATTTAGAGATAGAGACGCGATAAAAACTTTAAAAAAGAATAAACTGGAAAAGAAGCTGATCATCGAAAAAAAAAACATTTAATCTAGTGTAATATGTTTAAATAATACGTAATACAATTTTGAAGAGGAAATGCGGTGGTTATTCTTATTTGCTTATTCTACTGCTGTTGCTTTTGCTCCTATTAATAAGATTAGTTGTTAGTTAATTAGGAAATGTTTTTGTTGTTCTACCATTGCTGCAGCAAAATTAATTGTAAATCGATAATATTAGAAAAAAATTACATTCCTTAATAAAGCTTAAAATGTATACAAAGGATAATGCATGTGACATATAAAATACTACTACTACTACTACTAATAATAATAATAATAATAATAATAATAACAATAATGTTTAAAAATTTTAATATCACAAAATTAAGAGAAACATCCCTGCAGATTGGAAAAAAATGATAAAAAATTACATAGAAGAAAGCAATGATATCATTTATCGGAGTATATAAAAATAAACATATTATTAATAACTTAGTGGCTACCCTCTTAACTCAAACAATACTACCTCCTCAAATAAATCTATGTAGGCTTCGCTGTTGAACGTTTAGGCCCTTTCCAAGAAATTCGAGAGTTATATTTTTCAGAACGATCAAAGCAATTTTTCCGAGATGCCATACCATTGTAATCACAATTAAACACATTAAACTAATCCTGAATCTTCTGCATTAGACATAGATTAAAATACAAACAGTCTCAAATGTTCGTATTAAGATTCCGGCGCGAATGCTAAGCAATTCACTTCCAAATTTCTGAAATATATATTTGCATCATGCCATTTCTCTCACAGACACGGCCAAAATGACCCTAATATACTGTACATTCAAAACAATTAAAATTAAACAAGGTCTTGCGCAAAATTATAAATATAAAATTATGACTATTTATGCATTGCACCCTGTATTTTTTGTGAAATTTTGGTAAATGTAAGTTTTAAAATGAGGTTTTTTCTTTTTAATTATATTACGCCGAGCAAGGCGGTAAGGCCACTGGTGTGCAGGGGGCTACGTAAGAGTGAATAGATTGGAAAAGAGAAAGCCGGAAACCACGTCCTAAACAGGGAAAAGGGATGAGCCTCTACACCTGCTTAATAGATGTGGGTGGAGTGTGAACCGGGCGATAGTTCAGTCTATCTACTCCAATTGAAAAAAAAATAAAAAATAAACAAAAAAAAGTGGAAAGATTGGAAAAGAGAAAACCGGAAAGCACATACTAAACAGGGAACAAGGGATGAGCCTCTACACATGTTCAATAGACGTGGGTGGAGTGTGAACCGGGCGATAGTTCAGTCTATCAACTCCAATTGAAAACAATAAAAAAGAAACAAAAAAGAAAAGTGAAAGGATTGGAAAATAGAAAGCCGGAAACCACGACCGAAGTCGAAGGAAAGTGTACCGGAGACCCCTTCCTAAACAAGAAACAAGTCAATCATCTATACTCCTGTTCAAAAAGGGGGTGGAGTGTAAAACCAGGTGATGGTGGATACTATCTACTCCAATAATAATTTTAAAAAAATTAAGTTTTAACTTCGAAACGAGATTTAACCTCAAAAATTATTTACAAATAAAACAAAAATTAAGACAAAAATTAAACAGACAAAAATTAAGACAAAAATTAAACAGACAAAAATTAAGACAAAAATTAAACAGACAAAAATTATAAAAAGACAAAAATTATAATAAGAAGCGGAAATTAACATACCAGGAAGATAAGACAGACTGAAAAAGTTGAGCAGAAATACCGAACTAGGATTCCGTTCTTTAATTTTCCCAGAAAATTTAGTAGTGTTACCCGCCATCTTGGGTTAGTTGAGAGAGAGAGAAAGAAAGAATGGCCCACTGCGAAGAGGATGCCAGTATTATTTTAACTTTGCGTAATTTACACGACGAATTATCCATTGAAAAAAGTTTATATGTGTGTTTGTTTGTGTGTGTGTGTGTGTGTGTGTGTGGAATCGTGTGCGTAGGTCAATATTAGTCCTATAATCAAGTTAGCTATACTACTAAACATTTTTATATTTGTTGTCATATATATATATATATAGAACAACACGGTTATCAACGCACACTTCTGAGAAAAACGCTTGTTGATAACACGTACATACTTAAACAAGAAAATAACAAACAGAAACTAAAAATCCTCGAAGCAATCTACATTAAACAATTTAAACCTGAATTTTGAATACAATCAATTTTGATATTTCCAATAACGTACTCAAATGTCTGTAATCAGACCAGAGACCACAACGCTACTATTTTGTCACTGTTTTCGGCCATCCGCCACGGTAGGGATGGACTTATATTTTCAATTCAATTCTCTTTATTGTTAATAACTTAAATGTTCTATGTTTACTGTGTGTTAATATTTACTCTTTGATAATAGCTTATGTGAGCCGAAAGCTTAGACCTGATAAAAAAATCAACAATTACTTTGATTTTTTGTTGTCTTTCAACGACATCACCATCAAGTATATCAAACAGTATGAACGGATCCTACACAAAATTAATAGACAAAACTTGTCTATATTATTCAATGAAACCTGCATTAATATATATATATATATATATATATATATATATATATATATATATATATATATATATATATATATATATATAAATGATCATAGACGTATTTTGTTATGATGAAAACCTGTATTTTAGAACACAATGATATATTTTAAAACAGGATCTCTCATATATTGATTAAATCTATGTAGTTTAGGAATGTGAAGAGATGGACATGGGATATTATTTTATTGTGTTAATTTATCTATTCACAGCACTTTGGATAACTTCTCACGAGAAATTTAGATATGCTGTCTCGATCGCTATTTAAATCATCACATCTGTTCTCGAAAGTTGTATTTATAACTTATTCGCTTTTGTAGCATAACTGCAAGAAATGTAAACTAATCATATAATGGTAATATGGTCTCATCGTTTGACAGTTGTAAGCGCGAGAGGTAACCATTAGTTGTCTAATTGATTATTTTCTCCCGCTTTTTGCCTGTGGGAAACACTTTCGGTTTCTTGCTGCCTGATATTTACAACTATCAAAAAGTTAAATTCGATGAAGATCGACATTCTCTGTCTTCCATAAGCATGTTCATTAATCTTCCTTATCTTGTAACCTTAGTTTCAACCTTTCGTTCAGGCGTTTCATATCCTCTCTCTCTCTCTCTCTCTATATATATATATATATATATATATATATATATATAAGCATGCGGTGTAGATATAGAAGAATCTAAAGGAGTATCCTGTAAATAATGTGGTAGGATAACTCTCTAAGATATCTTTAAATATATATGTATATAAATATATAAAGTTAAATATAAGAAACAAATAAGGCAGACATGTTCTTTCATGGCAAATAGGAAGTGTGGCTTATTTCAGGCGAATCATCATCAGCTTCCGTTTTTAATGTACAGAAGATTTTACACGAATGACATTCACAAAGACCCAATATATATATATATATATATATATATATATATATATATATATATATAATTATTATTATTATTATTGTTATTTTAGTATACTGCAACATTATAGCTATAAATTTTCGGTGTTTAGTACACCATCATTAGATAGTAAAATGTGGGTAATTTACTGCGTGATATATATATATATATATATATATATATATATATATATATATATTTGAAACATAAAATTAATCTAAAAGTGCAATGGCCAAAGTAAATGAATATTGTTGGGTGGGAGGTTATTACATTTTAAAAGAATTGTGTTTGGGGACTCTTATAAAAAATATCAATGTGTTGCCGAAAAAGACTGCATAAATAAAAAGTTTAAACCGGTAAGAAAAAAGACGGTTTGTGATGGATAAAATCGAAGACTTGGGATTAAGATAAAATAAGAACGACGAATCAACATCTAACTCGCCTGCTACGAGTTTGTGTCAATGTGTCGGGTCAGGAAGTTTCCATCTTGCACATATACAAATGCACCATCCGCCCGTGCATAGAATACTGTTGTCATATCTAGTCGGGCGCCCCTGCTGTTCATCTCAGGGTTTCGACAGGCTCCAAGGGAGAATTTGTAATGTGATTGGTCCTGACTCCAGCCCTTTTCTCACCGGCAGAATGTGGCTTCCGTCTGTCTCTTATACAAAATTTTCATGGCTTCTGCTCCGACAAACTTCGGTTACTGGTGATCCCGCCACCAGAATTTACTCGATCAACCAGGCTGGCAACAAGGTCCGATCATTTTACATTTAAATCTACCAAATGCAGACGACAATTCTATTCCATGAGATTCTTCCCTCCTGTGGAACCTCCTTCCGTATACTTCTTTCGTACAAACTCAAAGAAATTAAATGCAATGCCAATTCCCATCTCTTATACACTTGACATTAGTCCTTCTCTCCTCCCTTCTACATCACCTCACGTATCTTGTTCTTTCCCTTTCTCACTCTACCCTCGCAACTGTCATCACATCTGTGTTCCCTTCCTTCTAGTACTATTTCTCTGGCACCCCCTGGAACTGGTTCGTCTTTCTCTTCGACCTCTCTTATGTAGTCCCCTGAGGCTCAATGGTAGTACCGCCTTGCTTGGTGGGAAATAATTTATATATATATATATATATATATATATATATATATATATATATATATCAGCATGAAGTGTAGATATAGAAGAATGTAAAGAAATATCTTGTACATACAGTGGTAGGAAAACTCTCAAGGAGAGCTTTAAATATATATGTATATGAATACATATGAAAAATTTTAGAACGATTAAGGCAGACATGTTATTTCTTGGTAAATTGGATTTATAAGCCTTATTCAGACGAACCATCATCAGCTTCCGTCCTTATTTTACAAAAGATTTTACACAAATGAAATTCACAATGACCTAAAAAAAAACGCTAATAAAAATAAAGGTCGCTCCCTTACATCAGTTCTTTCTTCTTCCCTTTTTGTTTACTCATTTAAAAAAATGAACTAATTTCAAACTTCATTTCTTTTCGTGTAAATAGATCCTTCTATCGGCCAGTTTATACTCGTCCTTTTTTTTATCAACAGGAGTAGAGGCGCACCCCTTGTTTCCTGTTTAGTAAGGGGTTCCCGGATTCTTCTCTCTCGTCCAGTCCTAGTCCTAGTGATGTCGCAAGCTTTTTGCAGTGCTTAGGATGGTGGTACGTCTCTTCATTCTGAAGGTTGGTAGGTTCATCGGTTGCTGCTTCGGAAGAAGCCTTCTAAGCCAATAATTTAGCAGTATTCACCGAATGCCCGTTAGGTAAAACACAAGATAAACGAAAAGCCTTTGAAAATGCTAACTACTTTTTCAAATAACCACCGCTATGAAAAGGACAATATATAAAATGCGTTGTACAGTATGTAAATAAAATACATTCCCAAAATTAAAAAAAAAACATTAAATTAATTAATGCGTTTCGAAAATTCTACATATATAATAAATTAATCAATGCTTTAATGGGTTCCCAAAATTCAAAAGAAGACCACAATAAATTAATTAATGCGATCCCAAAATTCAAAGAAAGACAACAAATAATTAATGCGTTCCCAAAATTCAAAAGAAGACAATATTAAATTAATTAGTGGGTTCCCAAAATTCAAAAGAAAACCACAATAAATTTATTAATGCGATCCCAAAATTCAAAGAAAGACAACAAAAATTAATGGGTTCCCAAAATTCAAATGAAGACTACAATAAATTAATTAATGCTTTCCCAAAATTCAAAGAAACACACCAAAAAATTAATGTGTTCCCAAAATTCAAAAGAAAACAATAAATTAATTAATGCGTTCAAATTTCAACAAGCAACCAATACAAAAGACGAAAATTATCAGGCATGTTTACCACACTTCCAGAACTAAAAGTGAGCGAAATTTCTTGAAAAACAAGACGAACTTGCAATTCCTCTACTCTTTTTAGTCACAATTCAGATGGGAAATGGACATTTTATTAGTGGGGCAATATTTATGTCAGTCCTCTTGGTGGATGTTGCTCTCATACATATGGAGAAATGTCTTCAGACAGCATGAAATGGTTCTACAGAAGGGTGATGCTAATGTCTTAGTCTGAACACGTTAGCAACGACGAAATGTTAAAAAAATAGAAACAGAAAGGACACTTATACTTATCATCAAAGAGTGGTAGGGCCTATAATAAATAAAAACAGTTTTGAGAATGTGGAACTCGCAAGATATATTGAAGGTAAAACAGCTCATAGCCTAACTACCGAGCTTTTGCAAATGGTTGGCTGAACAGTGATTAAGAGATATAGCAAAAAGAGAAACTTCCTTATAGGTTACAAAGGAGGGGAAACTAAGGCGATCAATGATCCGTTATATTATACAGCATATTTTCTTTGGAATCAATATAATGAATAGTATGAAGATATATTTCTTGATTTTTATATCACTGCAAAAATGAGTGTTGGTCGAAATAAAATGGTTTGTAAAATGCCATTAAATATGTATCAACATTGTATTTATTTATTTAACAAAATTTCAATTGATAATAACATTTTATTTATAAAATAACGAAAGACTTTCACCGATCCTAAGAGAAAATTTATTTGCGTTGTCTTAATATCTAAACTTATTTATAAATAGAAATTTGTCTCTCTCTGTGTATGTGCCTGTGTGTGTGTGTATGCGTGTGTGTGTGTGTGTGTGTGTGTCCGTTACCTATAGACTCAGAAACGGCTGATCCGATTTTCTTGAAAATTTACACAGTTGTACTATAAGACTCTGCCACGATAAATATCGAAAATCGATAATCAAAAAAGTCAGGTTATAGAAGGAGTGGTCCGATTTTAATCAAATTTGATACACTGATAAGAAACGTTATTCAGAAGTTTCAAGGTTGCAGTTCTTAGAATAGTGCAGAAAATCGATAATATATATATATATATATATATATATATATATATATATATATATATATATATATATAAGGCAAGATGTTTGTGTGTGTGTGTGTCTATTTATCTGCCTGCATATCTATTTTTTTCAACCCTTTTATTTTAGTTTTTGTTATAATTGTAGTTCTTAGTCTCAGCCATGATATCATTTACTCAGAGGACTTATTATCCTTCACAATTCAGTTTACGACGAAAAACCGATAGCAGGAAATCAAAATTTGACTAATATCCATTCATGTTTCTTTCAGTCTACGGTTTCGCTTTAACTGGAAACAACTTTTGCTTTTTATTCTTTCATGCCAACGTCCAAAGAGTCTGAGCTCCAGGATCATGGATTAGTTTTAAAGCTTTCATTACACCCGAGCAACACCGGGCTATACAGGTAGTTAACAATAATTTCGAATGCTTACATATTATTTCCGCTTGTTTTTAAGATATTTTCGGAACTCTTTGTGGAATAAAAGAATGTGCGTCCTCTTCATATTACACGAAAAATTGGGTTTCTTTTTAATTCACTAGAAAGATTGGACCTTTATTCCTCTTCTGCTCCGATTTATTTGGTCATATTAATTTTATTTAAGATGTCTGTTCGATGTCTTATACCAGATCATTCTGAATCATTATTTGTCTAATTTTTTTCGACTGAAGAGCAAAATGTGTCATTATGATCTGAATGAAGGTGGGTGAGATAAATTCCATCATTTCAACTTATAGGATTATGTATTTTTTAGAACAACTAATAAAATTTGGTAATATTTTAAACCAGATTCCCGTATTTACTAGCCTTCCCACGCAAGGCCAGATGTGACACATGGTCATTTTATAGTGGGTATTCCCGGCCATATAGAGTAAACCAGATTCCTATTACTATATTGTAACCCAAAACCAAATCATTTGCAAAATTCCTGATGAGTCCACCTGTTCATCTTAGTATTAACTGATATCTTCTCTGTCTGTCATAAAATTCCCAATCGTTTATCATACAAAACATATTATGCATTCAATGACCGAATCCTTTCATCGTCAACTCAGTTCAATGAAAATATATTTCGGAAGCCCATTAACTGTCATATCTCTTTTTAACATTTACAGGAGTTTTCTTCAAGCCATTTGTTCTTTGTGATAGTGTAGAAGATTAAAATCTTGATTATACTATAATTTTTTCTCGTTACATGTGCTATCTTTTTATTATTATTCCTCTGATGTTGCATCAAGTGATGTTTTTTGTTATTGGTTAGGGTTCTTAGCTTGTGAATTTTGATAATCAATATTAGGATCTGGTGAAAATCGTATTTTCATAAATATTTAACGGATTGATTCAATCAAATTGTGTTATTATATCCTGATTTTATATCTTATAGCACAAAGGTGATATCTAAGAATATATTATACCTGTAGGACATATTATTATTGTTGTTACATTCGGAGATGATATGGATGATGAGTTTTATTATTATTATTATTATTATTATTATTATTATTATTATTATTAGACCGTGTTTATAGTGACTTTAATTTCGTTTTGTATTTCTAACTTATTCGTCATAACTTTGCATGTATTACAAATTGCTTTTTTCTATTACCCTTCAAAAATGGTAATGCACATCGAACATGAAAAAGTGTAAAAAAAATAAAATAATAACGAAATAAAAACAAATAACTTCTCGATCGTTACTGGCTTTTTCTAAAATTACTCATCTACGATATTTCTTTTTTGACAAGCACATTTCTTTTGCATCTCAGGGCGGAGTTCCTATTCCGTAGCTGGGTAGGGGTACTCTGGTCTCGCCTGGTCAAACACAAACGTTTTTTCCGGGTAATTGACGTGGTCATCGCTATTTTGTAATGAGTGCTAAGCCATAAAAAAGATCAAGCTTGCTTAAAATAACATGCGCGTCTGTAAGATGTAGAGTTAGTTATAATCTCAGAGGATTCTGATGAGGGGCATCTGAGTTCTTTTTAAAAACATGAGATAGGAGTGCCTTTATTTATCTTTGAAAGAAACGGATGTGTGATTGTGACACTAAGCGCAAATATTTTGAACATGTGCGACTTATAATGTGAAGAAATATAGGTGCATACATGCATATATATATATATATATATATATATATATATATATATAGAGAGAGAGAGAGAGAGAGAAAGAGTGAGATGTTTATATGTGTGTCACTATATTTACAGTGTGCAATATGTTATTATAAAGGATATCTTTAACAAAATAGCAGAAAAATATATTCAAATAATGAGTACATTTATCAAATAAAATCGGCATTTTCTTCAAATAACACTTTCATATGACTTGGGAATCCTGCATCTTTTCTGAACCGACTCCTTGTTAAATTTGGTGAATGTTGTCATAATCCATGGCTTTATGTAATCTTTGGTGTTACAAAGAGTTTTGCTGACCTCTAGCTCAACTGGGAAGAATAAAAGAGGGGTTTGTACTTTGGGGAGGCAGGTGGCCAGATTTAATAAATGATTTAACTAAAATTGTTTGACAGCTATATTTGGGATCTTTTGACCTTGTGGCCTGTCTCAGAGTTATTTTGGCCAGACATGTGGTCTTCCAGTAGCCACTTTCTTGACCCAAAGCAGCAGTAACTTATCAAGGCGCTAGATGTAGGCATCCGTTTAGAGAGTGAGCCCCACAACATCAACAGTAGATTCATCAAACATTTCCGAATTTCACAAATGAAAAATATAAAGCGGTGCCAATTTATCCTAGCACTCTGTATATATATATATATATATATATTATAAAACAGAGTCTTGAATTATCTTCTGTTATATATCATGTCATTTCATGACCTGAAATTTTCAGAATCTTTTGATCATCTAATGGGGCAGTAGTTTATTCGTTGTCTTCACTTAGTTCCCTTCTGATCGTCATATGCTCCTTCATCTGTAAGTTGAATATTCATACAGATAGAGGTTAGTTATTCTATAATGATTCAGCACTGTCATTTTATTTAAAATCATTTTCTCATTTCTTAATACTTTGCTTTTTTTTGGAAAGCCATTTTCATTGATCTTTTTTCTCCATCTCTTCAGACGCAATATATGGTTTTCTTATCTTCCCTTACTACATTACCGAGATAGTTGAATTTCTTTGCAAGTTTCGTTTTGACGCTACTAATACGTCGCTCCTACCTTGAGTGGTATCTTTTGCTGATAAAAATACGTTTTGATTTCTTACAGTTGTTTTTCAACCTGGTTTCCTATATTACTTTGTCTATGAGACTACCAACAACACGATGCAATCTATCGTTATTTTCGTTTCGTTTAGATTATGTTCATCGATAATGAAACTGATAACATCGTTTTGCTGTATAAGTTAGAGAAATCAAATGAGAAAACGCATCATTGTCTAGTATCTTGACAAAAACGATTTTATCGCGTATATTACTTATTATTCTATTTTCTCTGAACATATTAAGCCTTTCCTAACGATACATAAATAATACGATAAAAGAACATTGAATGATTGAAATAGGAAATATGTTTCTACTTTAGTGAATACTTGTTTTATATTGTTTATAAAGCAATATTTAATGAACTGAAGTTAATTAAATATTGCCAATATACTTAAAACATATCCTCCTGACATCAGTTTAAACTTTCGCATTTTGTTTAATTATTTCACCCTAATCAAGACGAGAATACCCTTGTTACACAGGGGGTTACAGTGGGTAAAATTTAGAGAAAAAGACTGTGTATAAAGAGATATGATGAAAGGATGAAAGAAGAATGGGAACAACAAGATAAAAGATGGTGATCGACGTAGCATTTAAATGTTTGAAGGGTGTAGTTATCAGAGATATAAGTAAACGGAAATTTTACAATCACAAGCATAAAGTCCTAGGAAAGAAACTTTTGAAATAAAAGTTGCGGCTGCATTTCCCTACATAAATGTTGGTGTAATATAACAATCTGGCCCCACCCGAGGAAGGCTGATGCAAGCGAGGGTGTTTCCGGTCGTTGAAAGGAACGGATGTCGTTTGACCTTATTTCCGGCAGCAGCGGAAATAACTACAGAGGCAAACAGAACAGGTGTCTCTGAGAATTACGTGGGCGTGCGTGGGCGAGGCAAAACCGGAAGAAAAAGTCCCGGTCCTGGAAGATTATAAAAAGACCTCGGCACACGGATTCGCCAGTAGAGGAGCAACAGAGATCGGCCGGTGAAGAGAGAGACACAACAGATAAGACTACACTCCCGTCAACCCATTAGAAGCGCGCTCTCTCAATTCTCTGTTCCCTATGCTACACGGTTCATCGTCATTAATAAAAATATAACGTTATATTTTTATATATATGCGTGTTTGTTGTTTGTCGATATACAACATTGGTACCTAGTAGCAGGCATGATTAAATTCATGTAATCATTCCATACATTTAATTCATAATTATAATAAAAAAATTGATCATGAATATTTAGTTTAAATATCTTGTTAATATTCCAAAGCACTTTCAAGTTATTTGGATTTCTGTACGTGTTTGTTTCTAGTATCCCCGACCGGTTATTTCTATCTTGGGCTTCGCTTCTTTACTGAAAACTATGCATTCAGTCACCTTGTATTTAGTTTAGTCCTTTCTTTTTGATTTTCTTAGATACATTCTGTAGAAAGTTATGTAGTTTCATTTACGTGTCTGCTATCATCATTATAACATTTGCATATTTTATATTTTTAAGAGTGTGACTGCTAAAGGTGAATCCTGGAAGGATTCCTAGTTCTAGCAGAATTTCCTCGCTGTATGGTTTAAATAAATATCGAGAGAAGAAACTTTCTTGTCTTACACCCATTTTTTGGGGATTTGTTGAAATCATTTACTGAGTCTATAAAACACAGGAACAGTTCCGTTTGCATTTGTATTGCTTTTTGTGATTGATAATATTCTGTGCATAAACATCGCATTCTTTGTTCCTGTATCGTTGACGAACCCTCACTTATCAAGCTGAATGTTCAGTGGAGTTCACACTCCATTGCGTCTAGTTTCTTAGGCAGTGCTATGAAAATATGTCTGTTTAGGTCTCCCCGTATCTCACCACGTTTGTAGCTTTCATTTATTATGTAGTTCATATTTTCTCTACCGAAAAAGTCTAAGGTTGTCAGCATGTCTATTACAGTTCAATCTGCATGTGTCGCTTTGTTTCTTTTGAATTTGGCCAGTGCAACTTTCAATTTGGTTTTTAATATTTTCAGGCCGTTGGTATTGCTGTTTATTGACGGTTGTTTTCTTTCGTCGTGGAAGAAATCTTTAATATATTTGTTCCATCGCTGAAGTATTCTTCTTTCACTAATATGAGCGTTCCATCCTTGGATTTTTTGCATTCTGTCGAATTAAACAGATATATAGAAACTGTTTTATTTAAAAACTGTTTAAGGCAAAGTAATATATCTCCATTACTTTCAGAGTAACAATCATAACAATCCACCATTTGTTGACATTAAAAGAATGGCAGATGTGCTGAGGAATAAATGATTTTTGTTATGGAGGTACATAACATTTAACTAATTATGAAACTAACGAGTATTAGTGCAATATTAGGTAAATGCTGGTTTCATTAACATACATTGCTACTAAATATCAAGATTTTACATGACACACAAAAAGCAGATTCTTGTTTTCGAGTAGCTGTCACTACTCTAACACTTTCAAACATGAAATGGTCTGTGGTCCAAAATAGATATGTGAATACATTGTAACCCTGATATAAGAGAGTTGTAGACTTTCTCTTATATCCATGTTTCTCTTATATCGTCGTTTGTTCTATTTTATATACATTTCCACAGGCTGTGAAATGGAACCGGATAAATATCTCTTATATCCGGGTTTCTTTTACATCAGGATATCTTATATCTGGGTTAATAGCAGTCAGGGAGCCAGACTCTCATTGACAGTCTAAGACGATTGATTTCGTGCTTCAGTCGTTCACTTTTTCGGAGGCTCTTCCTTCGGGTGGAAAGGAACCCAGACGAGGCTCCGCTGAAGTGCAAAATCTCGCATGAGTTAAAGCAGACAAGTTAATTAGCCTTGTGCTGCGTCTATCACGGGCTTCTGCCCACGTGGGGAGGCAGAAAATAATCCAGAGTGTCAGTGAGAGTCTGAAAGGATTGAGAGAGTGCGTCAGTCGTTCACTTTGTCTGACTCCCTGCATTCGGGCAGATGTTGGAAATAATACTGAGTGTTATTGACAATTATTCTTAGACTGTGCTGCTTGTGACTCTAACAACTTAGCCTCTCCTCACTTCTAATTATTGTTGTTCTGATTTATCTATGTTTGTTTTGTTTGTAAACAATATTCAACAGCATGCATGTTATGCTGTAGATATTTCAGCACACCGCATTAGGTATCGTTCTGCGACCTGGGCGATACAACAATTCTGCTGACAGCCGATCAGACCATGAGTAAAGGGGATTTCATGGATTATGAAAGAACATTTTATAGTAAATAGAATGTAAACACGTTCCTCAATAAACGACTGTTTCCTATGTATAAACTGGCATCATAATATAGACCGTTTCCTTTCTCTCATTCTTTATTATTCGTTCAAATTTTCCTTTCCATTGTTCTTCCTTCACTCTTTTACATTTACGTGCAATACAAAATATGCGTTCGTATGAACTATTTTGTGCAGATAAGTGCTTTATATTGGATTTTTAAAATGAGTTAAACTTCTGTTGGAGATTTTGGCGATTGTGAAAACATTAACTAATCTGCTATATTTTATTTTATTATGAAACCACTGACAAACTTGCCAGGGGCCATAAATTTGTCGATATACGATGACATTTTACCCTGACTCGTCACAAAACGTAGCCAAACGTATCATTTATGTACGAGACCTATGCACTCGGCTGTCTAGTTCTTCTCTAATTAAAATCAGATGGGAAATAGTGTAGAATGGCGGTGACTTTCTTACGTTTTATACCAATTATTCTAACCCATTCTGTTTTTCTATCTAGCTTTTAGCTATCGCGTTAGTGTCGAGCGTATTTAAGTTCACATGCTTCTATCATTGCATTTGTTTTTAACCAAATAACATTCAGTCAGTCAGTTAAGTGCCATACGTGAAACACGCTTGGGCTATCATGTCTCGAAAGAGACATGACTGACTGGGCAGAAGATTATCCTGCAGTAGGTTGCCATTGCTTTCTGCGGTAGATTGGTTGCTAGCCAAGGCTATAAAAACTAATCTGTCCTGTTATTTAACCCCTAATTGGAAGGAAGAGACGGATTAATACCTTTCCTAAGGGTGTTTGCGCGTAAGTGAATAGAATGAATTCAACTGGAATTTGAACTCGGCTCCCCCATTTCTTGTTCCGAGCCAATATCCACTGCACCACAACGCACATCCTCAACATTATTCAGCTATAAATATTTTTACAACACCAACTAAACACATGTAAGATTTTATTTTCTTCTAAAATATGTACATCCATATTGACCTACTTGAGTATGTTTATATTTAATTATACATAAATACTTTTATGTATGTAGATATGTAGTGTAATTGAATGACTAAATGCAAAATCAACACATTGTTTCATGACTTTCGTTTTTCGAAACAAAGTCTTCAGACTATAAAAAATTTTCACGTTATATAGCGACCTAGCTGCAATTAATGTACTTAGGTATGCGATCTACACATTATATTGAGATCTATATGCCTAAATCTAATTTGGTAGGAGATCTACAATTTTATATTGGGATCTATGTGCCATGAATCTATTTTGTTATTGCGACCTAAATGACATGCATCTACTTTGGTTTGCGATTTGCGCTTTATATTGCAATCTTCGTGTCATGAATTTAATTTGATATGAGTTCTATACTTTCAATGGTCATCACGTCTCGTGTATCTAATTTCAGTTTGAGGTCAACATTTTATATTGCGATCAACATCACTTTGCCTTGCTATGACATCTGTATTTACACTGTGATCTTATAGTGGGTTATCTATTATTTTCTGTTAGTAGTGAGAGTCCGTTCTAGTGAAGGGTAGGCGAACATAGTAGCCGCTTGACTTGGTCAAGGGAGATACTAATTACACTCGTCTGTCTCCGTCGGTCTGTCTGTCTAGGTGCTTTCTGTCTCGGCTTTTTATTTCGACTTTTTGAATCACAGCAGCTCATTTGGGATTTCACACTTGTATTTGGTTCTGGGCTTCCCATTGATTGTTAAGTAAAATTCGCGTAGGCTCGCGAACTGGAAATTTAATATTTAAGTACTTTTTAGTTTTCAACCGGAACATCTGCGCGGAGCCGGCGGCTCAGCGACGACTTTTGGTCATTTGCTTTTTGGTCGTGAAAGCGCAAACATCTGGTCCATCGCTTTTGCTCGGTATCACCACAATCTGTGTGTCATGAACCTAATTGGGTATGCAATCTACGCATCTTTTTGTGATTTACAGATCAGGAATCTACATTGTTATGAGATCTACATTTAATATTGTGATACGGCATGAGATCTATAATTCATATGGCGACCTACGTGCATTGAACTTACTTTGGTATGAAATCTGTTGTTATCTATGTATCATGAACCTACATTAGTATGAGACCTATACATTATATTGCGATCAACCACTAATTTGTTAAGAGATCTACGCTTTATATTGAAATCAATGCGTCATGGCTCTACACTGGTATGTGATCTGCGCTTTATATTAGGTTCTAGAGTTTTCAACATTAACAAAATGCCAAAAGATTTAGCAGCAGCATTGTAACATATGTCAATATCTTCAGGCGCTAGGAATTTCGCTTCGACATTTTTATTACTTAAAGTAAGCTGGAGCGTACAGCGGCGGAAACATCGTTCAAATGGCAACCAAGATGAGGACAAGAGTCCGAATAATGTAAATAATGTCAATATCTGTCAGAAATTCAATTCTGCTTCAAATTTAAATTTTATCTCTTTTAGCCGATTTTATTGGCTGTTCCCACTCTACGTATTGTCACTTATTTTTCTCTTCACTTTCTTTTTCTCTATCTTTCCTTTTCCTTTTTCTTTTCCTTTTCTTGATTTCTCATTTAATTATTTATCTTTTCTTTCTCCTTTCATTCTTTTATCTATCTTTTTTAATTCGTGTGAAAAAAATAAAAAATAAACTCAAATGTGTTGTCTAATAATAAAAAAAGGTTAAATAAAAACATTTATCAGCACCATTGTTAACTACTTGAGTAGACATTATTTTTGCAAAGTCCAAACAAAATTGTACAATTTGTACAATTTGTACAAATTGTACAATTTTGTAATTGTCTGCAATTGTTCACATGTTCTAAAGTAGTGATAATAAAAAATAATAATAATTATATATATATATATATATATATATATATATATATATATATATATATTAAATCCCCAAAAAGGTAAACATAAAGGTAAAATTCCCCCAAACCAGATAATATTAATATAAATTTTACTAATAACAAAAATGATCCAAATGGAAGGCTCGAAGGAAATAGCATTATCTATTTTTGGAGTCAAATATATACATTATATTAAAGAAATTCCGAATTCAACATACGTTTTATAGCTATGTAAGCGAGAATAAATCTCGCTTCTTCATATTATATATATATATATATATATATATATATATATATATATATATATATGTATATATATATGTAATTTTTCGTAAGATGCTCGATATCAGCATAGAGCATTGATAGCTTCAGTGCAAAAATATGGTCACTTTAACTGAGCTGGTTCACCCCGACCTTAAAGGTCCGTGAGGCAAACATTATAATACTTTCACTCATTGGGGATCCCTGATGACTGAAAGCATCATAACGCTAGCCTGATTTTCTAAGTCGGCATGAAACTGGTCAGTTAAATTGACTATGTTTATGCATTAAAATTAAAACGATATATATATATATATATATATATATATATATATATATATATATATTCACAATAAGCACGAGAATTCACTGAGAAAAAAGACTGGCTAGAGAATGTATTCAGGAAAGAATAAAACGGGAAAAGATTTCAAGAAGATAGAAATGGCAATTAACTTTGCTTTTAATTTTTTTGAAATTGTATCTATCAAGAAAGCAAGTTAGTGGGAATAGAGCCCCACGGTGGGAATAGATACGAGAAAAGAAATTATTGTATCAGAGTTAGTAGTTTAACTATTAACTATTTAACTATTTCAACGGAGAATGATGGGACCTAGGTTCTAACCTATTGGTACGTTCAAATTCAAGGTTTTCCGGGTACCTGGGAAAAAGGCCCTTCAATTTATATGAAAATATTTCTACGAAAACACGTGGAAGACTCATCACATCAATGAGAAGTTAAATGTGGTCGAGATGCCAATTTAGGGTCGATTATATTGCAGATGAGTCTTTGTATTTCCTCAAGATCCTCGAGATTAATAGCAGGAGAACCCGACCTGAAGCGTCAACATTATTGAAGGCGTGGACGAATGGTAGATTTATATGCGTGCAAGATCGATTCTAACGAGAAGAAATATTTAGCCAATTCGGTCGAGTTTCAATTCTGGGTTAAAAAGCAATAGGCGTCTAACCGTATTGATGAGCTGTGATAAAGCGAAATAGATCTGTCTGCGGATGACTATATATATATATATACACACAAAAGGAAGCGGCTTGATAGTAAAATCCCAAACGAGATCCTATTAATATTAATTATTAAAATTTAAATATTAGAACTAATCCTGCCAGAGAGTTCAATGTAATTAAAATTATTTATATACAGAGCCAATATACATATTGCATATACAAAAAATTCAAATTTTCCAAGATCGTATGGCCATTTCAACGGTCTCTATCTACTATTTCATCTTCATCACATAGGGGGCAGTAATTTCCTTTCTTCCACCATATATGGTCAACCACACCTGAATATTCTATCTCCCCTCGTGTTACGGCCTTGCCATCTTCTTGTAGCTTTACCTTAATAGGGCGGCCTATTTTTCCTTTATATTCCTTTCTACAGTTACATCCAAAGGCGTACACACAATTCTTAGTCATATCCTCCTCTGTTGGAGGGATCTTACTCTGGAGAGGTAGCTGCGAAGAGTAGAACCACTTCTAAAGCTCGTTTTGATGTTATATGATCCATAGATACTCTGTATTTTCTCCGATAACCCCTTCACATAGAGTAGACAGACTGAGAGTTGTTAGCTGATATATATATATATATATATATTACAAGTAGTACACACTAATGGCTTAGCTGTACAGTGTAATTAAAGAGAACCCAATACTTAGTAGAGCATTGTTTGTAGAAATATTTTTATTGTAAAAGTTTATAATAAAAAAAAATGGTTAACTGCAACATTGAGTCATTGTTTTTCGGTGCTTACTTATTATGACCTCGTCAGGCTGTAAAATATGTTTTTCTGTTAGGAATCATTATATATCGATACTTACAATTCTTACTATATCCAGACAATTAAGTAGGGAGATTTCAGACGGTTTGTCACAATTAACTAATAGAAGACATGTCATGATGGATAGGAGGAAATCTATTATATGGTTAAAGGTGTAGAGAATTGAAAAACATGAAAACCCATACCTTTTCAGTGTCAGTAATGAAACTTTTGGGTGTATGCATATGTATTTTAGCATGTCAGAAACAGTATCGGGTCTATTCGTGAGAGGGTTGCAGGATTTTCTTTAACTTATTTATCACTTAAATTTGTGTAAATGTAACTAAGACGGGAAAAATATAATGTACGTTAAATATATGTAGTCGATTTCATAAATTATCTATCGGTTAACCGAAAAAAATAATTATCAGAAAATGATAACATTAAGATAGGGGTTAAATTATAGATTAATAATCTTGATATATCATATTGGAAAATAAATTAACTACTTGAGGGTATATATTAGCCAATAATGACAGTTGAAAGTTGCTTCGCTACGTTTGTTTAAGAAGTTTAATTTAGGAAATATAATGATTTGCAATTTTTCCTGTAAGCATAGAAAACATAGATCATGTAAATATTTACAAGTTCTGCCGTTTTTAATATTAGGTGTTTTAATGGATTTTTTAATTGCCAATATTATGATGGAATTGATATGCTATTGCGGTGTCTTATTATTAAAAGGTAAATGTGCTGATAATAGCAGGTTTAAATGTGTTCTTTGTACTACCAATATAAAATTACTCTACTGTCGTATTTTCTATGGTAGAAATAGTGCACAGGTAGACTACAGAGTCAGTTAAGCATTTTTTTTTTGTAATGGACATTTCGTTTTCAAAATATTGCAAGTATTGTCTTTGCAACCATTAATTAGGTTTTCTATTGCTTAATTTATACAAACCCTCCGTAATACCCGTTAATTGTGTGGATATGGTAACAGTTTTGTTGTATTTAATTTCTATGTATAGCTATTCCTAACAGAATAAATATTTCACTGCCTGACTAAGTGCTAAAAAGAAAACAACAAAACTACAACGGTTGTTGTGTTGCAGAAAACTATGTTTTAATTATAAACAATTATAATAAAAATATTACTATATATATATATATATATATATATATATATATATATATATATATATATATATACACGCACATTTTTGCCACCATTTTGCAAACAGGTATGTTCTTGTAGTTTTTTAAACATATCTCAGATAAATAGATCTTGTAAGGACCATCCATCCAGATCACCATGGACAGATATTTATTAACTTCCACCGAACAGCCCCTAATAAAATATTTTTAAACATTTTCCTGCCAGTTACCGTATATCAATACACGGTGCAATTTTAAAACAGTCACAATGTCGGAAATATATGGAAACTTATTTGAATACTTTCAAACAGTTCGACTCACTTGAACATACATTAACAATATGCAGTTAAAATTAAATTCTCAAAACATTCATTTATTAAATTTGATGCGATCCTTATTTAAATAGATATAATATGAAGAACAATTTTCGAAATATTTCAAATGGTTTCTAAATTATGTAACTAAAAATGATTATATCTGGTCTCACGGACAAGGATCTCACGATGAGAAAGTATACTTCTAACATAATTCGATGAAACTCGTATTCTCTACGACCAACATATCGCACATGACATCAATATTTCTATGAACAAAAATAATGCAAGTTTACTTTATTTGCCCTTAAAGATGTGACTGTTTATGGCTTTTCACAGCTTTAATTTTTTAGCACTAACTAAGGTTTAACACTTACGACCTCTCCCAATCCCCATATATCTTACACAAATGTATTAAGTAATGTTTTCAAGCGTCCGTTTGCCGCTGTTGATTATTTTTGTGACCTGTGAGTGCTACCTTCACGAAGGCATTCATCATCATTATATATTCAATAAATTTCAGCTGTATATTTCTAGTTACTTTCTCTACCATATTCTTTAAAATTTCCTCATTCCTCATTTCCTCATTGTATTCTCAACATACTTCTGTAAATGAACCTTCGGATTTCTGATGCATATGATCTACTGTTTGTAATTAGACTGCCCAGGGCGATAAACAGATAATCATTGATTCTAGTTTTCTTTTGCTGTATTGTCTAGGCCAAGTTGCAGGTTCAATTTTTGAGTTGGTTATCAATACAGTGTGATGTGCAAATGTTGCTAAAGTCGTGTTCGCTAAAAGTAAAGCTTCGTATTTCTGCTAGTTCTCTGAGTACCCTCAGCATTGCAATTTTTTAATTAATACAGTGTTGATAAGGATAATTTTTTACGCTTCCTTCTTTCTGTTTAGCTCCTCAACCTGATTTCTAATTGATTACTGATGCTTTTCTTCAAGTAAATGTTTCTGGATGATTCTAATACATTTCGCAAATAAATCAAAATCTTTTAACAGTTCACATGCATTTCTGTGTAGAAAGTTATAAATTTCTTTTGTTTAACCATTTTTATACAGTTCTTCACCCAAAATAATGTTCAAGATTCATTCACAGTAAGGTGTTAATAAACTATCGAAAGAAATTAAAGTAGGAAAACAGAAGAAGATATTAAGAGGATTTGCAGGAAGGATAATGGCTGACACTAGATTTGAAATGGTTAAACACATAACGATCGATATACTTCGTCTTGTGAGATTTGTTTCACAAAGTAACAGTACTAAGGATGAAACATTTTGAAAGGAAACACTATTTACAAAAGAAGTATAAAGGAAATGACGACAAGTCGAAACCATTTATCTGGCATAATTAGCTCAAAAGCACTAAATTGGTATTTCTTAAGAATGTGGCCAGTTTGAATATTAGCCATACAAATATAGAGAGCCTTGCGAAAGGCTAGCAGCGTTGCGTTTACAGAAAATAATTTTTCACCCACAAGGTCAGAAAACACCGTCATTGTTCGGGTGTAAGTACTGGGCAGAGTCACCCATGATACTGTAATCCATGAAACAATATTTTCCTGCACTTTTCTTCTTCGTATTCTCCTTCCTTTTCTAATATAGCCATTTTGAATTGTGTTCATGTCTCCTATTTTGACATTTACAAACACACACACACACACACACACACACACACACACACACACACACACACACACATACACACATATATATATTTATATATATATATATGATCGATACGCGTATTTAAGCAGTTATGTTTATAAATACGAGTATCGATCAAAATAATGTTCAAACAAATAATTTCTAATTGTCAGCTGTTTATAACCAGGTTTGTTTATCTGTGTTATATATATAGAGAGACATTTGTAGATAGTCCTGTTTCGCTGAATCACAGCTCAGCTGTACTGTTAGACATTTCGATTGGTTCTAGCTAACATCCAAACGCGACCGAATTGAGATCAGTCGGCAATTCTATTACTAAGCTATGGCTACTTGGTGGAGGAACGTAGATTATAGGGTGTTATATACACGATTTAAACACATGCCAGTAGACAAGATTTATGAAATTCATTACTGAATGAACGATGCGTAAATAGTGGGGGGTATCTACTGTTGATAAAATCTAGTATTTCTCCAGAGTACTCAACTGGCGTGTATATATATATATATATATATATATATATATATATATATATATGTATTCTTTATTTTTAAACGAGTTAATACAACCTAAGTTTTTACCGTGTGGTGTCTTCAGCCGATTCACAATAACTGATTTTACCGGTTTTTTAAGGACACTCATTTAATGGATGAGCATGTGTGTTGTCTTACAGTGGATATCGGCTCGGAACAAGAAACCGGGGAGCCGAGTTCGAATTCCAGTTGAATCCATTGTATTCACTTACGCGCAAATACCCTTGGGAAAGGTATTAATCCGTCTCTTCCTTCCAGTTATGGGTTAAATAGCAGGACAGATTGGGTTCTATAGCCTTGGTCGGCCACCATTCTACCGCGGAAAGCAATGGAAACCTACTGCGAGATAATCTTCTGCCCAGTCAGTCATGTCTCTTTCGAGACATGATCGCCCAAGCGTGTATCACGTATGGCACTTAACTGACTGACTGACATTTAACCGGGATTTTTTTGATCGCTTAAATAACGGGGATTTTTTTTTAACGTGGTATTTTCAAAATCAGAAGAAATTATAACGTTTTCGTTCATGGTTTTGTGAGCTTAATAGGTATGTTATGATATTGTATGCTTCCATATAATCATAATTTCTGTTCTTTCATTCAGTAATTGGTATTTCTTTAAGAATAACCTAATAGCTAAATTTTCTTCCTGGCACAGTCTACATATTTCCCACCATTGTAAGCCTTGGCTGTTTTCACTATACTGTAGATATTGTGTTTATGTATTTTAACGTGTTTGCTTTCATATATAAAGAGACTTTGCCAGTTTTTAAATCTAATTCTACATCTGAATATTGAAATATTTTTCAGTTTGTTTCTACTATTATCTCAAAATTTATTTGTTTTAATAATTTGTAAAATTCTTTCCTTATTTTATCATTTTCTCTTTTGTTGTTCGGTGCTCTTATTAATCCATCATCTCGGTGTAATCCGTGGTTCTCTATGTGGATTATTTTGCTGATTTTAGTTAAAATTTATATATCCATCAATTTTAAAATTTCGGCTCCGTCATACGACCTAGCTGGTATATCAAAGGTGTCGTTAATTGATTTGGTAATCCGTGTTTATCATTCTGGAAAAGGATTGATTTGCGGCAATATAGGATTATATCAATATGTTCTGATGATATGTTTATGTACCTCTTAGCGAAATTGAACGCATCCAACACAACTTTTTTTCATTAATTGAAGAAATATTAATTTCCTCAAAACTTTTTTTTATTATCAAGTCTTTTTCAAAAATTGAAGAAGTATGAGATTCATACAACCGTGGATGAAAATGATGTAATTTCTTCTAATTTTGAAAATTGCTCGTTCTAAAACTTCCGTTACTTGTGCGTTCAAAAAATGCAAAATCTCCGTTATGTGATCGTTCTTAAAGTTATGGTAAAATGAGTTATTACTAATCGCCTGATGACAACACATTTTAGAAACCTACGTCGTGTTATAACTCGTTTACAAATTAATAATATTCAAACGTTCTACAATATAATTGTATTGAACATTTTTTAATACAACTGTGTACTGGCCTGTTTTTATTATGAATAAAAATTAAGTAATTAAATAAATTATATATATATATATATATATATATATATATATATATATATATATATATATATATATCAAAAACCCACTAATAAAAATCCCTCCACACTCAATTATATTAGTGAATGCCCCCACTATTACAAAATGGAAATTATAAAAAATCTATTATACCGTGCAAAAGTCAATTCATCTACAAATCAGATCTTCTGCAGTGAACTAAAAAACATAAAACAGACACTCATCAATAATAATTTTCCCAACTACATAGTTAATGAACAAATACATTACTTTCTTAAAAAGCTTAACATGGAAAAAACAACACATGATACTAACCCAACCAATCCTAAACATATCACTCTCTTATACCGTAGCCAGATGCACTCCAACTACCAACTAGATGAAAACATCCTAAAAAAACTCATAAATACTAATATTTTTCCGACAGACTCTAACAAAAGAATTAAGTTCATTATATATTACACTAAATCCACTACATCTAATTCATTTGTCCGCAACGACTCTTCCCCCACCGTTAGTGATTTGCAAAAAACCAATGTAGTATATAAATTCATATGTCCATTTAGAGAATGTATCTCTAACAACCTCAATAAATCTACATCGGCCACACCACAAATTCGCTCTCACGGCGTCTGACGTTGCACTTAAATAAAAATTCAAATATATTCCGTCATTTAGAACAACACGGTTATCAACGCACACTTCTGAGAAAAACGCTTGTTGATAACACGTACATACTCAAACAAGAAAATAATAAGCAGAAACTAAAAATCCTCGAAGCACTCTACATTAAACAATTTAAACCTGGTTTGAATACAATCAATTTCGATATTTCCAACAACGTACTCAAATGTCTGTAATCAGACCAGGGACCACAACACCACTATTTTGTCACTGTCTTCGGCCATCCGCCACGGTAGGGATGGACTTATATTTTCAATTCAGTTATCTTTATTGTTAATAGCTTAAATGTTCTATGTTTACTGTGTGTTAATATTTACTCTTAGATAATGGCTTATGTGAGCCGAAAGCTTAGACCCGATAAAAAATTCAACAAATACTGTGATTTTTTGTTGTCTTTTAACGACATCACCATCAAGTATATCAGACGGTATGAACGGATCCTACACAAAATTAATAGACAAAACTTGTCTATATTATTCAATGAAACCTGCAGTAATATATATATATATATATATATATATATATATATATATATATGTGTGTGTGTGTGTGTGTATGTGTGTGTGTGTGTGTGTTACGAAAAGATAGAGAGAAAGAGATTCAGCAAAATATCTGGAGACAATTCAGGAGAATAACGACTTGTCTTTCGTAGTTCTACCTATTTGCGAAAACACTGTTTACTACAGTACTATACTTTCCCGACAAACTTATATTTGTATCATCACCTAATGACATTTAAAACATGGACAAGTTACTGGACACTTTGGTCAACGTTGTCCAAGCAGTAGTTCTAACTGCTCATGTCGGGAGGTTAAGTTCACCATTTTGTTCATCAGTTTTGATTGTAGAGTTCAGAGGTAACTTATATTTATTCTGTGATATTTGAATACATTTTTAGTATTACAATATCCATAAAAGCTTTTCATTTCCTGAAGCGTGTAAACATTTTTAGATGTTATCTCTCTTTCCCTCTCTATCTCTCTCACTATATATATACATATATATATATACCCCCCATATATATATATATATATATATATATATATATATTACCGTTTCTCGAAGGGTGATAATCTGCTAACTTGTCTATACTATTTTAGCATCTTTTTCTTTTCTGTGCGCAGGGGTTATATAAAAGAGTGAAGAGAAAAACGAACCAGTTACAGGGGGTGTCAGATAAAGGGCAAGAGAAGGAAGGGTACACAGGTTTGAAAAGAGTTGCGAATGTATTCAGAAGGAAAAAGAACAAGATACACCTGGTTATGCAGAAAGAACTGGAGTCAAGTGGATAAGAGATGGGAATTGACACTGAGTTTAAATTCCTGGAGGTTGTAGCCGTCAGGAAGCAGGTATACGGAAGGGAGATCTACGGGCGGAAAGTGCAAGAAAAGAAGCTGATGGAGGAGAATATTCGGCTGCATTTGGTTGATTTTACTGTAAAACGGTGAGAACTTTTTTCTAGTCTGGTTGTGCTAGTAAACTCGTCGGAGCAGAAGCCATGAAAATGTTTATAGAAAAGACAGAGGGAAGCCATATCTCGCCGGTGAAAAATTGGCTGGCGTCGAGCTGCCAAGTCGGGACCAATCAGATTACAATATATATATATATGTAGAATAATATATATAATATATCTATATTATTCTGTTATGCATTTGCACATAATGTTTCAAATATAAGAATACACACACACACACACACACACACACACACACACACACACACACACACACACATATATATATATATATATATATATATATATACATATTTGAATGTCACATGTTAATTGATTAGGTATGAATACTGAATAGACATGCCAGGTAGCGTAAACGTAATATTGGCGATAATTTTCTAAACTTGTCAGCAGAATCACGTCAAGTTGCTTTTTTTCATTTAAGGATTTAATTTGTCTAGATGACTCATTGTTGATTTCCTGATATTTCCTAGTGTTAAATGGGATTACACTAATTATGTAATTAATTTTGTAAATATCGTATACTTCAAAAATTGGAATTAATATAAAAATGTAAAGGAATCTGGAAATTTGTTTTGTAGCTACGAAGTCTATCCGTATTGTGTTTGGAAACCTTAGTTATTGACGTTCTTAATGTTTTAAGCTGTAACGCCGATTGTGAACGAGTTTGAATTGATGCTGTATGGGATTTCTATAATCTCTGGGGTCAGAAAAGATGTAGGTTATGCGTAAATATAAGTTAGTAGGACGGCACCTATTAAAATCTTAATATCAATTACTGTCTGTGAATTTAGCATGTAGTGATTTAGAAATCAATCGTTAAGTTTGCTTCGATCGACAGGAGCCTGTTTGCCCTAAGGGGAAAATTACTTCCTCGAAGTTTACGCTACGTACGCACTTAAAGAAGCACTAGTGACATCAGCAAGAAACATGGTTCCAGAGGAAATCAGACACAAAAAATAACGAGTGAATGGCTAAAGATATTCTTGATATGATGGAAAGGAGACAGAAAATTATGTCAAGACATGGAACTGAATACAAGAAACTTCAAAATATGACCAAATGCAAACAGGCTAAATAGAAATGGCTCAACAATAAATGTTCTGAATTAGAGAGATTGAGCAATACTAAAAAAGGAGAAAGTCATCAATAATTAAAAGAACTGACAGGACAAAGAACATGTTCCTCAAAAGGATGGGTAATATTCAAGGATGGAACGATCATATTGGAGAAAGAGGAAATATTCTAATGATGAGCCGAATATATAAAAGATCTTTTCCATAAGTAGAGAGAGCAACCGATAGTAAAAACATATATTGACAGACCGGAAATACTAACATTCGATGTGAAATCATCAATGGTCAAACTAAATAAGCACAAAGCATCTGGACCAGACGGCATTGTAATAAAGATGTTGAGAGCTTTATAATGCTTTGGCATAGAGAAAATTATGAAAATATTTAAATGAAACCTACAGCAGAAGTGTAATACCAGATGACCTAAGCAAATCAATTTTCATAGCTCTGACTAAGAAGCCAGGTGCAATCGAATGCGAAATCCACCGATTTGGTGAGCCACATAACGAAACATATTGTCAGAATCATTACGAATAAAACGCAAAGCGGAAAATAAAACAAGAAGAGTGCTGTTTTATCAACGACACTGGAACAAAGAATAAGGTATTTAGGCTTAGGATGCTATCAGAAAGGTCGATACAAATGAAAAAGTAAGTTTACCTGTGTTTTATAGACTATGCCAAGGCTTTCGACAAACTACGACACAAGTAACTGATAGAAATGCTCAGTAACCTGAATGTATTTGGCAAATATATCAGAATAATCAGAAACCTCTATAGGCAGCAACCCGCCTGCATACAGACAGAAAATGATTCAGCAGGTATAGAACGATAGAAAAGAGCGAAAGACAAGAATGTGTCTTTTCACCGGATCTATTCAATTTGTACAGCGGGAGGAACCGTAGAAGTTATGCCAGGATTCGACATTAGCAAACACGATCTGAGCAACCTAAGATACTAAGATGATATAGTGCTGATGTCTGACACGGAAAGAAAACTAGAAGACCTTCTGAAAATATAGATGAAATAATTCAAAAGAAAGGAAAACAAATAAACGATAAGAGAACCGAATGTATGATCATCAGCAAACGGATGAACTAAAAATGCCAATTACAGGTTGGGGATACTAAAATCAAGCAAGTACAAAAATTTAAGTACGTGGGAAGTGTTCTAACGGAAGACAGAAAGTGTGACTCTAAGATCTGAAGACGAATTGAAATGGTCAAGGACGCATTCCAGAAGCTGAGCAAAATATTAAAAGAGAGGAGAATTTCGCTAGAAAGTAAGAAGAGAGTACTGGATTGTTATGTGATGTCTGTCCTTTAATATGGCATTAAATGCTGGACTATATCATCAAAGATGAAGGAAAAACTTGAAGAAACTGAAAAGTGGTTCTACAGCAGAATGCTGCGGATATCATGGATTGAGCAGATGGATAGCCTGAGCATATGGATGACAGAGCGTGGTTTTGGTGGAGTAACAGGAGAAAGCATGCTAAGTGCTACCAGGGATAGAGAGACGAGAAACGCCTTTATCTTCTATGCCTGAAGGGACATGGCACATAGAAGAAAAAGAATTACAAATTTTAATAATTATTTGATAACAGATACAAAAAGACTTGCAACAATAGCAACATCCAAAATTGATAGCACATGTAACTCAAAGAGAAAACAAAGACATATTCAAGACGTTGACGTTAGGCACTACTTCAAAGACAAGTTTTAAGAAGGAAGCCTTTAACCTAACTGTAGAATGTCAGATAACAGTTACTAGTCTTGGGAAATCTTTTTTCCTGAAAAACTGTTTTAGGAATATTTTTATAAAATTCTACTGAGCGTTATAGTGGCTGCTCGGAAAATAATTATCAAATAATTTCTGATATCGAAACGGCTTACGTTGCATTCATTTAGAGACTGTGTAAGACATAAGATATCTAATGGAAATATATTCTTATATAATATTTTATTAAATTTTAAAATCCATTCTTTTCATGCAGGCTATATATACTGTCATATAAATTCGTTTGTTATGCAATGTTATACGAATTAAAACTCTAAATGTTTCTAATGCAGTGTTAATTTTTAAGCTTCAATTTTCTTTTACAATATTGATGTGTTTTTATTTAATATGTTCGCATTATACCTTTTTTCTAGACGTAAAATAATAGTTTCAATTATTCAAAAATTATGATTTTCGACACATTTTCCTGTTTTGTTTCACTCTCCGTTCCAAATCTATAACAGCTGCGCGAACATTTTTGTTGCATTGAAAGAAGGCGTTATAAGTCAAGGACCAGGACAGAAATAATTTTCAAAATCCAACAAGAAGAAACTCACAAACTCATACAGAAATATACGCAATAATCCAATGGAAATTATCACGTGGAAAGGATGTTCACATAATTCATTTACGCGTCAGATGATTTCTTTTAAAAAATATCGATGTATGATAACATTAAAATAAACAGATCCAGAAAACGAATTAATTTATGAGACAAAACAATAATATAGATACTACGTTCTGAAGTTAACAATAATAGATCCGTGGGTATTACCGTATATTGAATGCATTCAGTAGAAGTATATGAAAACAGAAAGCATCAAGTAGACATACCAATCGCATAAAAGGAAACACAGTAATATTTAGATATTATCTAGTATCTTACACATTCAGTTGTGCAAATTGTATTATGTTTTCATGTACAGAAGGTACCCTTTTGTTATGAGCCTTATCTTACTTTTAACAACAGGAAAATAAAATAGCAAACCATTTCACTACAAAACGAAATAAATAAACAACTATTTCAAGAAGTTGCAAAATGTTAGTTCGCAGACGAATTATCGATTAGGATAACTCGATCAGCAGAAGAAGTGAAAATGTCGATAAGGTTTTATAGTTGAAGTAAACTGATTAGAGACGGCAGAAATCCGAGAACCGGCCATCAAAACGTTGAACAAATGAAGAATTGTTTTTATTTTTTGGGGGAAATCTTATCGGATATTGGAGACTGGCAAACATTTCCCAGTGGAAAGAGACTGTAAGCCGGGGACTTTTACTAAACAAGAGACTAAATTTCTCTGTAATGCATGATAAGTGAGTTTAGGCCCATCAAATTTTTTCATCGGTTACAAGATTTACTTTTATTAGTACATTGAAAATACACACACACACACACACACACACACACACACACACACACACACACACACACACACACACACACACACATATATATATATATATATATAGTAAATTCTGAAACAATCGTTGTAGTAGCGTTGTATTATTCCGAATAATTATAGCGTTATATGAATATATATATATATAAATAACCATCAACATACAAGCCTGTTTCGCTGTATCACAACTCATCAGTGTGACTAGTTATCAGATATATATATATATATATATATATATATATATATATATATATATATAATCCTCTATTGTTTTATTACACCTATCAACATACTGTCCCTTTGGGTCTTTAAAAGATTTTTCAAAAACAAAAAAAATGAACTATTCTTCTTAACAAACCATGAAGAACCTTAGTAAAGCAAAACATATAAGAGACACTTTTTCTTACTTATACTTTATTTATTCTATTTATTTTTTTCAGATTGTATCTATATATTCAACTAACATATGAATGTATGTAAATCTCTCCCATTTATTTACATATAGATCACGTGTAGAATGGGTTACCCAAATGTAAGTTGAGATATGTCTGTCATATATGTGGGTACAACAAATTTTGTGCATGCTTCTGTAGAATCTTGTGCATGCTTTTATGATCATTGAATTATTGTATTATTGTATGCATTATTGCATGTATAAGATGGTACCTAGGTATAATTATTTCGCATATATAAGAACGGACCTAATTATGTATACATTTTTCCGATCATTCTACCCATAGGTATACACGTTAGCATCAACAATCTGAATGAGCTAGACCACTAGATATGGATATAGAAGGGTAAGGTTTATTAAGACTTATGAAAAAAAATTTATCACCTCTTTTGGAAATTAAATGTACATAGACGTACATTATCTTTATGCATAGAGATAAAAAGTTGCACGTGTACTTATATAATTATAGTTGTGTTTACATATACATATGTTGTAGGCGATGTATAGGCATATATAAGTAAATCCATTGGATGTACGGAAGTAAGAGAATATTGGCGTAATTTGGGAATATGTATAAGAATTATTATCAATTATATGTATGTATATATAACGCTACTTATACGCGCGGAAACCCGTTTTTATAAGATGTATATGTATGAGTACACAATACGAGTAAAGCGGTAAATATATGTAGACAGGAAGGAAGTCACATTTGTAAGTATATGTGGTAATGGACACATATGTGTATATGGATATAAATTAGTATAAAAGGATGGGTTAGTTTTATGAGGTCAAACAGACACCAGCGTCCAAACATTTAGAAATTGCTTTACAGGTCAAACTCTTCACGGAAGCCCGGCAGTCCCTGACAGATCTGACCACAGTACATTTATCTTTCCCTTTTCTTTCTTCTTATTTTTATTTTTCATTTTCATTTTTATATTTTTATTCTTATCTTTCTCTTCAGTTAAAGAAAATACATATTCCGGCAAATTTTTTTGTACCAAGTGGAAGTTATATTGTAAGGTCAGATGAAATGAGCTAATTAGCTCATAGAAATGAATTATAGTTTATAACCACTTGAAATGACGTGTTGAGTTTTCCTTTATATATATATATATATATATATATATGCTAAAAAGTCTGCCTACTTCTACCGAGCGCCCACAGCCCAGAGGTAAAATCGCCGACTGACGCCACTTCGGTCGGGTTTCAATTCTGGCTTAAAAGCAATCGGCGTTTAACCGTACTGATGAGCTGTGATACAGCGAAACAGATCTGTCTGCGGATGACTATATATATAGGTATAGGTATAGATGTCCAGCCGTAAACGGCGAGGATAACCCAACAAGATCAAATTAATATAAAATATTGTGTTATCTATATAGAGAGTGCAATGGATGCTATCCAGAGCAATATGGTATTTATAAAGCGAAACGCAACACGTCTATTTAATTACTCTCTCTCTCTCTCTGTATCTCTCTCTCTCTCTATATATATATATATATATCGTCGATAGATATGTACATTGTTGCCATTTTATATTTTTCATTTCGCATATGATTGTTGTTTGTTTTTGATTTTGTCGACTGCATATTATAGTAGGGTTACTTGTGCGCCATATGTCTGAAAAAAGAGCATCGCGACGTCATTCACACATCAGAAAGTTGAAAACAGCATGCTGTACTATCTGGATTTTTTGCTGGAAGCTTCAATATAAATATTTCAGAGTCTTTGCGTTACAATTTGTGGACTGTACAGAGGCCTGTGAAAGAGTTTATGATATATACAGCAATATCATGCTGTTTGGAGTGATTACAAATGATGGTAACGTTATGCCTCCATTTCTTTTCCCACACGGCCTTAAAATCAACACTGAGGTATACATCATCTACTTCTCTGGGTCATGATAGTGGCTGATGAAAGACACTTTATCCGGCAACAGGGCTGTGCACCATGCCACACAAGTAGGGGAACCCATTCATGGATGCCAGATTATTTCTGCGAGCACATCTCCTCTCATATCTGGCTACCAAACTACGCAGACGGGAACACCCATGATTATTACGTATGAAGCGCATTTGTAACAACAAAGATAAACTGAAGCAGTAATTATGCCTGCATTCAACAACTCTAAACAGAAGACCGTCTAGAAAAGTTGCAGGAGATTTCGAAGTCTGCAGCTTGTTATCGGGGTCATTGGCGACTTTATTGGATAAATTTACTCTTTACTATATCAAGATATTTTTGTGTATGTGTGTTAAAATGCAATGAAAAATTCATTTTTAATTTTTTCATTTAGACAACAATTTATTCAGTGCAACCTGTGTATCTCTCTTTCTCTCTCACTCCCTCACCCTCACTCTCTCTCTCTCTCTCTCTCTCTCTCTCTCTCTCTCTCTCTCTCTGTATATATATATATGTACAGGAATCTTCAATCTAAATTTATGACAGTGGATCTTCATGTGATTTGTCCCACATCTGAAATTTTCCGGCACTCATCAAACCACGACGCCCATGAACAGCTTTCCATGATCCAAACGGTGTTTAAACGCGTTCAGGTGGGTTTGACCGGCGTCATATTAATGTCTTCCATAGAGTGTAAAGAAACCCTCTATGGAAGTCACTACATTCTATTTAGCTTACTAGATATAAGCCTGTCACATCCTTAATTGAATATTGTCACGATTAGAGCTTCTACCGTATGCAAATACCTGTAATCTATTATAGGAGACTGATATAGCCACAATGATTGTAAACACGGGGTTACTACTGAGATCTCCAAAATAGGCGTGGATACTTTTCAACAGGTATTCTCAATTGACAGAGGACATCGTATATCGAACGATGTAGAATATACCCACAACTTCAGAAGTATAAGGATCAGTCTGTTTACCACCTGTTTTCTCCTCGTATTCCGTTAGTTGACGTCATGGTGTCTGTGTCCATGCCGATTCAACATATTTCACAGCACAACTGATAAACTTCTAGGTATTCAACGACATCACTCATAGGAAGAAAACCTACAATTATATTTCGTTACTGCTGAACCATACGTTTTTGAACTCTGGTGTTGTTGAAGTATTCTTATTCATCAATGCTATCATAGAATTTTCATTGGCCTTTAATTAAAAACGAAAATCTACTTACAAGTTTGTAGTCAATTTGCAGAGTTCACAACTGTGACTTTAGTTTCGGAGGATTTGCATAAATCATGAACCATCCAATTAACACATGACAAAAATACCAAAAGAAAAACAAAAAAAAACAAAAAAAAAACAGGACAATTCATCAAGCCACGCTAAAATAACCGGTTATGCATACGACTATAAGTGATGTCACGTGTTCCGCTGAGACATTTTCTTGCAACATGGTGTTAACAAAAGCATTCTGGATGTATATGAAGGTTAAAAACTGCTGATCGTCTACTGGATAAACGTTTGGCATTTCTAGCATTGAATAAATTTAGGATAACAGCCATTTCAACGACTAATGTATCGCAGATAATTTTAACAAGATACCTTCTTTTACGATCACTAATGAACCCTTGTCAAAAACCCTGTGGTCTAATAACCCCCACCTGGTACACTGATGACAACTTAGAACGAGACATGTTAAATGTTCTACGATTTCAGAAACTGAATATAATATCCATCTGATTGTTATTATGGTCTAAAATGTCTCGTTGATATTTCGGTAGCTACCGTTCATTTGTCATGATCAGCGGAGCAGAAATACATATTTGGGTGTCTCCATGATGTAAGATTTAATTGGCTCCACTCCTCCTTACTTGTACATTTTCTAATTGTGTTCCTTTTGGAAAGTCAATCTCTTTCTCTCTCTCTCTCTCTTTCTCACTCTCTCTCACTCTATACACACACACACACACACACGCACACACACACACACACACACACACACACACACACATATATATACACCCCATATATATATATATATATATATATATATACACACCCCACCCCTATATATATATATATATATATATATAGAGAGAGAGAGAGAGAGAGACAGAGTGCAAACAGAAAGTGATACGCATATTAACAGGCACACACACAACATGTGTGTGTGTGTGTGTGTGTGTGTGTGTGTGTGTGTGTGTGTGTGTGTGTGTGTGTGTGTGTCAAAATGGCATTGAACACTAAGATCATTACCGACCGGCGACATGTTTTCATCAATGAACTCAATTTTGTTCAGGATATGGAATATATAAAATACTTTCGTCTATCGGTTTTGTCCTGAGTGCTCTATTTTATATTGACATACCTCTATTAGGGATATTGAGTACTTTTACCCATAAATATAGCATGCCTCAAAAGAATTTTCATCACATATATATTGATATATCCCGGGATGGAATATCAGGGAAAAGAATAGTGTAAGAATAATACTTAACACTGAATATAGATTAGAATAGTTTTATTATACAACAGTACAATAAACCAATAGACGTACAAGAAAAATCAACGAATAGTAACAGGAATAACGATAAAGTAGCAAATGTCTCTGCCTATGACGTATGCGTCTGTCTAGTGACGTATGCTGACGTATGCCCCCAGTTCGCTCTAGTCACAATCTATTATAGACTCTACCATATCCATTAAGGGGTAGGATAGGATGTTCCTGTACAATACCTCCTCCCGAGCTAAATTCTTCGTGGAATTTTGCTCAATATTTTTTTTCTTTTGGGATCTGGATATAAGTGCTTTGTTTTCTTTCTTTTTCTCTTTCTTCTTCTCCTTGTGTCCTCACTTTCACTAGCTGACAGCCTTTACACTGTTCCACCAATTATTCGATATCTTGATCCATTCTAGGCCAGTACACATAACTCCTCATTAAGGACCTCATTCGTGATATGCATGGATGACCCAGATGGAATTCTTTTAAAATCCTTTTTCTTAACACACTTGGTATTATCACTCTCTGAGCATACATCAGTGTCTCGTTACAAATTGAAAATGGTGAAACTTTTCCTCTTTTATTTTCTTTATTTCCTTTTACTTGCTTAAATATTTTAGCAGTATAGTCATCAGTTTTCGCCTTTTTTTCAATTTCTTTCGGCGTTACCGGTAATACGCTAATGGTGTTTACTAGTACATCCTTTAGTTCCTTTTCTTCTTTCAGCGCCGGTATCACCGTTTCTTCTAGCAACTCAGGCTTTTTTAAATCAGTCGTGAAAGACAATACGCATGTGCAATTTCTTTAGATGGAATAAATTTCATTTTGAAATTGTAATTTAACAAAATTACAGACCATCTTTGTAGCCTGTTCGCTGAATGAGTTGGTACAACATTTTTCGACCCAAATATTGATAACAGTTTATGGTAGGTTTGCAGTACAAACGCTCTTCCATAGATGAATCTGTGGAATTTTTTACCGCATAAATTATAGCTAGTGATTCTTTTTCTATCTGGCTATAATTTATTTTCTGCTGGAAGTAACGCTCTTGAAGCATGAGCGATAAATTTTGTTGCGCCATCCTCGAGTTTGTGTAATAATACAGCCCCAATGCCGTATTCACTTGCATCCGTTGCTATAATTAGCTCTTTCTTCGGATCAAAATGCACGAACGCCAAATCTGACAACAAGCACTTTTTGATTTTTTCAAAAGCTTCGTCGTATTCCTTCGTCCAACACTACTTTATATTTTTTTCCAATAATTTTTTTAAGGGTGCTCTTAGGTCGTGCATGATAGAAATGTAGAAGTTATAATAATTCGCCAACCCCAGAAATGACTGTAGCTTAGTTACATTATCTCGAATAGGCATATTTTTAATTGCTTCTATTATGTTTGGATTAGGTTTTCTACCTTTGCGATCGATAATTTGACCTAAATACTCAATCTTGTCCAAGCGAAATTCGCATTTTTCAGGTCCTATTTTGAACCCATAATTACTAATTCGCTTAAACACTTCGCGGACATGCATTTTATCTTCTTCTATACTTTCACTTTTAATCAGAATGTCGTCTAAATATGCCATTGCATAGTCAAGACCCGATAACATAGTATCCATGATTTGTTGGAATGCACTAGGTGCTACCTTTAAAACAAACGGTAGACGTTTCAATCTATATAATCCTCTATGTGTGTTTATTGTCAAATACTTTGAACATTCTTCCTCGACCTTAACTTGTAGATATGCTTCTGACAGATCTTTCTTTGAAAAGATATTTCCTCCATTTAACTTTGAAAATATCTCCTCTGGGGTGGGGAGCGTATACTTGCGATCTTTTAAGCATTCGTTTAGTCCGTTCAAAAAATCTGCACACACACTTATTTTGTTATTTCTCTTCTTTACATAGACCGTAGGTGATGCCCAGTCCGAATAATCTACTTTTTTAATAAGTCCATTTTTCTCCAATCTTTGCAATTCTTTGTCTGTCGCCTGTAATGGTGCAAAGGTAACTTTCCTTTTCGGTTTGAACACTGGTCTGATTTTGTCCTTTATTTCCCACTTCAATTCAGTTTGTGTACAGCAACCCAGTTCCTCCAAAAATACTTCCGTGAACTCATTTTTTAAGTCTTTTACGAATTTTTCAGTCTACATTTGACGCATTTATCCTTCTACAAAACATATTCATGGGCTTTTCCCATAAATTAAATAACGCGATTAAATTTACACCAAACAGATTTGTATTCTTTACTAAAATCACATAGATTTTAGTCTTGTATACTTTGCCGTCAAATGCTACTTTCGCGAAAAATTCACCTTTGAATTTTAATTTATTACCTGAAATGCCTCTTACAATCTTTTTAGTTTTCTGTAACTCTGGTCGGCCTATTTTTCTTAGGTATATTCATCTAGTGTAGAGATATCACTTTCGGTATCCAGTAAACAAGTGACATTTCGTCCATTTATTTTTATGTCCACGTACTTTCTAGTACCGCAATCATTTGTAACTTTCTTCATTACCACAGTATTTATCCTTTTGGACTTTCGGTCTCTTTTTTCCTACACATTACTGCTTTGTGCCTCTTCTTTGCACATTCAAATCATATTTTATCTGTAAAATAACATTTACTTGTGACGTCATTAAATTGGCCAAATGCTTCGCAGTATGGTTTTCCATTTTCGTAGGCCTGTTGCTTAACTTTATGAGTTCGAGCAACGTTTATTTTCAATATAAACATTATCTCTTTTAATGTTTATCAATTTTTGGCATTCTTTTGATATTTTCTGTAGCGTTATTTCTGCATCCTGATCCAACATTGTGAGAAACTTAGAACGTACTTCCTTATCTTTCGGTGCCGTTAACCCTTGTGCAAAGATTAAACATTTAAACATGTCTTCTTTGATATCTTTAATTTTAAACCGTTCGCATTGTGAGTTAATTTTTCCAGCGTACGTAACAAAGTCTTCATGTTCTTTTTTTACGATATTTAAACACTTATGTCGTGTATAGAACGAACGTTCCCTTTATCCAAATATTTTTGACAAAATTTCGACCGTTTCGAACGAATTACAGGTATTTTCTTTAAAATAAAGTTTGTGTATTTCATATTCCCCTGAGTTTCTATCTTTTGTAATAGTACGAAATCGTTTCGTATCTTCTATATTACGAAGGAAAAGTAATTCCTTCTTCAGGATTGTATACAAATTATGTAAGAAAATTTGAATTACCCTCTGCAAAGAAGAATCTAGAACCTTTCTTCGGTTCGCTCTGCTTTAATACCATTTTTTTTCAAAACCTCTTGTTGAAGTATCATTTGATGTTGGAGATCCGTTTGTAGTTTTTGTTGGTTTTCCTGTTGTTTTAATATTTGTTCTTGGAGATCTGTTTGTATTTTTTTTTACCTTGCTCTTGTTGCATTAACTGTTGGACCGCTCCTCCCAGAGTTTTTACAAATTCAGCTAATTGTTCCATATTTTTTATATGTACAGCTGACCAATATGTTATACTCTTCGGCAAGAACAACAGACGTAGTTGTTTATGAGGAGGTAAAAGAAACTACCTCTTAACTTATTTTTCTTTACAACCTTTCCAAATTTACGTCGTCAATCCGATATATGGATAGAAGTTACTGCCTACCTTTTTTCAATCGCGTAAATCTCCAAATCTTGGTCGCCAAACTGATATTTGGCGAGCTTCGCGTAAATACCGAATCTTTTTTTACCAATATGATATTCTAGGGAGTACCACGTAACGGCCAAATCTTCGTCGCCAATCTGAAATAACCCGGGAAGGAATATCAGAGAAAAGAATAGTGCAAGAATAATACTTAACACTGAAGATAGATTAGAACAGTTTTATTATACAACAGTACAATAAACCAATAGACGTGCAAGAACAATCAACGAATAGTAACAGGAATAACGACCAGTAGCAAATGTATCCGCCTATGACGTATGCGTCCGTCTAGTGATGTATGCTGACGTATGCCCCCAGTTCGCTCTAGTCACAGTCTTTTATAGATTAAATCATATCCATTACGGGGTGGCATAGGATGTTACTCTACAACATATATATATATAGGTGTTTACAACAGGTGTTTACTCATACAACCAGACTGGCAACTGGGTCTCACCCATTCACAGATAGATTAACCAAATGCAGACGACAATTCTACTCCTGCAGTTTCTTCTGTCGCACTTCCCGCCTGTGGAACTCGCTCCCATATTCTTGCTTTCCTGAAGGCTACAACCTTCAGGAATTTAAATGCAATGTCAATACTCATCTATTAACCACTTTACTCTAGTTCTTTCACCACCCCGTATATCCTTTCCGTTCTCTCCACAGCAGGACTCAATGTTAGATAATATATATATCTATATATATATATGGACACATTTCAAACTTTCTATTCTAATTACGCAAATCTGAAATGTGATTTGTGGCCGAGCAGAAGAGAGGATTAATATTTCCCTAAAATGAATGAAAGCAAATCTAGTTCTGCCGATTAAAATCAAGTTTTGTATGATAGGGAAACGTTAGGGCTATTACCAGTTGTGTGTGTTAGGAAGGAATCGATTGTTTTTGTATGGAACCTGCCATTCCAGGAAGTAAAAAGTTGCAGTGTGATGTAAAAATCTGGCAGCCGGAAACACAAATAATGCATGTATATATTGATAATGTGCTAAATTTGGTATACGTAAGAATGAAGATTGATATTAGAACTCTTGAGTTCGAATCGCGACACAGTGCAGCAGATTCTAATAGAAAATTTTAAAATAAGAATTTCTCCAGACATGATACCACGAACTGAGAAATTGATTTCAGAAATTGTTTCGTAATAATGGATTTCGCTTAACTTATCTATGTTTGCTGCTGTCACTTTCATCTTGGTAACCTAAAGAAGCTTGCCATAAATGTAATTACCTAGAATTCACTTAAAAAGGTCATTCATGGAGATAAATAGTCAATGTATATATATATTTTTACAGTCTTTCAGTGGTATGAGTAACAGTAGGATGTGCATTGCGGTGCAGTGGATATAAGTTCGAAACGAGAAATCAGAAAACTAAGTTCAAATTCAAATTGAATTCGTTGCATTCACTTACGTGCAGATACCCTTGGGAAAGGTATTAATCCGTCTCTTCTGCCTCTAGTTTGGTTTAAATAACAAGACAGATTGGGTTCTATATTCTTGATTGGCAACTAATCCACAGGAGAAAAAATTGAAATCTACCGCGGCAATTATTCTTTTCAGTCAGTCATGTCTATTTCGAGACATGATCTCCTAAACGTGTATCACGTATCACACGTAACTCACTGACTGAAGTAATATCACCAAAATTGTAAGAAGACAGGAATCTAAGTTATTGTGTATTATTGTTTGTGACTTTTTCTTTCTGTTATCTGTGCCTCCTCGGTCTTACCTTCTCCTCTGATCTCAAATGGAACCAATACATTGAGTCAATAGTGAAATCCACTGCTAGGAACGTTAGGTCACTGTGTCGGGCTAGGAAGTTTTTCCCATCTGAAACTATCCTTCATATATACAAATCAACCATTTGTCCCTGCATGGAGTACTGCTGCCATATATGGTCAGGTGCCCCCGCTGTTCATCTCCGTGTTCTTGACAGGCTCTAAAAAAGAATCGGTAATATTATAGGTACCGACTTAGCGGCACGACTACAGCCACTTTCCCGCCGACGAGATGTGGCTTCCCTTTGTCTGTTCTATAAATATTTCCATGGCTTCTGTTCCAAAGAGCTTGAGTCACTGGTGACTCCGCAACATATGTTTACTCGTGCAACCAGACTGGCAACTGGGTCTCAGTTGCCAGTCTTAGATCATGCCCCTTGAAATATACCTCTTTTGATGTTTATTTCATCAGACTTATAGGTACTATTTGTATGATTGAGGTAAAGGGTTGTTTTCTATATCGACATGCATAGTTTGATGAAATTGAGGATGACGGGTGATATCTTGTACGTATTAAAATCTTTAAAATCCAGGAATGCGGCACACTATCGAATGCCGTACGATATTCTATCCAGGTAGTGCTAAGATTTTTCTTTGTATTGTAGCAGTTTTCCAGTATTATTCAGTTAATAAGCAATTGATCTTTACATGTGTAACAGCCACGTTTACACCCTTTTTGTTCAAGCGGCAATATGTCATTTCTTTCCAAGAATAAATATGTCTGTTTTGTTAAAATAGATGTTAATGGATTGCATGTTGTCGGAAGGCATGTGTGTAGTTCGTTTGTAGTTTTGCTGATTGTTTGTGTCACTCTTCTTGGGTAGAAGAAATGTAAGTTCTTTGGTCATCCATGCAGGAATTTTAATGGCATCGTTCACCATTTCTTGGGGTTCTTTGGCTAGACTTTTATGTGATGTATTTAAACAATATAGCCAAAAGTTAGGAAATTTATCTATACCTGGAAATTTGCAATTGTGTGCTTTTTCCGAGCACATTTAACATCCTCTTCTGTGATTCCAGTCCATGTCTGTTCTGGTTTATTTTTGATTCGTTCTATCTCTTTTGCAATCCAATCTGCTTCTTTCTTCTGTTCTTTAGGGAAAACCCATATTTTTTCCCAGAACTGGGAGGGGGGGACTATCACTTCAATTCTCTTTTTACCTATTTCCCTGCAAAATTTCTTTGCATCGGTTTGAAAAATCTCGTTTTGTCCTTATAATCTTGATCTTTTCTCATAGCGTCTTATCCTTTATCCTTCAGTTGTATTGTTTGCTTTATCTTTTCCTTAGTTGATAGGACTTCATTTTCATTTCTAATTCTGCCTTTTCTAGTTCTTACATTTATTCCTCTTGTAGGTCGTCCAGTACTGATAGTTCACTTCTAAGTTGTTCGATTTCTTTTTCTATTTTTCTTTTTTAAGGTGTATCTTCATGTCTGCGCGACTGCCTTGTTTTTAATTTGATGTTCAATTTTTGTTGATACTATTGCTGATGCATATATTGTTTCGTTGAGATTTATATGAGTGTCTTCTTCATCCAAAATTAATTTGAGTGCTGCATTGTAGAGCTTAATAGTTCGGAGCTTATGCTTTGTTGGTTGTAATTTTGGGAGCTGTTCTCGTTCCTCTATTGCAATATTTTGTATTTGACTTATATGGTTCCTGATTTCTTCCTTGGCTTCTTGTATACTGTTCTTGTTTTCTTTGTTTTGTTTTGTTTTTTTTTTGTTTTTTTTAACAAAATACTCTAGTGTAGTGATGTTTGTTTCGTTGAGCTTTTGCTACGCCCAAGATTTTTTTGTTGTTATTTTTTTAACCAGCGTCTTTCATTTTGAATTCCAATCCCGTCTCTGTTAGCTGTCGCTTGGCAAACCATTTAGAAGAAGGAAAACTCTGAATAACAACCTGCAACTCAAGGTGTAAAATCGTGCCGAGGAGAGTATGGATATTGCGTTATGAGGTCAGAAACGATATCCTACAGGCTTCGGGACCCTGTTTGTAAAAGATCGTTACCCACCGTGCCGGGTAACTTTGGCTGGACTTTTGGACCCGTGCGTCACTAGGGGGAAAATATGAGAAAACAAATAGAAATAAAAAGTCTAGTGTGGTTCTTCCGTGGATAAACAGGGAGCCCGTCCTTCAGGAAGGAACCTACCTGAGGTCGAAAAATCTGCCATAGGAACAAACTCCTACACAAAGAATGAATCTTCAGGTCCCAACAACCAGGATAATCCTAATGATGGCTCTGAAAATTCTCCAGCTAAATCTATAACCGTATATTTAAAGAAAGGAAAAATAAAATGGTCTCGTGAGGAGTACAAAGTCGTTAGGAATGCATTTCATGAAGCGTTACTCAAACCTCTAAAAACATCAATCGCCAAACATATGACATTTGGCGAGAAAACGTTGGACAAACAAAAGCCAATGTACGAAGATACATCATGCTAAATAACCGACTGACAGAGTCTGAAATTAATGAGATGAAAAGAATTGCAACCAGAATATACGAATCAACAAAATATGAAAAGGAACCGGAATCGGAAATAAAAAGTAGTAACATCAAACAAGCCACAGGTCACAATGTAGAAACCGTGATACACACAAATCACTGTGAAGATAACGCTGTAAATTTACAAGTGCTGGAAAGGTGTGATCTGAGTCAGTTACAAGACGATAATAAAACGATTTCAGAACACTTTATTATTATTATTATTATTATTATTATTATTATTATTATTATTATTATTATGTCATTTTTCATCATATTGCGATTTCTGCTTTGGTCCCTCTACCAACCAAGTTTGCGGGGAGAACTAAGGCAGGTCGTGGTGTGTCGTTATGGATCCATTTCATGTTTTTGTATCTTCCCTATCATCCCCAGCATTACATAGATAAAGTTTTCCTCAGTGTGTGGGCTGTACTTAATAAGACAATTTTTGTATATCTCTTAAGCTGGGGTTTCCAGGGATTCTTTCAATGTGTTGTTTTGTTCCATTTTTTATCATTCCAAGTGCACCTACTATCACTGGCACAACTCTTGTTTTCAATTTCCACATTTTTTCTATTTCAATTTCCAGGTCTTTATATTTTGACAGTTTTTCAAATTCCTTGATTGCTATGTTACAATCCGCTGGACAAGCCATATCAATTAATAGACAAGTTTTCTCCTTCTGGTTTTTAACAATAATGTCTGGCCTGTTTGCTTCAATTTTTCTGTCTGTGTAGATGGTGTAATCCCATAGAATGGTTACATCTTCTATTTCTGTAACCGGTGCTGGGTGATGTTCATACCAGTGTTTGTTTACAGATTTTCCATAATGTTTGCACATTGTCCAATGTAGATATTGCCCAACTCTATCGTGGCGATTTTTTATTCATTTGGGGCAAGCACAGAACAGCCTGAGATTAGGTGGTCTAATGTTTCTTGGTGCTTATCACAAAACCTGCATTTTGGATCCATATTATTATGCATAATATTTGCCTGAAAGTTTCTAGTGAAAAGACTTTGGTCTTGTGCTGCAAGAATAAAGCCTTCAGTTTCAGACTTTAATCCAGATGCACGTAACCATCGATGAGTATTAACTTTGTCAACATTGGATTTATTGGCACGTTCTGGATATTGGCCATGCAGAGGTTTTTCTTGCCAGCGCTGTTTCATCTGTTCAAGAGCTTTATCTTTGGCTTTCATTTTCATATTTTTTGCCGCAATAGTTGGTTCTTGGCTTCTGTTTTGCTTTTCTACAGAATCTACTAACTGTAAATCTTGTTTGTATTTACTGCCTTCTTTTCTTACTGAATATTTTTTCTTTCTTTCTTCATGTTGCCTTACTAATTGTACCATCCAATCCTTTGTTGTTTCTATGTATGTTAGTAAGCCAATAGTTGTTGTCTTGTATGACAATTCCAGCTGAATAAGAACTCTTCCACCTTCTTTACGAGGTTTGAATAGACAGTATACATCAGCCTTTGATGATGCATCTTATGCTTAGAAAGACGCTTTCTTGTTTTAGAATCCATTCGCCTGATGTCGTTTAGAGTCCAGTTTAAGATGTTGAAGCTATACTGGACAACTGGGATTGCAAGGCTATTAATATCCATAACTCTGTTCTGAGAATTCAATTTAGTTTTTAATATCATTCGTAGCCTTCTATAGTACTCTTTACGCACTATTTCCTTCATTTTTTTATGGTGAACACTTTCACTCTCATTTACACCTAGGTATGTATAAGCTTCTTCTGGTTTCAATTCTTTTATTGTTACAGCAGGGTCTAAGCTAATTGAGGATGTTTCTTGTATTGATCCACGTAAAACTGTAGCTTTAGCACATTTATTCAAATTGAATTTCATTCCAATGTCTTCGCTGAAGCATTGTACAGTTTGCAGAAGACCTTCCAGCTCATTATCATTCTTAGCATACAACTTTAAGTCATCCATGTAAAATAGATGGCTTATTTTCTTTTGGCCTATTTTATTACCACATTCTCTCTTATTAAGTTGACTGGTTAGTGCTATTAATGATATGCAGAATAGTAATGGAGACAAAGAATCACCTTGAAATATACCTCTTTTGATGTTTATTTCATCAGACTTATAGTTTCCATTCATATGATTGAGGTAAAGGGTTGTTTTCCATATAGACATGCACTGTTGATGAAATTGATGATGACGGGTGATATATTGTATATATTTAAAATCTTTAAAATCCAGGTATGTGTCACACTATCGAATGCCTTACGATAATCTATCCAGGCAATACTAAGATTCTTCTTTGTACTGTAGCAGTTTTCCAGAATCATTTTGTTAATAAGCAATTGGTTTTTACATCCATAACAGCCACGTTTGCACCTTTTTTGTTCAAGCGGTATCATGTCATTTCTTTCTAAGAATAAATATGTCTGTTTTGTTAAAATAGATGTTAATAGTTTATATGTTGTTTGAAGACATGTAATTGGTCTGTAGTTTTTCGGGTTGTTTGTGTCACCATTCTTGGGTAGAAGAAATGTAATATCTCCATTATGCCGGTGTTATATTCAGTGAGTTGTAAACCGTGTTTCTGAATATTTATCATAGAAATTGCATTTGGGGACTAACATAATTTTTCAATATGAGCGCTTGATAATGTTCAGATGACAAGCGTCGATCCTCTGCAACGAGTATAAAACCTTCACTTTCAGCTTTCGATCGTGCACTGCGTTGTTACTTAGAGGTACGGTTTATTTAAATTACCTTCTTTAGTATTGGTGCAACATTGGTCGTGAAGTGATTTATCTTGTCATTGTTTTAGTTTCTGGACGATTACAATTGCTTTTGCTTTCTCTATTATTATTATTTTTTTTTTTGCATTTTCAGTATGTGTATTATGTTTTACTTGTATTGCTCCACCAGCTTGAAGTTCCATTTTGTAATTGTTGGCTTCCTTTATGACTGAATAAATTTTCTAATTTCTATCTTATTATTTAATACATATCAACATCCAGCCTTGTGTGATTAGGTATATTCGAAAGTTGATTGTTGTTGTTATTTTATAACATTATTCTAACTGAACTTATCATCAGCCTCCTACGAATCTGACGACATAAATGCAGCTTTGAGGTGATGCATTTGATAGCAAGTGAGAATATTTCTCCTTTTGACGTCTATTCGTTAAATGTCAACTACTGTCCAATTACGGATGTTGAAAGTGTCTTACACCTCAGAAATTGCTAAGGTATTTATGGCGGATATTTTGATTTTGAATTTAACTTGGTATCTAATACCAACCGCACACGTCTATATTATTCTTTTCTTTCTTTCACTTTCATTTGTGTATGCTGTATTCCATCAACTTTGCTAATTCCTAATTATTTATAAACTTCGTTTTCTTTCAGTTCACTAATCTTTGTGAGAAATCCAGATCTATTGAGTGTGTTTCTGTAATTCAACCTTACTTTAACGTTACTTTGGCACATTGAGCTAATGGGAAATTCATACCTGTATTTACTGCGATATATTAAACTATTGAGCCTATTCACCTGACAGTCGTCTTTTGCAAAGAATTTGATAGCGTCCATGTAAGGTAGGTGACTGAATATTTTCTTTTTTTCCTTTTTATCAATAATTGTTATGGCTTAGATCCTGCATAAGGGGGAAGACTGACCGACAAAACGTAAGTTTGACAATGAATCACATTAAAAGATTCCTCCTTCGATATTTAGGCGGTCGAAATTTATCAGTGCCTCTGATGTGATTTAGATATAATGTAGTTTTCAATATTCATATATATATATATATATATATATATATATATATATATATTTCTGTACATGATAAGTGTTTTTTATTTTATTTTAGAGATATAATTTTTTAGGGATACAAGTTTTACTCTTTAGCACATTTAGGAGGAAGAATATGGATTCATCCCTTTCCCAATGATATTTGCGTATAAGTAAATAAAAAACGAACCCAACGGGAATTAAATCTCGGCTCTCAGATTAGCAAATGCCTAGGAATTACACAATAAGTTTACTGTACATCCAAGCTAAGAGAAGCCGTTATTTCTATGTTGTTTAATAGCTGACTGCAAAAGATTTGGATTTTAACTAGACGTGGCCGTAAGTCTTAGACTAATAAGATACCTAATTGTTTCTTTCATTTCTACTTAAGATCAATTTTGCATTTTCTGCATCTGCGACAAAATATAATTTTTGTAAAGACATGACTTGATTCACTTTAATAATAAAACATTGTAAGAAATATTTTCTTTATTCAAACCGATTTGAATGTGGATTAAAACTAATTCTCTCTTTCTCTATCTTTGTTTCTCTCACATTATATATTAAAAGTTACAATTTTTATGGATAAAGTCAAAATGATGACAAACTATTAAACAAAAAAAATCCGGTTTTGCTCGCGCTCGTCAAATTTTTAACTGGGAAAACTTAATTTAACAGTCATTGAAGGGGAAAAACTGCTAGAGAATGATCACAGCAACGCCCAGCAAACAGTCTCGCTATTTACACATCGAGGGTCAGCAGGACATGATTTGACAGATCCCAGCCTCTTTAAATGAAAAAGTAAATGTGAATTGGCAAATGCGTAAAACCAATCAGCACTAAAATCCATAGCATTTTTCTATTTTTCAGACTTTCTATTTTTTATAAGACGTTCGCAAATTCGGGAACAATAGATGTTACAGACAGGTTCATTTTCTTGCCGCTAAATAGTTCTACTTTGGTAACTGGCACCGCAGCCATAATTACATTTGTAAATTTTCTTAATGAGAAGACGTCCATACGACTTGAAGCTAAAACAGTTATAGTACCAAACACAACACGCATCTAGGCAGAAAAACAACATTTCTCTACATCAGAAGAAATTTGTCTTTCCCATCACTGAACATTTAATTTTTCTCATCTTTTATAAGTTATACTAATTTCTTTTAATTAAAATTTAAAAAGCGGGAGCGAAAGCGATTGTTTACTTTTTTAAAACATTTTTTCTCATAAGGCTCGCAACATAAAGATTGTAACTTTTAAAGCAATACTCAAGATTTGTAATACAATAGATCTGTTTAAATATTTAAATTAACGTACAGCACTAACCTAATTATGAAATTAAATAAGATATTACAGATTAAAGTACAAATAAGAACTTTGAGGAATAAAACTTTCTTTTTACGAAAATGTATATTGCTCCAGTTTTACATCTATTATTCAATTTACAATCAGAAAAGCCAAACTTTTCTAATTCTAACTGGTAAAATATTACATATATTTATAAATACTTTTCTAAATCTTTCGGATAGGATTGAAATGTTTTGTGAAGCATAATTCATTATGGTTTTAATACGTCCACACATATTCATTTTTTGTTCTATTGTGGTTCTTTCATTATATAAGATTTGTTCATGAGAGGAGTGGTCAGAAATTAGCATCTACATTTATAAATAAACTGACGTTTTTTAGACACAAGAGATAAGTTTACATGGAAGAACGGAATACGAGCAAAATTATTTTCAATTACACCTCCTATCAATTGTCTGACCTAGAATCTTTTGTTCTTGCTCTTAGGCTTAGAATATTTGTGATTCACCTACCAATCTAGATAAGGGAAATATATTTTCTAAGTTTGAGGTGTTGTTTTCGCAAATTGTGAAGCTTTTCCCTCTTTCTTCGGATGCTCTTGGCAATCTCAGATCTAAACTAAAGAATTATGCTCACTTGTTTGTTATTTGGTAATCCTGTTGTTACTTGTGTGTCAAATTGTAAAATTAAGCACATATGTATGATCAGATCTTAAAAAGAAAACCGTGATTTTAGTGATTCGTTGACCTGATCAAGTGGCTGGTGTATTCTTAATGGATTACACCGTCTATGTTAAGTTGTTATCAATTTTGAATAATACATTAACATTTATAAATTTAGGCCCTGTTGAAAAATGTGATGCAAACTCTTGAATAGAAATAAATTTCCAGACAAAACCTATAGAATTGGGTTAAAACCGGGATTATTTCTCCAATAAAATCTAATGACTCACTCAAATCCCACCTTTATGGTCTTTCAAAGTTATAGAAGTAAGGGGTGTCGTTAAGACCCATCTTTTTAATAGTATGGTCTCAATGACATGAGGTAAAAAATACTTTGCTAAACTGCTACAGCCGCTTTAGCAGCCCTACAGCTCATTCACCATAGACGATTCATCGTCCCTTGTTGAGCTTATCAAAATTTGTTGTTCCTCTGGCAAGTTTATGTGTTCATATGATGTATGCTCCTTATTTACTTGTGTTTTCCTCATAGAAAGAATTAATAGTTAGGGTTTTTCTTTATCACTTTTCTTTGTTTCGTCCAGATATTCCTGAAGCTATTTTCGTGGCTGTTGAATGTAGTTTCGACAACATGATGCATCGTCAGATTGACGGTGTAGACATGAGCTCCTTTTCAGGTTCTGCTTTAGCTAATATTTTTGTTGCGTTATATGAGGAGAAATTATGTAATGAACTATTTTGTCCCTCTTTGTATCGTCTTTATGTTATGATACATTTTATTTACTTAATGGTGAAGCTCAGGCCTCCTTAATAATCTCCATGCTTCCTTGATGTTTTACTGATTAAGAAAGAGGTTAATCCCAAACTTCTTTTCTTTGCTGTATTGATGCATCGGGCACCAACATCTTTTTGTACCTCCGTGTAGAGAAAGTCTATTTTTTGGTTCATACACGCGATGGAAAACATTCTGCCCTTAAAAGCGCAAAATAATACTCATAAAAATTGAACGCATAGAACGTTGATCTTTTCTGATGAGTCCCTTGATAGTGAAATGAATTCTATAAAGAGAAATTTTCAGGTTTTTATATTTTAATAGATTTTCAAGTTCCTTTGTTGCTATGTTACAATCCGCTGAACAAGCCATATTTGTTAGTAAGAAAGATTTTCTTTATATTAGAATGGTGACATCTTTTCTTTTTTAACCGGAGCTAGGTGATATTCGTATCAGTGTTTGTTTACATATTTTCCAAAGTTTATGCACATTGTCCATTGTAAATATGTCACCACTCTATCATGATTTTTATATTCATTTGGAACAAGTAGACAATATCCTGAAATTAGACGGACTATTGTTTCTTGGTATTTGTCTATTATTATTATTATTAATTATAATTTTTTTTATACACAAAGAGGCCTACAAACTACTTTTTCTTTGATTTCTCTTGTATAAATATTTGTCTTCCGTCTTCCAACACGAAATATAATGTCAGAAATTGCTTCATGAAATTTTCTCTGATAATTTTAATAAAAAATAAGCAAAAGAAAAGGAAGGATTTTGCGAGATATAGCTCTTCATAATGTGTATGATGTATTTTTAGTAAAGTATTTTTGTATTTCTACAAAACATGAGCTATCTTGAATCCTGTAAATGTGTTTATCAAAAAACCTTCTAACCAATTAGAGAGCTCTAATTACAAATTGAATTATTGATGTCAACGTGTAACAATTTTTTAAGATTATTACTACAAGAATGTGGCATTTTGTTAAATATTTTAATATTCAAAGATAATTTACAATCTGCGGGAAATACCATGTCAGTATGACAGTACAAGTGTTCTTTTGATCTTTGATTATAATGACTGGTCTATTAGCTTTGATTATTTTGTCTCTGTGTATTGTAATAAAAATGTGACAGGTGCTACCTCTGAGAAAGTGTCTAGGTGAAGTTCAGATCAGATTCTTGTAGATTCTTTCTCGTAAATATTGCATATTTTCCAGTGCAGATATTGGCCGATCATGACGAATTTAATATTTAATTAATATAATATTCAATTTTATACAATATACTCAGTTCTTTCAAGGTAGTTATCACAGCATCAGGAATTGGTATCAACCCAACTTTATTATCATTAATATCTCAGTTTCATTATAATTCGTTTTCTAATAGGGTCGCACTATCTAACAAGTTTCCAAGAAGACGTAAGGTAGATCGTGGTTTGTTGTTATCGCTCTATTTCATATTTTTTTATATCTCCCTAACATCCAGAGCGTTATATAAACAACGGTCACCTTAGTATGTGGGTTGTATTTAACAAGACAACTCTTTTTTTCAGAGATTCTTTGAATGTGTGTTTTTGTTTCCTTTTTATCACTCCAAGTGCACTCATTATCACTGGTATGAGACTTGTTTTCAATTTCCAAATTTTTTCTATTTCAGTTTCCACGTTTTTATATTTTGACAGTTTTTTGAACTCCTTGATTGCTATGCCACAACTCGCCGGACAAGCCATATCAATTAATAAGCAATTTCTTTTTTGTTCTTTAACAAAAACGTCCAGCCCATTTCCTTCAATCTTTCTGTCTGTGTAGATGGTGTAATCCTGTAAAATGGTTAAATCCTCTACTTGTGCAACGTGCGCTAGATGATGTTCATACCAGTGCCCGTCCACATATATTTCACAGAGTTGTACATTGTTCAGAATAAATATTGCCCCACTTTTTCGTGACGATTTTTATACTCATTTGGGGCAAGTACAGAACATCCTCAGTCTTCTGTTTCTTGATATTTATCACAGAACCTACATTTCTGAGCCACTTTATTATGTATAATATTTGCCTGAAAGTTCCTAGTGAAAACAATTTGGTCTTGCATAGCAAGGATAAAGCGTTCAGTTTAAGACTTTAATTTCACATCTATGAATACTAACTTTATCAACATTAGGCTTATTAGCACTTACTGCATATTGGCCAGACAGAGGTTTGTCTTGCCAGCGTTTTTTCATCTGTTCAAGAGCTTTATCCTTGGTTTTCTTTTTCATATTTTTGCCACAATATTTGCTTCTTGGCCTCTGTTACGGTTTTCTACAGAATCTACTAAATGTGAATCTTGTTTGTATTTATTGCCTTCTTTCATTATTGAATATTTTCCCTTTCTGTTTTCATGTTATTTGACTAATTGTATCATCCAGTCCTTTGTTGTTTCTATGTATGTTAGTAAGCCAAAGGTTGTTGTCTTGTATGACAATTCTAACTGAATAAGACCTCTTCCTTCTTCTTTACGGGGTATATATAGTCATTCTACATCAACCTTTGGATGATGCATCTTATGTTTAGAAATGGGCTTTCTTGTCTTACAATCCATTATTATTATAATTATTATCTCTTTCGATTTCTCTTTTATACCCATTTCATTCAGGATACTATTCTTAGTAGCAGTATTAGTATTATTATTACTATAAAATATCTTGTCCTTCTGAACGTAGATGTTTGTTTTTCTTTCAAGTCTGATATACATTTTCCAATCTTGAACTGGACTATTTATGGAGGAAATATAATTTACTTTATTAATGCAACGAAGTTACTTCCTTTGGGTCAATTTAGCGTTATGATACTGTGATAAAGTTTGCTTGATGGATCATGCACATTTATGTAACCCTTTTCAGTGAATTAATCTAAAACATATTGATATATTATTCGAAGTATTCTTAAAATCATTGGAGTTAGGTTTTTATATTAGTTTTGCATCATGAAGCCCCTGAGTATTATAGTACAAAATTATATCGCTCTAATATAATTTTAAATCTCGGCGGCGACATCGCTGAAGAAATTGTTTAAATATTTTTCGGTGTCGATGGTGCAGGTCAAAGGATGCAGGCAATGTAGAATAGTGGATAATGTAATATTTTTATAGAAACTGTTTTTCAAAATCCTGTTCGCCAGACAGATGTAGGGTTAACACTAATAAAGACTGGTTAAGTTTAGTAAGTTTATTCCCTTCTCTTTGTCAATATACCAGGGTATAGAACATTGTTTAAGCAGGTAAAGACCAACTCTATTAAAAACTCTGTTAGAAATTTAAAGTGTGTAACAATTTATTTGGAAATAGGTTGTTGTGGAATAATCACCTGACGTCAATGAAAATGTTTCCTTTACACACGTTTTTATTTAGTTATTCTTTTTTTTTTTTTGCATTTGTACTGCAGGGCTTTACTTGCAGAAACACCGAGTCTCTGTGATCAAGCAGAGCCGCGTCGTCTGCGAGAGAAGCCTTGTGGCAATGTGCACTGAATTTTTGTATCGGTCTGTAGATAATTTATTTTGAACTATTTGCCCTTCTTACATGTGCGGATATGCACACATTCTCTCTCTCTCTCTTTCTCTCTGCTCTCTCTCTCTTTCTCTCTCTTGCTCTCTCTCTCTCTCTCTGTGTGTGTGTGTGTGTGTGTGTGCGTGTGTGTGTGTGTAACATTTTTTTCCCTCTAAAGTCAAATCTAACACGAAATTTTAGAAACAAAAATAATGAAGATTCAATATTCACTCAAGAAATACCGGAGAACTGAGCGGTAGAAATCTGATCGTAACTAAAATGTATGATACGCACATTGCTAGATTCGTAGCGATTAGTGATACAGAGATATTGCTGTTGTTACATATTTATTTTTCAGTAAATTCAGGTAAAGTGATGTCTTTTGTTATTTTTTATCATATTACTTGAATATATCTATTTTTCTATCCCAAATAATCACGTTCTTATTTTATTTTAACTTTTATTTTAGTTTTAAACGTACTTTCTTAAAGTATAATGAAAAAATTTAATCAGTTTTCAGACGTCTTTCTTTCTTTCTTTCTTTCTTTCTTATGTTATTTTTCCAATCGAAATCAATTATGCCATTTTCATTTTTTAAAGTTTCATTCTCGAATATTTTATTTCTGTGTTGAACATATTTAATTCTACGCTCTTTTAACACAATGTTATCCATTTACAAAAGTGTATTTATCTTATATCTCCTCTGTACTTTATATATTCTTATTGTTGTACTCTAGCGAGAAACAAAGAGAAATTTCGGGTGAATTAGACGAATGAATATTTCGTTACACCGATCTTTCCCGATCGGTCTCACACACTTGCCTTAAGCATCTATAGTAAAATTTTGGAAAATCATTTTAATTTTAACGGCTCTCAACAGTTCCGCTGGAATTACGTAAAAATATCAGGTAAATAAAACTTAGTTTTTTAATCATTTCAGAGTGGGCAATATCTTAAAGCCAATTAATCACAAAGTTGCTACGTAGTGGAGAAGATTAAGAAAAAGCATTATTAAAAAGATAGAACATTAAAAAAACACGAATTAAGAAGAGAAATGATAAGGATCAAAACTGCATTTAAATCTTTGAAGATTCGATTTGATTGCAATATTTTGCCAGAAGAAAGTTCTACAACTGAGACATGTGAGAGACATAATATTTAGCATTAAACATAGACACTGTACTTAGGTTATCGTTTCTTCGTTTCTTATTTTCTTATTAAATTCTAATTAAATTCTGGTGCCATTCAGGCCCGTTGCCACTATTTTACATATTTATCAATAATTGTTCAATTACTAATAATCTACGTTAGTAATGCTTAGCTCTTCACAAATTAATCAGTTATAAGTCAAACAATTATTCATTATTAATTTTTCATACGTTCTTTGTTGTTTTCTGGATATATTTTGTTTGTTTGTTTTTTGCCGTGTTATCTTATTTTTATTTTTGCTTCTTTTCGGGTTATCTGTATTTTTGTAAATTCCTTCTTTTCCAAAATGGCAGAAACAATAAATTACATTTCACCGTTTGATTGCATGGCGACATTTACCAAAAAATCAGTTAAACAATGAATAAAAAATTGATTCAGTTGATGCAGTCTTTTCATATATATGTTATTATTTCTTCTTTAGATCCTTTAACGTACATGACACCACAAAAGTCTCAGCATACATTGCATGATAATTTAACAGATGAAATGTCTTTTTTGGATACTTTTTATATACTTTATGTCCTCAAAAGTAGAAAAGGCTATATATGCGTGTGTAAGTATATATATATATATATATATATATATATATATATATATATATGACGAATGATGGGAACCTTTTTCAAAAAAAGCAACAGTACATACATACGAAGTCTAAATAATATAAGTATGTATATACGAGGAAATGGAATACAATATATATACATATATATATATGCGTGTGTAAGTATATATATATATATATATATATATATATATATATATATATATGACGAATGATGGGAACCTTTTTCAACAAAAAGCAACAGTACATGCGAAGTCTAAATAATATACGTATGTATATATGAGAAAATGGAATACAATATATTTTTAATTTATTTGTGTCAACATTATTTTTTAAAGGAGGCTTATGTTTGATTAAATATTTAGTTTTTATAATTATTTTTTTTTACATTTAACGGCCTGAATACTCGATAAATTTTTTTAGGAAAGTATGAGTCCTTCAAGAGGATTTGAACCTGCGTCTCTCGGAAACAAATTCGTTAGATATGACATGCCTTTGGCCGCTTAGCGACGTAGCGCCCTATAATTATACACACACACACATACACACACACACACATACACACCCATGTATATGTATATGTATGCATGTATGTATGTGGGTGTGAGAGAGATTGGGTGTGTGTAGAGAGAGAAATATCTGGAGACTGCTGATGAGATCATGATATTATCATTCTAGTGTTGATCGCATTTTAAGGAAAAAAATGAAAAACAAATGAATGACATTTTGATTTCGGTCTTGTTTATTCTTTCTTTGGGTCAAGTTCGTTGTTGGTTTTCACTTTGCAACATGCAATACTAGAATGACTCAGAGAGCCAAGAAGAATCTCACCCTTTCCCGACCAATAAGTAGACACAAAAATCAAACACAAATATAAACAAAGGCATGAACAAGACCAGGGACGTCCAATGCTTGTATTTCTGTGTCCCTTCCGCTAACACATGGATAACAGATGTCAACTATTCACAATACCAAGAGAAATGTGAAAGAGAAAAAATGATCAAGCTTCTTCTTCTCTGATCTTTTTCATACCAGTCAATTATTTCTTTGCAACATGCCCGGACAACATCTGCAATTGTCCACCTGCCCGGTACGTAACTGGACGTCTTAGGCAACGTGAAGAAAAAAGTGAAAGAAAGAAAAATCTTTTTGAAATCAGTTAGACAGGTGCAGTAATTTTTTTCAGCCTCCCTTTCGTATTTCATATCAATCTACTTATTTTTATTTTTATTTTTTGTTCCTCTATTCTTCAGCGTCCAGTAATCCTTCGAACAGAAGTGTCACGCAACACTTAGAGATCTTGCTGTCTTTCTCAAAACGTTTTTATGGATTTCATTGTTGCCTGCATATCCCCTACGGAGAATATTCAGGAAGAATAAAGACATGATTATAAGGATGTCCAGAAGTTGCACATTGGAGGTAGTGAAAAACCAAGTTTGAAAGACATCCCTATCAACGAAAAAGAATAAAGAAATCAACAAATAAAAAGTATATTTGAACGAGTGCATATTGCAGCGAGATTAGCAATAAGAAAATATAATAGCCGTTCTGAAAACATGGCGTTCGATCTTATTAATTAAAACATTATAAGATGAATCTATACAATTAACCCCAACTCAGATCTCTTTTCTGTCAGTTTTTTAAGTTGCTTTATATTTTTTCAGGTATCTAAATATCATAGAATATATCTCCATAAATCAAGATTAGAATTAATAGTGTATAAATCAATTATTGGGAACATATGTGTAGTTGATATATCCAATTTTTTTTACTGAATATCTCGCATCCTAATCGAATAATAAAAAATATGCATATATACGTCATGATATTTTTTTCTTTTTTAGATTAGATGCTTAAATTTAGACATTACTTAATATATAGTGAGCCAGAAATATTTTGTCTTCTGATTAAACTGTAATTTACTGCAGATTAGAATCAGTCTCCAATTCAGTCACTTTTTTTCATTTTTTTCAACACAGAAACAATATCTATATATGAGCAGGAGAAACATCCTTTAAGCAATGATTCAATTACCTCAAAACATCACTAACACAGAAAAATACAAAAACAAACATTACAATGTTAGCAAAATATACAATGGAGCAGGAAGAAAATAACATTACCACCAAAATTAAATGGGAAAAAGTAAAAAGAGTACCACCACAGAGTGATAACAGCAAAAGCTGTAAATTATGCCTAGAAGAGAAAATAGCAAAGATAATCTTAAAAAATCAAAGTAAAATACTAAACAAAAGAAACGAGTTAATAATTGTAAATAGCAACAAACTCAAACAAATACGAAAATTACAAAAAGAAAAAATATACAAATTAAAAAATATTAATATTAATATATAAATTTAAATACAAATGTCCAAACACTCAATCACGACAAAAACAGAAAATAATAAACCAATAGATTCCCTGTCTTGCAGTAGTGTATTTTCTTTACAACGAAACCTCTTTCTTTCATATACGCACGCGTAGCAGTACTTTCACTCGAACATCACCGTGTCTGTTTGTAACCTCTTTCAAGGATACAACAAAAACAAAATTAACAAATAATATAAAAATTATAATATATGTGCAAGCATTCATTCACAACAAAACAATTAATAATTCAGTAACCACAAAAAAAAACAATAAACAAATCTACACACACACACATAAAGCCCACAATCACAAATATACACAAAAACACAAACCCCAAACAATGATCAAGAAAAAACTTAAACCGCCATGCGGCAAAATATACCAGTACGTTAAGAAAAATATCCAATCAATACAATAGGTCAATGTTGTAATAAAAGAGGCCAGACCAAACCAAAAAAAAGCGTACAGTTGTCTAATTTAAAGCTATTAAGCGAACACTCACTCACACGAACACAAAAAACAATAAAAATAAATCAAACACCTGTACAATAAAAATAAAACGGCAACCGAAAAACAAACAAAAAGATAAAGAAAATTCTACCAAACACATATAAGTCCATTCCCACAAAAATCACACCATGCTCAATATAAACATAAAAAAAAAACGGGAGCCAACGGCAAATCAGCCGTGACTAGTGAAAATATCTTAACGGTGTCCTCACGAAACTTCGGAGTCGACATGCGTCTGTTTGGTTAAAGTGACAAAATATTTAGCCTGATTAGCGGTTCATCTCCACGCCGATATTCAGAACCTTGCGATAAAATCTAGATTATCAAATACAAAATACATTTTATGAGTAAAACTCCTGGAAAAGATGGCGCTGAACCTTGTGACCAAACACTATATACCGATATATATTTATTTTGTTTTATTAATTACAATGGGTAATACATATTTTACTGCATCATGATGTTATTATTGCGGCTCGTTAGACCCAAATGGTACAACAATTGATCCTCAAAATATCCTCCCGTAAAATTATTTTACGCATATTTTATATTACTCTGTTACATTAAATAAATGAATTTAACATAGAGTTATTTGGAATTTTTCTCTATCGGAATTTACCAGGATAGTATGCCATGTTATTTATATATATATATATATATATATATATATATATATATATATATATATATCATGGACTCTCCCATCGATTTCGATGTATGAGGGTCTAACCTTAGTAAGACATCCACACAGAGATTTGTTTATAGTGGTGAAGGCATTGCGTAGTACCATACACTTTTTGGACCTGCTGATAACAAACAATCGGTGCAGAAATCCGCCACAGATAGCATGAACAGCAGACCTCAATTATTTAACCCATAATTGGAGGGAACGGACGGATTAATACCTTTCCAAAGGGTACTAGTGTGCAAGTGAATGCAGTGTACTCGACTGAAATTGGAACTCGGCTCACCGATTTCCCCCTCCAAGCTGACATCCACCGCACCACAACGCACATCCGTGAACGCTAACAGCACCTGGTATTCCCAAGTGGTCACACACCTAAGTACTGACCAGGCTCAACGTTGCTTAACTTCGGTGATCGAGCGGGAACCGGTGTATTCAATGTCACGTTGAATACACCGGTTCCCGCTCGATCACCGAAGCTGAGCCTGGTCAGTACTTAGGTGTGTGACCACTTGGGAATATATATATATATATATATATATATATACACAACTGTGTAAATTTTCTAGAAAATCGGTTCGGCCGTTTCGGAATCTATAATTAACGAACACACACACACACACACACAAAGTTCCATGTACAAATAAGTTGTACTATAGACATATGCGAGTGTTCTTTGCTAGGTTTTGTGTCGAGGTACCCTCGATAAATACCGAAAATCGATAATCGGAAAAATCGGTCTATAGAAGGAGTGGTCTGATTTTAATCAAATTTTATACACTCATAGAAAAAGACATAAGAAATCATATTCAAAAGTATCAAGGTGTCGGTTATTACAATAGTGCAGAAAATCGATTATATATATATATATATATATATATATATATATATATATATATATATATATGTAAGGAAAGATGTTTGTGTGTTTGTTTGTTTAACTGCCTCTATGTCTGTATTTTTTCAGCCTTTTATTTTAGATTTTGCTTCGGGTTTGGCTCTGAGTAGGTATAATTGTACTTCTTAGTCTCAACCATGATACCATTTACTCAGAGGACTTATTTAGCCTTCAAAATTCAGTTTACGACGAAAAACACTTATTTGGTGTCGATACCAGGAAATGACAATTTGCCTTACATCCATTCATTTTTCTTTCAGTCTACGGTTTAACTTTAACTGGAAACAACTACTGCTGTTTAGTCTTTCATGCCAACGTCCAAAGAATCTGAGCTCCAGGACCATGGATTAGTTTTAAAGCTTTCATTACACCCGAGCAACGCCAGGCTATGTTGCTAGCATATATATATATATATATATATATATATATATATATATATATATAAATTAGAGAAAATTTTCAAAATTCAAAGGTGTCGGATGTACATTTCGACATGGGATCTCTAACAGAGATTCCACGTCACGTCAGCGTCATTGTTTTGTTCCAAAATCCGACACCTTTGAACTTTGAAAATTTTCTCAAATTTATATTAGCTCTGTATTCTTAATATATTGAGCTCTCTGCCTGCATCACTTTTTAATATTAATTTTTTTTAATATTAATTAGGATCAGGTTCTTGGAATTTACCTTCCTACTCTTTCACTTCGGATTAAAAAGAAACAATATATATATATATATATATATATATATCGTTTCATATTTATATTTCTACTGTTTAACATTTGCATGAAATTATAATTTACATGCTCCAGTTGTTCGCCTCTCTCTTTATATCCATTTATTTATATATACATATTTTCGTGAGCGAGTGTGTTTGTGAGTATATGTATATCTGTATTTGCAGATATCAAATGCGTGCGATAGAGGGAAGTGCAGCATAAAGAAAGACTTTTCTATTTTTATACAAAAATTCACTTTTAAAAATACCAAACATTTTATGACAATTCTTTTTTTTTTGTATAAATTATAGGAGTCCATGGGCAAAACATTGTGACACAACTTCCTGTGTAATGTTCATAAAAATTATTAAAATTAGATTTATCAATTTAGCAAAAATCCCCAAGTGAGGGAATAGCTCATGCATTTGTTCTAGCATAATTCTTATAATTCCATAACAATTTTTATCAAAACATGCCCGATTGTGCAGATAATCATGAGGAAAAAGTATATATTAGACCTGCTTTTATTTTGAGGGCTTTACCTAACCCCCAGATCCAAAGTAACGTCCATCACAACAAGCTAGGTTGGTCAGGTTCAATCCCAAATGCTGGAAAATTTTACATGGGAAAATTCCAATGCTGCTCGGCATTTTCACGAAATAAGCCGTATATTTACTTTAAGAATAAACAAAAACATGAAATCGCATTTAACAGACCTTACTTTTTGTAACATTTTTCTAGTCACACATATCGAGAACAGATATTACCGTTATTTCTTCTTGCCCTGTGATCTTATGCATAGCACAACTTGTATTGCAGCCCTGAATGATTAAATGCACTTCGCTAAAAGACATATCAAATACTTGGTGCTTCTTTGTAAAAAGTAAGTAAATTTACTTTGTTACAAATCTGGCTTATACTTATTAGACACCAACACACACACACACATACGTACATACATACATGCATACATACATACATAAATATATATATATATATATATATATATATATATATATGCATTTTTTTTACTTCTCAAATATTACAAAGTATACTTCGCCCAAAAGACAAGCTTGTTCGAATTAGGTGTCTTGACATCGATTTAAAACTTTTTCTTATTCTCCTTTTTGACCCGATATTATCTTGGCCTAATCCATCTAAAACTTAAAAAAAACTAAAAAGCCTTCATATCAGCATTCTACAGTCTAAGTTTTAGCAAATCCTGTTGGCCAAAAAACTTCGTCTAAGTTCCGTGTCACTTTTTGCTGCGACTCATGTCGCCACTCAAATATAAATAACGGAAAATAACAAAAAGAAGTTTTTTTTTCTCCCCTTTGCTACTGGGATACATTCTAGCAGCCTCTGTCCGAGTCAGTTCTTTAACATCCTCTCCTCAGCTTTGAAGAAAAGTAAAACATTCCCAGCGGCTGTACAAGCCCAGATGCTGCTTTCAAGTGAGCCATTCTCTTGGCTGACTTTTCCGGCCATCTTATTCTTTTCTTTTGTATTGTAATCATACTAGATTTTTTCCCTTCACTCTATATATTCACGTGCTTATGTTCCTCGCTTCAATGCGATGAATCCATGACCTGATGGGCCGGAGTTACGTCCCTTGAAGCCTGATTGATTAACTTTACATTTGTTTCTTTTGTTATTCTAGAGCTTGTCATTCTGATTTAGATTCTAAGTAATCTTTGTTTTGTTTGTTGAAGCCATTTTCTTTTTCTTCTTGGAACAATATTCTTTATTATAGTAGCTCTTTTGTCGTTTACTGTTTATATGCTTTATTATTTCGGTTTTTCTTTTATTAAATTTTATACCTAACTTTCGACTGTTTCTTTTATTCATTTTTTTAATTTTTTTTGTTATTTCTTCTTATCCCTTCTTGCCTAAATTGATAATACTACATTTATTTTCTTTTAAATTCTAGAAACGTTATTCTTTAATTGGTTCAATATGGAAATTTTCTTTTAGTTTTTACAGTATCTTTCATGAAATTATAACTTTTTTCATATAATTATCAATACAATTCATAATACATAAACTAATATACTACAAAACGGCGTGAAAAAAGAATAACATTGACGAAAATAGTAAATAATGAACAAAAAATATTTGTATAAAATGTATTTCACTATCAGAGGCGGTAATTTAAAATATGAAATATTTTTTGAGATTTTTTGAGATGAGCAATGATTATAAAGAAAGCTTTACCTAAACGAAAAAATTGTTTTAAATGAATTTCATGTTGTAGATTTAAAATAGTTTCCTATTTTTCTCTAGGGACCGGCATAAGGCATGCATTTCACAAACCACAGTGAAAATCTGCTATCAACTATCATTACTGTACGTTTAAAGATTTCATTTTAATGCCTTTTTTATTATGTTATTGCATTAGTGGTCTCTTTTTTCTTTAGGTCATCTTCCATATAATATATTCATACTGTTTATTTTTTCATATATATATATATATATATATATATATATATATATATATATATATATATATATATACATTTAAAAAGATTTAAACAAAAATACAATTATATATATATATATATATATATATATATATATATGTATGTATTATTGTAATTGTTTATATATATATATATATATATATAATTTTAATTATTTTATGTCTATGTTTATATAGATATATATAAATATTTCGGTTAAAAATATAGATATAAAACTGTAATCATTATATATAATCATATGTGAATATAATTGTAATCATTATATATATATATATATATATATATATATATATATATATATAAGTATTTATATATGTTCTATAAAATTGTAGTTATTTTCTTTTTGAACCTCATTTATTTCTATTTTAAGACTACCTCTATTTTCGTTTTTGCATCTTTCTATTTGTTGTTAGTTTTCAATGATATATCTCGTAATTTCTTATTAAATTTTTTTACTTTTTCTTTACTACTAGATATTTAACAATCAAATTAATCAAAAGTTGACAAATAAGCAAAATTCGTGTCTTTCATAATTGTAGTCACCTGATTAAATGACAACATTCTCAGGTAGAATTCATGCCACATTTTCATTTCTTAACACAAAATTCATAAATTTATCCCAGGTATCTAAATTGTAAACTTATTCTAAATATCTGTGTGCTTCTGACGAGATACTGTTTTCCTTAGTTTTCGTAATTCAGCCTTCTAATTCTACTCTTACGTGCCTTGTCTATACAAAACTTGAGCCGTTATATCTCTCCACAACTTCATGTCACTTATGACCTTAGCAACGTTTTGCCCTTTGCCAAACATTCCGTCATCTCTTTACAAAATCCCGTCAAGAAAGATGGATTTAATACCTTTCCGAATGCAACGAATTCAACTGTAATTAGAACTCGGTCTCCGATTTCTTTTTCCGAGCCGAAATCCACAGCACCACAACGCGTATCCTCTAAATATGCAACTCTAAACAGAAGAAAAATTGCTATAAACTTGTATTCCATTTTTAAGCATGCTTGAATATATCTGCAATTATTCTTATTCTATACTTTCTACTGTCAACGACATCATTAGAATCCCCCGTTACTCTACGTTGTTAATATTACTTTACCAACCAACCAATGTCTTGTTGAGGATTTGTATTGCTATCTTCATTAGTATCTTTAGACTGTAATACCCAATCTTTCCTGTTATTTAAAATATAACTTAGGGAACAGAGATTGATTGATACCTTTTCCAGAGTATTTGTGCGTATGTGAATCCAACGAATTCAACTGGAATTTAAACTCCGCTCCTCGATTTCTCTTTCCGAGCCGATATCCACTGCCCCACAACAACTTGTCGAATAAATGTATTGAATAAATATATGAATAAAATTTAATCATTTAATATTTCTTCATATTTGTGGCAAAAGTTTATTCCGAATATTAATCTAAGAGACATTTCTGCTATAATCAGATGTCCAATATAACTTCCTCATAAGAATATAAGCCACAATCCTTTTTTTTTTAATTTGAGTGTCGCACTTGATAATAATATGTCTAGTTTTGTTTGATTATTTAGATGAGGAATTATAAATACTTTTTGAATTGCGAATATTATTCTGAGTATGGTACATAGAAATGTTATTACAATAATTACACTACAAAATATGTATACTAACAAGACTTTGCCAGGCTATATTTAAACTATTACTATTTTCATTGGAGATAAGTAATATTTCTTATTTCTGCCAGTTTAGACATTTATGGTTAGGATTCTTCATGACACGTACATAGGATCGGTTAATTCTTTTTGTATTCCTTAGGAAGCAGGAGGTTTCACTCATACACCTTTTTTTCCAGGACCTTCACTTTGTAAAGCAAACTCCTGGGTGGATGCTTCTATGTTCCATACTATGTTAGCCTTTTCAAGTCTAGGTTCAAACGAAATCTCTACTGCGTATCATCATATGTACGCCTTATATTCCTCTTAAGTGACGCTCATATTTGACTGGTACTTGTTGTGGAGAAACACATCTATTCCTCAGATAATTGACTCTCCCTCATATATTATTAAGAGTTAACAGGAAGTTAACGGGAGAAGTTCTTGAGAAATTCTTGGGAAGTTCATATGAGTTCAGTAGAACTACTAGGCAGTTGATATTAGTCGGCAGTTAGCCAAATACTAAGGAGTCAGCTTTCAGTTGACCATTACCAATTTCCTAACATTTGAGTGCGATAAATGATTAGCAACTGACATAGCCCGAGTATAACCTTCAGTGCGAAAAATACTTTACAACAGTACTTAAATTGTATTCGCGTAACAAAGTTTTAAAATATAACATGTTTCAGCGAAGTACCCACTGAACGTATTCGTATTTTTATTAATTTGTACGGAAATAGAGTATCATTTATGCGATAATCATTTTGTATTGTTCTTTGATTGTTAGTAATTGTTATAATTCAGATATATAGAATCAATCAAAGTAACCTGACAATTCTTCATCACGGACCGAATTTAACATTATCTCAAACCGCTACGAAATTATCGTGATAAACATATGTTATTGTATTTGAGGTAATCCTAACATAGACCAATGATAGCGTAGTGGATAAAGATATTGGTTAAGAAAGAGTTACCTACCTGTACCCTGGAATATGTAGTGACAATCGATACGCTTTGATTTAGGAACGGCACAGTAACGGTATATAAAGGACGAAAATAACAGACTAAGCAACACCCCCACTATTATCCTTAATATGGACACTGGAAAAGAGGCAGAGGATAATTCACCAAAAGTTTCCGTTGATAATATTACGTTTTTAATAATAAAAAAAAAATGTTTGAAAATACAAAGAATAAGAACGTTGAATATAGAAATACGAGTGAATATGAAACAAAATGCTAGAAAATTTCAAGTTTTAGCCATGGGATTTTACGTTTCGTGCTAAATTAATTTTGAGCGGAATTCTTTTCATACAGAAAAATAAAGATATTTTCCCTTGATTTAAATCACTACTAAAGTTACTTATAGACTAGGTAGATTTTATTTCTAATGCCATAAATAAAAATAAAAAAAAACCTTTTTCTATATTAGAACAATATTTTTTACGAGGCCAGCTCTTCTTCGAATTCAAAATGTATGATTCAGCTGATGATATTATACATTTTTTGCGGTTGTTAGAGTCAGCAGAAAAATAAATTATTATGCGTTTCTGATTAGCGACGAAGGAATGAGGTCTTATTTCTCTTGTCAATGGGTCTGTTGAAGTAGCTGTTTTGAAAGGAAAGCGACGTAAGCCTTTTTTTATAATCTGCATGTTATTAGAATACTAGAAATTTTTTGTAATCTGCAAGTTATTAAAATTCCTAGAACTATGATCTCATTGATTCGTCTCTACTGTACTTACAAAAATGTTTGTTGAATTCTACAAGAGATTCTTTTTTATTATTTTTTTTACTTTATTTATATTTGAATATATAGAACGAGAAACACATAAAAAAAATTTCAGACAAATAGTGTGGTTGTTTTCAAATATAATTTTAACAAATCTAAAGAGAAAAAAACAGCAGGACAAATTACAGCAGATCAAATATTCTTTACACTCTCGAGGATAATGATTAAATTAACTTTTTCAGTACATGAATTGTTCAGCTTTTACTGTTGAAACAAGTTATTATTTTTATTGGTTCAAATTTAAAATATTTTTTGTAAAGCCCATAAAATTTTATTGTTTTTAATAGTATTGATTAAAGTTACTGTCTAAAGGTTTTTACGGAATAAGTTTCCTTAGTAAACGGTAGAGGAAAGTGAACTGGCTGGTAAATTACATGAAAGATGTAAGAAATAAAAAAAATTCAGATAGCAAAATAAAAAGCGGCCCATGAAAATGACTAAAAAAGACAGTATAAGAAAATATGAGCGTGACACAGAGAAAAAGGTAGTATAAGTATTTAGTAGTTGCATTTTTATTATTGTTTTATAATTTCTTATTATTTCTTCTAGATAAATGTATGTTTTTCTTGTTGCTTTCGTTGTTTTATTTATTTTTTATCCACAACAGTTCTTTGTAGAAACATGGCTAATGGATATCCGCTCGGAAATGGAGTTAGACTTGTTGAGTTTAATTCCAGCTTGATTCTGTTACGTTTAATTTGGACTAAAGCTGTTAGAAAATAAAATAATAATCTTCTCTAGTTATTGACTAAACAACATGAAGACTGAACTATCTTGCATTTAGGTGGCAACGTACCTAATAGAGTAAAAACTTAGCATTCAGAACCTCATTCAGTGTATCTTTCCCTAGACACATTACTGCTGAAAAGGCTACAGTAAATGTGGTACATCTACGAACCTATTGGATAACGAAACGCACACAAAATAGTCTTCTTTGATTTAGTAAGGCAAATATAAAAAGATCTGATGGTAGATCATCTGAACAAAACTAAATGGATTATTATATTATAATTATATATTTTGAAATGCTGTTCATCCACATTTCAAAAGACTAATAATTATTTATACTACTCAAAGGTCAACATAAAACAAACGCTACCTAATCGCTGGTGTTCGATTTTTTCTCTTAGCTCATTTTGAAAAGAAATATTTTGAACAGACACATACCAAACGAAATAAGTATTTATGAATATGTAATTTAGGAACTTGAAGGAAATATTGGTTATCAGTTAATAAATACGCAGAAAGGTCTTCGAGGAATAAGCAAATCTGATCAAGCTGGCAAGCAATCAGTCGACTAAGTTTTGGCGCGTTTTTAATGCCAAAAGAAAGACTTTTAGACGGACTTTCCGCTGTTGACACTTTCTTCCGTTCAATCGTTATGTTTCGGCTTCATTCCTTTTTCTCTGTGTCACTCTTATATTTTCTCATATTGTTTTTTTTTTTTAGTCAATTTCATGCGCCTCTTTTTATTTTGCTATTTGACGTGTGATTTTCAGCCAATTCATTTTTTCTCTACAGTTTAGTAAGGAAACTTATTCCGTGATAAGTATTGTAACACAGAGTTGTCTTACTTGTTTTGCGTTTAAAGTACTTTCATATCTATTTATTTATTTTGTTCTCTATAATACAATAATCTGAAGATTACTTCTTTATAAACATCATCATATCCGATTGGAATCTCACGCCAGAAATGTCTAGAGAATTTCCCCTGAGAACAAGTAAGAATACATCTTCTTACTTAAGTGCACACCTAAATATAGAGATCTAGTCCGGCAATGCTGTAGTTTCAACAATTGCAATCCTTCTTTTGATGTTTCATTCATTTGTGACATTTATTTTATTTATTTTTATTTTTTCTTATCTCCTTCTTGTTTACGTCTATGATGCTAACTGTTGCATGACACATATGATTTGTTCTCAAGCAAGGTCGTGATATTTATTTATTTATGTTTCAATCTACAATATCAGCATCTTGCAGGCGTGAACAACGACATGCATTATTTATCAATGATATATCCCTTGTATCACTTCCAATTTAATTGCTGATATTTTTATTGCAAATTCCAGGTAATATCTCACTGTAATAACTTGTATGTTTCGATGTATATAAGAAAAATTTGTTTTGTAAATGGCATGCTGACATATTCGCTATAAAAGTCAAGTAATCAAAAAATTAATATGACTAGCAACAGTGGAAAGCGATTCATTTTTCTATTTATTATGATGTTAAAAGAAGTAATAAAAAGGAATAGAGAACGTTAAGCAAAAAGAAAATCTACCCGAATAAATTATGTTTTAATGGTTTGTGCGTGGGATGTCACGATTCGCCGAAGCAGGAATTATGAAATTAATGATTTTGATAAAGAATTTAGTGTCAAAGTTCGACCCCGACAAACCTAACTCGGGAAAGGTGCATATGCATGCGTGTGTGTGTGAGTGTGTGTGTGTGTGTGTGTGTGTGTGTGTGTGTGTGTGTGTGTGTGTGTGTGAGAGAGAGAGAGAGAGAGAGAGCTTGCCTGTGAAAGAGAGCAAGAAAGAAATAAACTAAGAGAGTGGTACGCATATACTAATGGATAGACATATACACAATCATATAAAAATGCTAGAAATCTTGGCTTAGAAATAGAATACCATTCCTTTATACGGAATAATTACACCGGTTGACAACTTCTTTTGTTTTAATCAAATGTTGTTGGAATAGAAACATGCTTCTGGGCTATTTTTTAAGGCTGTTTCTGATAATCAAGTCTTTTTTTCCTCATCACATCATGTTTTTTTTTGTTTGTATAAATGATGCCTTTTTAGCTCAAAATAGGCGAAATTGACTAATTTCACTGTGAAGTCTCAAAACATAATAATATTTGTACAACATTTCAAACGTTTTATTTTAGGTTCAAGTAACTTATCATAAAACAAAAAGCATCCTAATATCTTCATAAGTGTTTTGTCAGCAGTTTCAGTCTCTATTTTCTGACCAAAAATACTTCATTTTCTTTAGATTTTCTACTAGAAGTAAAGAATCCTAAATTTCTGATATAAAATACTTCGCGTTGTTTTTTTCTTCTAGTATAGTATTGATAAACTTCCTATTTTTTAACACTTTGATTGGGCATTCGGAGTAGATAATACAGATTAAATTGTTGCATAAGAATAAATATTATATTAATCCTTATTAAAATAACGAAGACAAAATAAAACTTAATCAAACAGGTATGACAATAACTTAGGAAAGAAATCTGGACAAAGCAAAGATATAGCAAAGTTTGAGCACATAAGAAATTATGACATGCAAACTTTTTAATTTGTGTTTACTTATATGGTTTTTTGGTGTCCGCTAATAAATGCACAGGTCAGAAAATAGAGATTGTAACTGCTATAAATACACTTAGTAGTTTGTTAGAATGTTTCTTTCTGATGACAGAAACACAACCGGCAATTCACCAGATAAATCACTTGAACTTTGCATAATTTAGTTATATATATATATATATATATATATATACATACAAAAAAGAAGGAGGCGTATTTCGTAATCTGACGGTCTTTTTCAAGGCAATCGCTTATTTTCGATCGGCTTGAAAATATCCGTCAGATGATGAAACGCGTCGGCAAAGTACTCTTTTCCTCTTATCTCGTTTTGATTGATATTTTGCTACGGATTACTTCTAAGAATATATATATATATATATATATATATATATATATATATATATATATATATGTGTGTGTGTGTGTGTGTGTGTGTGTGGGTGTGTGTGTGTCTACTAATTTTACTTTTTAAAAAAATCATAATGTACCCAAATTAAATAATATTGTCTCTTTCAGTCTTATAACGTATAAAAAAACACTATGTTAATTTTAAAAATAAAATTTGACATTGACATAGCAGCTGTCTCGTAGAAAGTGAAGCGTTATTTTTCACATTAAGTTAGAATTAAAATTTCTGAATATCATCTAACTACAGAAAATTAGCAAGTCATTTTCTAACCCTACTTATAATATTATTTGATATTGTCAATAGAAAGTTGAAATTCTTTCTCCCTCAGGAACTTTACTCTTTATTCTTGAAAATATTTTCTGATGAAGCATAACTATTTGCCTTATACATGATCAAAGTTGGGCGTAATGCTGATGAAAGAGAAAGAAAATATTTAGTTAGAACTACAGATATTAAATGCCAATTCGTTAACATTGAAAAATGGTTTGAGATACAGAGATTAACGTATTCAAAATGTGCCTGGAGGAAGATGCAGGGAATTCATCTACAACGGTTGAATGGAATATAATGTTAAAGATAAACATGAACTTGTGACTTTTTCTACATAGGTGAAGAAAAGGTAATCCATATATTCTCTCCTAGGCTGCCGGATAATTCTGAAGCTAAAAGAAAAAAGTATTTTTTCAGGTTAAATAAAAACAGACATACTTTTTTTGAAATTCATATTTATGATATAAGTGTGCGTTGTGGCGCAGTGGTTATTGGCATGGAACGAGAAATCGGACATCCGAATTCGTATCCGGTTGAATTAATTGCATTCACTTACGCGAAAATTCTCTTGGGAAATGGATTAATCCGTGAATTCTTTCTCTAACTATGGGTTAAATACAAGGATAAATTAGGTTTATATAGTTGGATGCCAACTGCCAAGTAATGACAAACTATCTTGGAAAATTTTCTGCAGTTATCATGTCTCATCTTAGACCTGATTGCCATGCGTGTATCAGTAACTGACTTATGATGTTGTATTTTAATGAATTAAGAATAATATAACAAAACTAACAATAGAATTATTTAAAAATACACATCCTGTAATACAATTTATGTGGTAAATACGTTATGCTTTCTTACTGTGGATATTATTAGAACGATTTTTGAGTTTTATCAAACTTCTATTAAACTTTATGCTTTTCACAAATATTAGACATATTAGAACAGCCTGTATCAATAATTTTTGCCATTTGAAACAATCAATAATTAAAATTACCTTATATGTTGGCGTGCTAGACGACTGGGCTTATGAGACGACGCCAATATTTTCCAATTAAAATGTTGGCTTATAGCTATATTAACGCACAAGAGGACAACCTGTAAAAAAATAAATTATATAAACTCAGTAAGAATATACTTTCTTTTTGCACAAATTCTAATGTAAAAACGGCGGAAAATATTGTCAATTAGCTACCACAATCTACAATAGTTCATGAGTGTGTGATGTGATTTTGTTAAGCTATTGCGGTAGCCCGAATGTGTTTCTCCGTTAACCGTACATTCGTGTCACTGTTCTTGAAGACGATATTTAGACGGCTTGTTTAGAGACACATTTAACGATGCCTTTGTTCAACATAATCAAAAAAATATTGCGAGGTGGATGTTAGCGTACCGTCGAAAATTTCTCATACTAAAAGCTTACAATAAAACACAGGATTTAAGATAACATTTTATACCTGGATTATAAATGGCACCCTATTTTTTATTTTATATTATTTTATTTTTTTTGGTGGGGGGTTAATGTTAAAATGTTGCCTTGTAGACCGACATGAAGGGTATAATTTTTGGCTGACAGTGGATAAATATATCTAAAACTGTGGAAAGCAAAATCGTGATTATGTGGGTCTCACTCTATGTCAATTTCGTTCTTTCGTTTGATCATATCTTTCTTTACTTTATTTCATATTTATCTGGTATTTTTCCAGCGAGTCTGGCACTTAACCTTTATATATTTCTGTATTTCGTTTCTCTACCGTCAGCGTGTCTTTTCCTTTTAGTTATTTATGCCTTGGTATATAATTATATTTCGTTTTGGTCTGTTCTCCGCTTTTTTTCTATTTCGGGCAACCACTCGTTTCCTTCGTTTTCCTATATTCACTTTAATTATCATGGACAGAAGATAGTTTTTAATTTTTCTCTAACAGACTTCCAGACTATTTATATTTTTTGCGATTCGGACCAGCACGTATATCTTGAATGTTACGCTCTCAATGTTTCGACTGTTACACCTTTATAGTTTCTACAAGGGCTTGTTTGATTATTTACTTTGTTGTTCGGGCCAGCATGTTTATCTTTGCTCAGAATTTTAGCAGTGGACTCTATGGTCTTATTTAGGTGTCTGTTATATTTTTGCTTTGCTATTCACACCAGAATTATCTTCTTGGTTGATATACTTACAAGATTTAAACCGTTCTAACCTCTAACAATCAACAGGTACTTTTTTTTCATTATATCCTTTGCTTTTCGAATCAGCATTTTCGTATTGATTGTTATATTTAGAGCATTTAGCGCGTTCTACCCTCTGATCTTCTACACTTGTCTGTTTTATTATGTGATATGTTATGTCAATCAGAATGCTCATCTTGGCTGGTTTCCTCATAGATTTTCGGTTCTTATAATCACAAGATTTCTTCAGTTATCTTTCATGAAATTTTGAACTGAAATCCACTATTTGGCTTTTACTATGTTCATTCAATTTTATATTGCTTGTTCAGTTCTTCAACTGAAAAAAGTTATGTAGATTTTCACTATGATCCGCAACAGAAATTGAACTCACAGCAATCTCTACATTGTTTAATCAACATATGTCGCTTGAAAATTTTGGTATTGAAATCCTGAGGCCTTACACTCAGTTACTTAAACTGTATAATTTTCATAGTTCAGAGGGTTGATTTTTTTCCAAAGGTTTTCACTCCAGATTCTAAAACAACCATTTAAAGAAGAGTGTACACTGGCCAAAATTTGGTCGTATGCATAATAAACATATGCTAGTCCAGGTAAAAAATCATTTGATAAAAAAAACAACTAATGAAGGTCTGAAGATTAAGAGTATAATGGCAACACATGAGTATGCTAGTCTGAGTAAAAAGGTATGTAATAAAACAAACCTCTCTAGAAGTTCGAAGCATAAATCAACCGACACGCTGTGAGCATGATACCAAAAATTAGTATGCATGTTCGAATAAACATTCATGTAAGACAGATTAATGAAGAAGACCAGATGTGAAAAACTCTAAAACGTTGTGAGTATAATAAAAATACGAAGGAAAAAGCAATCTAATAAGATTGACATATGAAGAAGTTCGGAGTACAGGTGCAGAAACGTCGTGAGTGTAATAAAATATATATATATACTGATTTAATTGGTGAATGACAAAAACATAACAGGACAAATACTTGCAGAAATCCGGAGGTTTCGAAGAACGAAACACTGTGAATATAGTTACTGATATGATCGTCTAATTAAAAAAGTCATCAGCGGACGGCCGGAGAATAGAATAAAAACTTATATTATAAAAAAGATAATTGAAGAAGGTCAACATCTACAAGAACCAAAGCCTCGTGAATTAAATATTAAGATAAGTACTCCAATATAACCCATAAATTCTTCATTTAAAAACTTCCATAAATTTCTGATGTTCAAAGAATGATTTCAGTTAACTTGTTCTTTTAATCTTTTTTTTCCTTGCTTTCTTCTATCAGGTTAAACAGAAAACACTACGTATATTACTCTCCAGAAAAACTATTTTACATTCTTTCGATTTCAAGTTTTATGTTCTCTTTCTTTAATCTTTTTCCGTTCCAATTGTTGCATACATTTTTTGTTTCTTTTCTAGATCTTCACTATTCCAATCATTTCTTACTTTACTATTCATCATTTTCTCTTAAATATTTTTCATTTTTTAACCTTATCTTCCTCTCTCCATTCAACATTTGGTCAATAACAATTTCAGAGAAATCTTATCAGTACTTCATACAACACTAATCTCTTCTTTTGATCACATGACCATAATTTTCTAAGATGGCGATCTTCATTTGACCAAACATCATGGGATTTCGCTGTGCATTCGTAATCATCACAGAGTAAAGTAGAGTATAAACTAATTATCTCAGAGACCAGTTAAAGCTAGCTGAAATCCGCTGCTGGGAACTTATGAAAATTGTTAAAGATAATTTCTTTTTAAAGAGAAATTATATTACTGGTGTGTGCACTGTTTTGTGAAAGTAGAAGATATGAAAGTGAATTAGTCGTAGCAGTCGAGGTAGAGTGACTAGAAAGAAAAGTAGATACCTGTTCGGTTTGTTGCATTCAACCCAGTTTGACTAAGTTGTAGCCGACAGTGTGTTGTCAAAATTAATATTTGTTTGTGCTGCTTTCAAGTCAAGGAGAGAGAAATGTCTGGTTGGAAAATAAATAACATGTTTCATTTTGTATAGTTATTCTAGTTTTAGCGAAGCTTGATTATAATGCAAAAACATTGGATCAATGTTGAGCGACAAACAAAACTATTCTCGGGGAATGGTTGTCTTATTCTTTAATCATTGGAAACACCATTATCCGGAAAAAAACAAGTGGGTATTATTTCTTTGAGATAATCAATATTTCAGTTAATTGATTTGATCACAAAAAGGGAAGATAAATTAAACGTATAAAAATGTAATTCCAAAATGATCTGCTTCAATAAAATGAACAAAGAATCTGATATGGAATTAAAACTATTTCATTTGACAATTAACAATGACGTCACCAATTCATTAGAAGAGGAAAGTTATGTGCTGAATGTCTGCGAAACATGGCACAATTAAATTAGGGTGTTAGAAAATAATTATATTTTCTAAGAAATTATCTAAAAATATTTGTAATTTATTTTAATCCTAATATTTTTTGAAAAAACATAATGATGTACAGGAAAATATTTTTGTTAACATTAAAATAAATTTAACTTATATCTTTAAAAAAAGAGAAAAAAAATGCGTACCGAACAGTTACGCATATCAGTTCTCCTATATGACAGGATCTGTGTGAAAATCTTGTCACAGATCAGAAAGAAATCTTAAACAACATGGTTCTACATGAAGATGATGAGAGAACTATGGACCTGTGAATAATGATGAAGTTCCTAGAAACAATGTCAACAAAAATAACACTTCTACATAACATCAGAAATAGACAAGCATATAAAGTGGAAATAGTGCTTGGAAAATGTGATACAGTTTGTAAGCTAATGAGGAAAGCAATACCTCACCTAAATAGAGAGCTTAGTTAATGGATGGTGGAACAATGTTTGAGATTAATGTTAAAAAAATGATTAAGAATGAAAAGTTACAAGAAATTGTGGAGGTCGCCAGGGTCTTAAAGGGAGACCAAATGGAGAAGGAGAAAAAAACGAAGAAGAAAAAGAAGAAGAAGAAGAAGAAGAAGACAAAAATTAATGTTCATTTGAGTAAATATCAAGAAGCTTGAAAAGAAATTACGTTTTTCCTAACATGATATCACCTATAATTAAATACAATTAAATATATTTTGAAAATGTTCATTTCAACGATTGCAAACCGAAAGTATACAAATTTGCAATTCCAATCTGTATTTAATAAAATAGCTGAGAGATTGCTTTTAACTTTTTGGTATCTGAACATTTTGCAAAATCTTAAATATTCTGAGAATCGAAAGAAATGAGGGTGCAAAATGCCGTGTGTTTAAAGGGCGGGTAAAATCTCTCATTCTAACGATAACATTTTTGTGGCTTTCATTAATAGAATGTTGCTTTGATTTCATATGCTTAATATAAGTACCTTTTCTGTGTACGAAAGTAAGACAGTTGCGACGTAATACTTTTAAAGTGATCAAGTTACAGACAGCGCTGCACTGACTGACCATCCCTATTTCATTTTGCTCGTATTGAGTGACTGTTTCTAAGGCTTATTACCCCTTTAAATTTGTTATCTCAACCAGAAGATATTTTCAGAATTTGGGAGGAGTTTAATAATGATTTAGTGATAAATGTCTTATTTATTAACCCATGAATGTTGACAGAAAAGTTTGATTCATAATTTTCAAAAAGGCAATATGAATATAAAGAAACCAACTAGTATTGGAACTAATATGATTTCCCATTAACAATTCGGAGAGATTATCGATTACATCGCTTTCAAATCCAGAGTTAAGGCACCTAGTACTTCCAACCGGTTACTCATGTAGGTACTGACCAGACACGGCGTTCCTAATCGCACGCTCACCAGAGCTTCAATTTGATTTGGTCGTAATGGAAAATAATTTTCATATATCACGAGACACAAAGCAAAAATTTATGAAGAGAATGTCCTTGTTTTGGCACTTGTTAGTTATTTTTTATGTAACCGCTCTGGTTTTTCTATACTGTTAATATGTAGAACTATTTTTCACTACTGTGAATTATTGGACAAGAGAGATTAGAATTTCTTCTGTCATAATCAATGTTTAGCTATAGATTAAATTCAACAGTCTCATTGAAAAGTTAAGAATGCAGAGTTGGTTGTCTTAATATCTAGAGCTTGTTGGAATTGTTACAATCATCTGTTTTTTTTTTCAACCCATCATTTTTAGTACCGTGTTTGAGAATTTCAATAATAAACAATGGTCCATATGCTGCGTTTGGAGTCTATAGTGTTCCCATTGAAATACACTATAAATATTGCCTAGTCACAATGAAAAGAAATATTTTGTGGCATTTAAAATAAATGAAATGAAAATTGACTTCTGATAAAAATATGTTCTGGATTGAGAAGGATAATCTTATAATAAAAAGAATCCTAATTAATTTTTGATAGAAGTCTAAGAAGAGAATATTAATCATGTAAAGAATGTGAACTTATACAGGGTGTTGCAGCAAAGACCGACACTTGAAAAAAAAAAACGAAATACGTAATAAAAAAGAAAATTGTACATGCCGAGACCCGACAGTTGTCAGGCAACCTGTGGTGAGGAACATTGTTGAGTAGCCACGCCTGGTTCATCTTGGTCTTGTGTGCAGGAGCGGAATCATTCTGGAAGACATAAGGGCGTCTAACGGCGATCTCGTCCACCCAGGACTTCACCACCTCCTCAGCACCACCTGGTAGATCTCAGCTGTGACTCTGAGGCTCTTTTGAAAGAAATTATGCCAAAGACCAGGAGGGAAACTTCGTATGCTTTACGAGTGGAACGACCTCGATGTCTTTGCAGATCCACCTGTCGTTCTGCTTGATGCTCATCTGGTTCGGGATGAAATTCTTTTCTGATGAAAAGATACCTCACATTCTTTCAAAAGACAACTCTAAAGTACGAGTGGATCTTACTCTTCGCCCATGGAATATGAAGGGAATGGGGCTTGTTTGCTACTATGTAAATATTGATCCCAAGTAATGAAAGTTAAATCTGGTGAAGATCAGGAATGTAATTTATTCGAGCAATTTCCATGGAAGTTACGACAGAGCAGTGAGTGACTCGCCACATACCGCCTGTGAAACTGAGGTTGATGTGGAGGAAGAAAGTAATGGTATACCATCAAGGATTTGGAGAGGATTTTGAACTCAATCAGGACTGGAAACACCCGCCCAAATACGGCAACAATACTACATTTTTGGCTTGATCTGGCTTTTATAAAGGTAGAGGATAGCATGGGGAAGGAAGTATTTACTGAAGTAATGCAGGGAGCCGATCATGTTACCTACATATTCAGCGGTGTATCATATATATTTAGTTCGAACTTGAATTTGAGGCCCAATGTAATGTTAACGATTTTTCAACTACAGAAACTACAGAAGAATTGTAAAACAATATTATCAGATTTATTGCAATATGCTTATTAAATAATGTGCACATTACTTAAAATTTAAAAAGAATTAAAGGTTGGTAGGATAAGATTAACGACGATTGCATTTACGGAAAATCAACCTAAAGTCATCAGCCGAATTCTCCGCGAATTATTCAGGAAAGGAGACAGCTTTATTGATACATCTTTGATTGGTCAGCGATTAAAAAATGTAAAATGACGCCCGACTACTTTCTGACGAAAACAAAGATATATATATATATATATATATATATATATATGCTATTAAATATAAGAGACAATGAATGTCTATTATGTTTAATCATGAGCCGTTCTAAACGTCGATTTTTGCTTTAATTTCAGTTGAAAATAAAGACAAAAATTCTCCAACATTTGGATAATTATTTATTGGTTTTCTTCTAAGCTTTCGGCTCACATGAGCCATCTTCAGGGAGGTAGTTTAAACTGAAACATTATAAAATCCACCATCACCGACGATTTTATTTTGTCTCGACATAAAACTCCGCTTGGCAACGGCAATAGTTACCAAAAATAATAAACGCAGTTCTTAAGTTTGCGATGCGGTTTTATGACGTCACACCGCGGGATAGCGCGAAATGACAACAAAACCATATAGTCAAATGCAATGTAATATGTTATTTCCTGTTTTAAAGTTGATTTTATTGAGTGTTGGTTGTTTTGATTTGATGTACATGGCCTCCAATATCTGCAGGTTCCTCTTACTGTGTGTGGGATCACCGTATTGTTAACTAAAATCTGTCTGATATTACCTACATGTTTATGTTTTTCAGAGAAATGTTGTTTAATAGTACTCTGATCAGAAAGGTGACATGTAAGTCTACGGGAGAGCGTGGTTGTGGTAAAACCAATATATGTACTAGGTTTTTGATTAGTATCAGAGATGCAATCTCTGAATGGGCATGTAAATTGGTAAACTACATTGGTTTTTTTGTAAAGAATTTAGTTTAGTGCCTGTTTGGTTATTATAGACTATGAGGTCAATTGTTTAAACTTTTTATAATATATAATGAGTTTAATTTGATTATTACTTTCGACTGGTTTAACATTTCTACGTATTATGTTTTTGAGAGTTTTTTCATCTTGTTTATAATTATTATGTATTTGGTTGCAATAGTATAAGTTAATAGTGTTATGTTTATTTTGATGTAAACCATTATTATTAATATTATCATTATTGTTAGAGCTATTATTAAGTTTGTTGAGATACATTTTAATTTGTTGATCAATAACGGAGTTAGGAAATCCATTATTGACTAGTGTTTGCTTAATGTTGTGTAATTCTTTATAAAATATAGATTTGGAAGAAGATATCATTTGTGTGCGTTGAAGTAAGTTTTTTATAACAGCTAACTTATATCGTTCGGGCATTCACTATTATAATTAAGAAGACACGAATTTATGCTAGTTGGTTTCCTATATAGAGAAGTAGTAAATTTATGTGTGCTAGAATCAATGAATACATCAAGGAATGGGAGCTTGTTATTAATATTAAGTTCTAATGTAAATTTGAGGACCCAGTGACTTTCAAATTTGTTTTTAAGATATTTAATTTGATCGATATTCTTAGCTAAAACAAAGATGTCATCTATATATCTTACATATATAGAGGGTTTATTGTTGTGATTAATTATTTTATTTTCTAGATTTGCCACATAATAATTAGAAAAGAGGGGACCTAAATGAGATCCCATCGCGATACCATCTATTTGTGTATAAATATTGCCTAAGGGATCGTGAAAGGGTACTTGTGTGGTGCATGCTAATAATAGTTTTTTTTAATATAGTGGGTTTAATATTGATTGATGGGAGAGTAACATGGTTGTATACATCACGGATAATGATGTCAATTGTTTCCTGGACGGGAACATTTGTGAATAAGTTTTGGATATCCAAAGATGCAATCATTTGATTATTAGGTTTTACGGAATGGAGAATCTGTAAAAATTCGTCCGTGGAGTTAATACTATATTTACCGGGAAGATAGGGAGTAATTAGTTTGTTAAGTGTTTTGGAAAGGTTATATATTGGTGTGGGTATTTGAGAAATGATAGGTCGGAGGGGATGATCTTTTTTATGGATTTTTACATTTCCATAAAGTTAGCCGGGCTGATAATCACCTATAATCTTTTGAAGTTTATAGGATCCTATTTCAGCATTGTTTGCAGTAATAAGTTTATTAATATGTTTTTTAAGTTGGGTTGTGGTATTACAAGTTAATTTTTTAAATTTATTTTGATCGTCGAGAATGGCCTGTAATTTGGAGTAATATTCCTGTTTGTTTAAAATAACAAATGTATTGGTTTTATCGGCACGTCGGATAACAATATTTTTGTTATTTTTGAGATGTGTGGCTGCTTTTATGAGAGGCAAATTTATAATATAATTAGGATTTTTATGGTAACGTTGTTTGATTGATTCAGCTTTGAGTAATTCTTTTAAGCCTACCTGTGTTGTAATATGGTTGTCCTGTTCAAGTTGAAGTATTTGTTGGTATAAAGCTTCAATTTCCATTTGTTTAAACATTGAGTTAGGTTTCTGTGCGATGTGAAAATTTGGTCCGAGATTAAGGAATTCTATTTCATCTGGAGTAAGTTGATGATCCGATAGGTTAATGAAGTTGTTATTGATGTTTGGTAAGAGTATTTTTCCTTTATACAATTTGTTTAGTTTTTTTGGATGACTTGTTTATGGGATTCATGTTCCTTTTGTGTTGTATTGTATAATAAATCCAATATTTCTTGAATTTTTCACTTGTGGTATAATACTGTAAAATTTCTTTGATGTGTACAATTTCAGTGTTGATTTCTTGTAATTCCTGTTTGGCTGTGTGCATTTGACGTTTTATGAGGTTCCATTGCAATTTCTTAGCGGTGGGATCATTTAATGCTGCGGCATCATGTAACTTAAATTTAGTATATCGAGGCAGCAAGTAATTTTCTAGACATATGCTATTAAATATAAGAGACAATGAATGTCTATTATGTTTAATCATGAGCCGTTCTAAACGTCGTATTTTTGCTTTAATTTCAGTTGAAAATAAAGACAAAAATTCTTCAAAATTTGGATAATTATTTATTGGTTTTCTTCTAAGCTTTCGGCTCACATGAGCGATCTTCAGAGAGGTAGTTTAAACTGAAACATTATAAAATCCACCATCACCGACGATTTTATTTTGTGTTGACATAGCATAAATTCGTGTCTTCTTAATTATAATAGTGAATGCCCGAACGATATAAGTTAGCTGTTATAAAAAACTTACTTCAACGCACACAAATGATATCTTCTTCCAAATCTATATTTTATAAAGAATTACACAACATTAAGCAAACACTAGTCAATAATGGATTTCCTAACTCCGTTATTGATCAACAAATTAAAATGTATCTCAACAAACTTAATAATAGCTCTAACAATAATGATAATATTAATAATAATGGTTTACATCAAAATAAACATAACACTATTAACTTATACTATTGCAACCAAATACATAATAATTATAAACAAGATGAAAAAACTCTCAAAAACATAATACGTAGAAATGTTAAACCAGTCGAAAGTAATAATCAAATTAAACTCATTATATATTATAAAAAGTTTAAACAATTGACCTCATAGTCTATAATAACCAAACAGGCACTAAACTAAATTCTTTACAAAAAAACCAATGTAGTTTACCAATTTACATGCCCATTCAGAGATTGCATCTCTGATACTAATCAAAAACCTAGTACATATATTGGTTTTACCACAACCACGCTCTCCCGTAGACTTACATGTCACCTTTCTGATCAGAGTACTATTAAACAACATTTCTCTGAAAAACATAAACATGTAGGTAATATCAGACAGATTTTAGTTAACAATACGGTGATCCCACACACAGTAAGAGGAACCTGCAGATATTGGAGGCCATGTACATCAAATCAAAACAACCAACACTCAATAAAATCAACTTTAAAACAGGAAATAACATATTACATTGCATTTGACTATATGGTTTTGTTGTCATTTCGCGCTATCCCGCGGTGTGACGTCATAAAACCGCATCGCAAACTTAAGAACTGCGTTTATTATTTTTGGTAACTATTGCCGTTGCCAAGCGGAGTTTTATGTCGAGACAAAATAAAATCGTCGGTGATGGTGGATTTTATAATGTTTCAGTTTAAACTACCTCCCTGAAGATGGCTCATGTGAGCCGAAAGCTTAGAAGAAAACCAATAAATAATTATCCAAATGTTGGAGAATTTTTGTCTTTATTTTCAACTGAAATTAAAGCAAAAATCGACGTTTAGAACGGCTCATGATTAAACATAATAGACATTCATTGTCTCTTATATTTAATAGCATATATATATATATATATATATATATATATATATAACAAAAATGGGTGGTGCTTCATTAGATGACTCGTAAAGTAGAACTGAAATGGTGGTGAAAAGGAAAAGGAAAGGACAAATTGGGTCAAAGGGGAAAAGTTAACGAAGAAATGACAGTGCTTCAGATGGTGAAATATAAGGAAATGTTATATAAACTTAAAAAAAGAAAACACAAAGAAAGGATATAGATCATATATTATATAATATTGTTAAGAATTTAACCAACAATCTATTTGAAAAAAGTTGGTTTAAAATACTAATTATAATAATATGTGAATTAATAAATTTTAAATAAATAAATGTTTATTTTTGATCGTTGCTGATGAAACAAGAATTCTTAGCTATTCAAAGTAGCTATCAAACAGAATGTAAATTTCCGAATTTATTAATAAAATAAAAATATTTGGCTCTGTACATAGGTAATACTATATACATCGAGCCCTCCACATTGATAAATTTAATACTAATAGGATGTTGCTTTTGGGATTTTACTCATGTGCTCATCCTGTCTGCGGATGACTGTATATATATAGATGTGTCTGCCAGATTTAATGAAACATCGAAATTGTCTGTAATTGTCTGTTTATATATATATATATATATATATATATATATATATATATATATATTTAACGACTAATATACTGACTAATATATATACATATATATTAGTCAGTATATTATTCATTATATATATATCCCTGTTTCGCTGTATCACAGCTCATCAGTGTGACTAGACACATCCACATGCTTCTGGCCACGATCGGTGCATGGAATCAGAAGAGGAATATTTTAACGTGTTTTATATAAGCAGTGTATACACACGCCAGTCACCAAAAGAACTTAATTCATTACTGAAGAGGAATTCATATGTCGCAGATGTGGAAACTGTTTTTATTCTTTTTTCTCTACAACGCTCAATCGTAATGAAAGCATAATATATTGGTCATCCACATACAAGCCTGTTTCGCTGTATCACGGCTCATCAATGTGGCTAGACAAATCTACGTGTTTCTGGCCAAGATCGAAAATCGACCGATTTGGTGTCATATAGGCATTTAAAAACAGACGATATATAAATTTATTCATCAATTTTTTTCATTCATTTTGTGTATATATATTTAATTCTTTAATAAGTAAATATGCTTCACTATCTTAGCAGTAGATTATAAGCATTAATAATCAAATTTAAAACCGTTAATTTTTACACCGTGACTGACGACAGCCACGCAAATGAATCGTAATCTAAAAATGAAAATAACTTTCAGATCTAATTTTAACAAATATATTTAGGAAAATTACACAAAACTATTTTGAAATACTAAAGCGTAAATATATTCAATAAAATTACCATTGATTTTCTGCAAATCTTCCAGATTTGTTTAAGTTATTGAATCTTTGCCTTCAGTTTTCTTGGGTGTTACCAAGAGATTTCTTAGTCTCTGTCTTAACTGTGACCCACCTATACTAATGAAGAAGGTGAAGTATGGAGAGTTAGATGGATAGATGTAACGAGTGATGTAGTTGCAGAAATTGCTTGACACTTATGAATCGGTTCTCCTGTTTTTGTGGCAATGTGTAGAGTGTCTTTCACCAGCCACACCCTTGACCCAGATCAGCTCTACCTCTATGGCTATGGACCTGATTGATTGGGGGGATCGTTTCCAGTCATGGCCTTGGTCTCTCCAACAAATTCGGGATTTCATTTTTTTATCAGAACGATCAGAGTTAATTTTTCAATTGCAGTATATACCTTAGTATTCACCATTAGACTCATTCAACACAATTATGTATATACTATTTATGCTCACACACCCTGATTGAGCTCTCTGGGAGAATGGTAGATTTGACCAACGGTAGCTACTCTAGAATTTACGCATCGTTCATTCAGCAATGAATTAGAACACTCTCAGCTATTACGCGTGTAAAATGATAATATACACGCTAAAAATATGCCTTCTTCTATCGAGCGCCTATAGCTCAGAGGTCGGAGTCTAACCGTACAGATGAGCTGCGAAACAGATCTGTCTGCGGATGACTATATATATATATATATATATATATATATATATATATATATATATTTCTGTGTGCCTAGTTTCATTCGAAATCTTTAAAGTTCATGAAAAGAATCTAATGAAATATTTCGAGTGATGATGTAGAAAAGTAAAAAATATTTATGGGAATTTGCACCTAATCCACTTGATAAAATCCGAAATAATTTTTTTATAAATTTATATTGATAAATCAGCATAAAATTACAACTAAACGTATATATTCCTTAATGAAATATATTTCACACATCCGTTTTTGTTTTTATATGAATACTTGCACCTCTCTTCAAATAATCGATACTTAACATTAAGACTCAGATTCGAATCTCTGAAAATTGAAAGTGGGATTTGTCTTTTCTCCTATTCCCCGCCATTTTGTCTAGAAGATCCCCTAATATTTCTCCAGTTCCTTTGTGAATTCTTGATCAGAAAGCTTCTCAATATTTTTATCATGATTTCCAGATTTTTTTCGACTTATCGTTTTTCAACCATGTTCTCATCAGTTCTACGTGAAGTTATTTTTTTTATCTTTTATACGCCTAACGGGTAATTCGTTCCTACTGGATTTCTGTCACGTTCTCGTTTTTAAATCCCAGCAGATTTTCATTGCATATGTTCGGTATATATTTTTTAAACATTCTGTGCCTTCCCCTTTTTCATTATATTGAGCTTCCTTTTTGCGATTTAGATTTCCGATTTGAAATTATTTTCACTGTTTTTCAACCTATAAAATATACAGCGTCTTCATTCAATATATTTCAGTACAAGAAAATCTAGTTTACTTATGTCATATCGTATATATATTGAGACGAAAAGTAAGAAGATTTAAATTAAAATCGAAACTTTCTTGTATCTACAACGTTTTCGATCTGAAAGTTTAACTGGCTTGTGTTGCATTCTTTCCTTTTTCTGTATATATACCAGTGGCTTCAACGATAAAAGTTTATGAGTTTAAAAATGTTACTTTGATGAAGAAACGCGTGATGTACGATACTTACTTTTTTTCATTCAGTAGCCTACTATTTACCTTATCAAGAGATATTTATCTGGTAGAAACCTGAGTTGCGTAAATATAACTCGTTAACAAATAGGACATATTAAATAGTTCTACAATACAATTGTATTGAACACTTTTTAATAGAACCTTACTGGTCTGATTTAATTATGACCAAAATCTAAGTAATTAAATAATTATATATATATATATATATATATATATATATATATATATATATATATATATATATATATGCCAATACATAATAAAGAATATAAAACTAAACCAGGTAAAGAAAAAAATACTTACATCCTCCCAATATCTCTTTCTCTAACGCTCGTGATGACCGTATGAACTTTTGCAGTAAGAAATTCTTCCTCTACGAAATGTCCTCTGACATGCTAGCTCTGCGAAACTAACCTCAACCCTACAATTGCCTCCTTAGATTTCCCGATTCCTGGCTATCTTCCTTTCTTTAAGAAGCATTCTAATGTCCACATCCATGACCTCGGTGTGTATGTCAACGTACATTTTCTGGCTAGAAAGATCTTTCTTAATCTCCTGTCCACTCCTACATGTGTCTTCGTCTTTCTTTGCTAAATTCAGTAAGGTATCTATTCTTTCTTTACCACTACCTTTTGTCTCCGGACTGCTGCATTCAATATAGTTTTTCTAACAATATAGACAAGGATATATTTCACCGATTAGGTAATATATTTGTGTTTGGTGACTTCAGTGCCCATCATTCCAAGTGGCTAGAAAATTGTTAGTGATCTTGTTGGAGTCTAAACGCTGAACTTCCCAATCACTCAGACTTTCATGCAAGTGGTTAATTTCCCTATGCGTTTTCCCAGTAATGACAGTAGACATACGTCTCTTCTTGGGATTTTCTTTAGTTCTAGCCCAGATTATTATCTTGTTATGCAGTTCTGCCATTTTGGCAACTCTGATTATGCTGTGGTATCAGTAAATTTCACTTTCTACTCCCCCTCTATCTAGGAACATGCTACCAGTCGAATATTTCATTGCTATCCTCAACCTTACCCTATCTTCCGACGTAAAGTGGAATAATTACATTGAATCAATAGCTAAATCCACTGCTAAGAAGGTTGCGTCACTATGTCGGTCCAGGTAGTTTTTTCCGCCTGAATTTCATTTTGAACATATACAAATCAACCATCCGACCGTGCATGGAATACTGCTGTCATATCTGGTTAGGCGCCCCTGCTATTTATCTTAGTTTTCTCGAAGGGGTCCAGAGGAGAATCTGTAATATAACTGGTCTCGACCTGGAAGCTCGACTCAAGCCACGTTCTTATCGTCAAGATGTGGCTTCCCTCTGTCTCTTCTACAAACATTTTCATGGCTTCTTCTCTGACGAACTTGTGTCTCTAGTGCCCACTCCACAAGAAGTTACTCGGCAAGTTCACACCCTTTTACAGTTAGATCAACCAAATGCAGGCAACAGTTCTATATAATCAGCTTCTTTTCTCGCTCTTCCTGCCTGTGAAATTCTCTTCCATATACTTGCTTTCCTGACGGCTATAACCTCCAGCAATTTAAATGCAAAGTTTATTCCCATCTCTTATCCATTTAACTCCAGCCCTTTCTAAATCACCCCGTGTATCTTGTTCTTTTCCTTTTCTCTTTACCTTCGCAACTGTCTTCACTACTGTGTACACATCCTTCTCTTGCCCGTTTTCTTTCACCCACTGTAGCTGGTTCGTCTTTGTCTTTACTCTGCGCCTGCCTAATAGTGCAACTCTCCTATGTAACTCCTTTCACATCAGTGGCGTTAACGCCTTGCTTGGGGAGAAAATGATTTTAAAAAAATAGCGGACTGGTACCTGTTCCCTGATTTATTTTTCGATGTCCCCTGGACGAATCTTTTCAGTCTTCTTGTTAAATACTGCGCCTCTGAAGTCTCCTCCTGGGTGAAAGTTGGCATCCATGCTTTCATCATAGCGGAAAATTTTCTATTTAAATCTAGTCCATATTCTTGGTTCTCTTCTGCATATTCAGCTTCCATTAACCACAGAAATCGCAATTTCCGATTTTACCGTAACAACATGTCTGATTACAATATGCAGGTCTTTGTTCTTGCTCGTAATAAAAATAAGCGTGTGGAAAATGATGTTAAGCTATTTTTGCTGATATAATGTAACAACGTATAACATCTCGCAAGTTTTGTTTCAATGATTGGTAGCGGATCAGCAGGAGTGTACTTAACAAAAGAAACCCTCCATCCTTTCTCTATTCAATCAATTCAAAGTCCTCATATATACAGCAGAAAAGTCGGATGTTGGGCTCGCAGATTCTCATCTAAATTAACACTCATCTGGAGTACTCATATCCACTTTCTCCCCTATAACGGACGCTCGATTGAAATTTGATGAAATGTGCCCCTGAGCTGGTTCTAGAGTTTTCCAAACTCTATAGCTATTGAATTACTTCTTCCTTCTTTACTGGTTAATGAAAGTTCTTCTTGGTGGTTTGCGTTTGGGGAGCCCTTTGATTTTGCTAATTATCCCCCTGTTAGCCTCTTTTTGGTAAAGTATTCGAGGCAATTATCAATGCTGAAATAGTTAAGCATCTCATATCTCATAATTTCTCTCTGACAAAAATATTGTTTCCGTTTCGCCAAGTCTACTGTTCTAACGACCATCACTACATTTTTATACCAGGAACTTGATAAGAACGGCGAAGCCCAACGTGTAGCTCTTGATATCTCGAAAGCAGTTGACAAGCCTGTTGGACTTATGTGCAAGCTCCAGAGCTATTTTATTTCTCGGTGATTTAATGCAATCGTTCTTATCAAATCGCGAAATAAAGGTTGCTTTCAATGGGCATGTTTCAAGATTCTTTCATACGAACTCATCGTCCCTCACGGCTTTGCTCTATATCATAGGCTTTTTATGATCTGTATTAATACCTTTCCTGATATAATGTTTTTATTTCCTTAGGTTCATTTACTTTTATTCGTTTTTAGCTTATGATTTTACGTAGCATCGTGAAAAATCTGTTTCCCTGACTGCATTTTCATGTGTGCATGTTGCATTCAGGCTTCTGAACAGTAATAAGGGAGTGAATTTGAAAAGAAGACAGAAAAATGTATAGGGAAACAACCTAATACTCTGATTATATATATATATATATATATATATATATATATATATATATATATATATATAATGAAATATCAGAGTTGACCCGTGCTATTATCTACTAGTTTTGCTAACATTGTCATTAATCTACTTATGTTGTGCATAATAATTTGCAACAACTGACTTGCCACAATCTTTAATATGTTATGCCGTCACAGCACAAATGCATTAATTACTTCAATTCACTAGCATTGTTTTGTCTCTGTTCAGTAATCATCAATAAATGTAAATGTGTTATTTTGCGGGGGAACAAATAAATACATTTATCACTTCCCTGTGGATTTTAGATGATATATTTTTTATTTCTTCACGTTTAAGATTTTCAGCACTTTCTGTCTACGCATAATTATAACAAGTGTCATTATGCTCCTTTTCTACGTATATAAATCGATCTACAAAAGAAAAGGTGAAGCGCCCCAAACAGAAAGTTTCCAGTTTGGTATAATTTTACCTAACACACACACACACACGCACACACACACACACACACACACACACACACATATATATATATATATATATATATATATATATATATATATTACTCTATATTTGGGGAGCAATAATTATTTCAAACATTTTTCGTTAAATACCGCCGAAAAGCAAGATCTAATAATTTTCTTAAGATCAGGTTGCTTAATTAATGTAAATTTGGGTAGTATATATATATATATATATATATATATATATATATGTGTGTGTGTGTGTGTGTGTGTGTGTGTGTGTGTGTGTTGCCTAGTGGAGTTTTATGTCAACGCAAAATACAATCGTCAGTGATGCTGGATGTTATTGTGTTACCGTCTTAATAACCTCTCTGAAGATGGTTCAGTTGAGCCGAAAGCTTAGAACCAAATTAATAAAAAATTATAGAAATGTTGGAGAATTTTTGTATTTATTTTCACCTGAAATTAAAACCAAAATCCGACGTTTAGAACGGCTCATGTTTAAACATAATAGACATACATTGTCTCTTATATTTAACAGTATATGTTTAGAAAATTATTTGTTGTTTCGATACACTAAATATATCCACACACACACACACACACACACACACACACACACACACACACACACACACACACACACATATATATATATATATATATATATATATATATATAATGCATGCTTCTATTCTACGTGAAAAACCTATGCACTTATTTGTATTTTGACACGAAGTGTATGTATTTCATTATATTTACAATTGTTCTTCCAAGTCTGATTTATATGGTAAGTACTATACCCCTTTTAAAAAACTGAATTGAAAATCGATGACAGATATTGCTAAGCCTTCTGCCTAAATTAATTCTATCAAATGCTTGCCAAATCTTCTTTAGAAGACGAAGAGAATGCACGTTTTCTGATTCTAAAATATCTACCTTCCTCAGGCGCTAATCTAAGATTCGGCTGGGCTGGATTCCAAAACGTGATATCTACCTCCTTCATCTACAAACATAAAAGTCACTCATTTTATGTTCTTTCAACGGCCGAATGCCTTAGCCAACACAGTCAACTCTGCTGTTCGAATATCAAGAAACTTTGGCCTGGAAGCATGGGGATAAAGTTGAGAAATATGATACAGGTAAGCTTAGAATATTTAACACGAGAATACCTAAAGGCTTTGAAACAAATGTTTTCTTAATTTTAATGTCGAACACATAGAGTAATATTTTAACGCGATAAGTTAGATAAAATCCGCGGATTAGTTGGGCCTTAAACAAACAGGATATATATTATACACATTATTCAAACATATGTATTAAGTTCATTGTTGCTTTGAAATCTTTACGATTCAAGAATATGAACCGTTTTCTTGAAATCCTCGTAACACAGACTTACTAAAATTAAATAAAAAAATATAACATTGAGTCTGGTATGGGCATATACGCAAGAAAGCTTTCCAATTGCAGCAGTCCTGCTCAGATCTTATCACGGCGAGGGTCGTGAAATCTTTATATTATATAATGTCAAACTAGGGAAATGGTTTCAATGTGTGGTGCCTTTGGGATAGTGCTGAAAATAATATCACGTTGGATATAAGTTTGTGGAATAAACTGAGATAAAAATGCATGTAATTCATTGTCGGTTGTCAAAATTTATTGTATCTTAGTGTTTGAACATAAGGCCAAACATACTGCCACAAAGGTTTGCTCAACGGAAATGTAATATTAAAACATGGTGTGTTGAATAAAGACATATGTGATGTCGGTATCGTGGATTAGAAATTAGCTAGCTACTCTGGGAGACAGATGTTCTTTGAAACGTGTTACCTGTCATTCTTTTAAGCCGTGACAACTCAGAAAATAAGCTACAAGACCTCCTACAGAAGTAGTTACAGAAAGTGGAAAGAAAGGACTACATATAAAGTACAAGAAAACTGAATGCATGGTCATCAGTAAAAAAGAATAGCCCAAAATGACAAATCTAAGTAAAAGATATTTAAATTAAGCAGATAAATAAATTTAAATACCTGGGAAGTGTGCTATCAAGGGACAGAAAGTGCGAGATTCGTAAGATGCACCAGGAGCTGAACAAACCATTGCGAGACATGGTGATTTTGCTGGAAACAAAAAATTATACTAAATTGTTTTGTCATGTCTGTTTTTCAATATGGCAGCGAATGCTAGACACTCTTATCTAAGATAAAGAAAGTAACCAAAATGTGGTTTTACAGAAGGATGTTGTGGATTCATGGACAGAACCACATGGTTTTAGAGAGGATGGAAACGAAAATTAAACATACTTAAATCAGGAAAAACAGCTTAAGTTCCCGAGACATTTAGTGAAAAATGAGGGCTTGAAGAATTTGATGGTCACGGGACGGGTAGTGGGAAAAAGATATAAGGGAGAACAATGCATGACGTATTTGAGGGAATTTGGTAGATAGATGGCCCTGCGGGGTTTGATTGGGATAAAAAGGGAAGGTGGTGATAAGAGCTATAAGGAATAAAAAGATTTGGCAAGTCATGTAGCATCTAGGTCTTAAAGTTATGCGGTAGATATAAGAAGATTTAGAAATGCACAATCCTGATGAGCCATTACTCATTTTGTGCAGGAATAACAAAGATTTTGTGATCTCAAAATAGGCAGTATTTAACTTTTACAAACCTAAATATCTCCATTTTACCTAGTCCATGATATATACTGCTGTATATCTACATGTGTAGATAAATGGGATATTCTTATCCTTTTAAATATGTGAAATTATTGGAGTAAAGTAGAAGAGAGTGGTTATACTGTCTAGTTTACTAGTTAGTAGTGTATCTACTTCACGCAGTATGCGTGTCTTTTAATTGTTGAAATATTATTTTTCTCTAACCTCCGTTTTGGTGATCACTCATGCAGTTACATTTTCAGGGTTAAAACAATCCTCTGATCAGGAGATTGCAGGTTTTTGGGAGCATGAAATCATGTCTTAATTGGTGTTGTTCCCAGGTTCACACGGATACGGTGTGGTAGTACCAATCGGGGTTCCAGTTATAAACAAAAAATAAACACCCATGCCTAAACAAAACACTGTGCAATATAAAAATAATTTTAAAAAAGCAATAAATAATTGTATAACATTTGCTTAGATGAACTATTTATATTAAAATTACCAAATAGAAATGATTCTCTTACGACATTAATTCATATAATATTGTACAATATCTCAAGGAAAGCAAACTCTATTTCAAAATATAACTTCAAGAAAACTATAACATAAAGCGCACATATCCCTGACTCTCTTAACTATGTTCACACAAGTATGTATATGCACATATACCTGCGTATCATCTATTATGTATTAAGTTGTGTAAATAAAAAAACAACATATATTTATATTAATATATAACAATCAGTTTAATGAACCACATTACAAAACTAATTGTCCGAATCCTGATGAATAGAGCTAAAAGCATAATCAGGCCAGAGATAGGACAAGAACAGTGCGGGTTCGTCAAAGACACTGGAACAATAAACCCCATATTTATTTTGGGGATGCTCTTGAAAAGGGCAATACAACTGAAGAAAGATGTGTACCTATGCTTTTTATCGATTATGTGAAGAACTTTGACAAAAATAGGCCACAGCGAATTGATGAAGGTGCTCAGCATCATAGATATATTTGGGAAAGACATAAGTTTAAGCAAGAGTCTCTATGGGCAGCAAACCTCCTGCATATGGACAGGTAACGATATCACAGATATACAAAGAAAGAAAGGGGCGTTAGACAAGGATGTGTCTATGCACAGGATCAATTTAACTTGAACACTGAGACTATTCTGATGACCCTAGATGTTATGCCAGGATTTGTCATTGAAGGGCCCGATTTGAAAAACATAAGGTAAGCAGATGATACACTGCTGATAGCAGACATGGAAAAACACTACAAGACCCTCTACAGAAGTTAGCTGGAGAGAGTGAGACGAAAGGGATACAAATAAACTGCAAGAAAGCCGAATGCATAGTCATCAACAAAAAGAGCAGATCAAAATGCCAAATACAGGTGAGTGATACTAAAATCAACCAGGTACAAAAATTAAAATACCTGGGGAATGTTCTAACAGAAGACAGAAAGCACGACACAAAGATCTGAAAGCTAATTGGCATGGCGAAGAACGCATTCCAGAAGCTCAGTGAAGACAGTAAAATTTTGCTAGAAATCACGAAGAAAGTACTGGAATACTATGGGATGTTAGTTCTTTAATATGTCAATGAATGCTGGACAATATCATCGAAAATGAATAAAAAACATGTAGCAACTGCAATGTATTTCTACAGAAGGAATGCTGCAGATCTCATGGATCAAGCATGTGAGCAGTGATGAAGTTTTGGAAAGGATGGAAGATAAAAGGAAATATATAATTAGCAAAAAGAAGAGACAGCTGGAGTTCCTGGGACATGCAATGAGGAAGGGGTTCTTAGAGAACCTGATACTAATGAGCCAGATAGAAGGAAGTTGAGACAGGGGAAAACAGCGTGCAACGTACTTAACTGATCTGAGCGTGTGGATGGCAGAACGATTATAACGTGGAAAGAGCCTGATCGTCTACGTCCTGAAAAGAACAAGGCACAAAGAAGAAGAACCTTCGATGTCAAATTGCGAAGCCCTTACTGCTGGTCCTTGAGTGCCTCTAAACATTATTGCTGCTTTCGGTGTGTTTGCATACGAATGACTCATCAAAGCACGTCACGCATCATAGCCATACTTCTTATCCGAGGTTCCTTTTGTTAAGCAGGTGAGATGTATTTAGCACACAATAATTTATTTATGCCTATCGATTCTGAAAGTTTAATCAGTGAACCGACTTCTTAGTTTATTACGTTCACTGTGCATAAATACCCCGAGAAAAGCATAAATATACTTCTCCTTTACAACTCAAAAGTATGGGAATATTAGAAGTGTAGACAGTGATCTATAGCTAAGTATGGTCACTAGTCAACGTGATATATAACTATGCAATCAAAACCGCAGAATAGGCAACGAGGAGAAAATTCTAGACTATCTTTCACAAGAATTTATGATCTTGAACAATGACGACTCTAGATCTTTTTGCACTAATGCAGACGTCGACTAGATCTGTATATTTAGACACGGGATGTTTCTAATTTTCGTCAACGAGATTCTTCATGACATGAATTCTCAAGACAGTGTCTTTGCTGATGGTATCATTATTAACTTCTGTCTTAATAGGAACATCTGATTGGGATGAAAAGGTTTAATTGCGAGCTTATCTAAAACAATGACATGCATTTTGCTGTTAACTGGAGCAAGGAATCTCATGTTAATTATGACGCATTAAAAAAGATACTGTTGTCTATTCATTGTCTTAGAAATTTTCTTTCTGCTTAATGCCTAGCACCAGGGAAGTGACTCATTTTCTGCTACCATTAAATGTAAAACTTATATGAATCGTTTGGTTGGTATTCTCCGATTAAATTTGATTCACTATATCGTGTTAGACAATTTCTCTCTCCTGAAATATCTTACGTAATCTTATGTCACTCATTTGTTCTTGCTTATAATATTTCTGCCACATACAGGTGGGAGGCCTTGTTAGATTATTTTAAAAGGCCTTGTTAAAATGCCAAGAAGAATATACAATATCATTGGTACTGACCTGGTATCTCGGCATCAGTCTCTTTCCCGCGGAACTAATGAAATGTACCTCCACATTCATCTTCCCTCATTGCTCGTAACGCCATTTCACTTATTTCTTCTCCCAAACACTTGCCATTCAATTCCTCAACACATCAAGTATATCTCGCGTTGCCTTTTCCCTCTATCCGCCCTGTGAGCATTCTAATCTCCAAGCCTTCATCATTATATATCCTAGAAATTTCAGCTGTCTCTTCCTAATATTAAATAAGTTCCCTTTTTGTTTCCATTCTTTCCAAAATCTTATCCGTTCTCACATGTTCGCTTCATGGTAATTTCAGCATGCTTTCTTTTTTATTATTCTCTCCTTCATCTGAGATTGTTTACCATTCACTGCCATATAGAAGGACATATATCACATTACTGTTAATAAACCTACGAATTCTATATATGTATAAGATGTGTATATGCATATGTACAAAACAATTGTATTGATAATAGAATATCGTTTCATGCATAAATATTGAAAGAAATAGCATGTAGATCTCTGATAAATATTTGTAAATACATATTCCTAGAGGGTAACAAAATGATAACAGGAAAAGCATGGCCAGTTTTTCAAGGACTTCATCAAACTACTAATTGTTATAATACATTTATTAGAGTTTACGATTTTGGTGCCCCATGAATCTAGATGCATCATCTTCGTGACCAGAGTTCAGCTTTCTATAGTCTTTACCTTTATTTTTTATTGATATTTTGTTTTTTTAATATTTTTTTTTATCATAAAATTTTCCAAAATGCGTGAAATTTCAAATAATTTCTGCCTTATTAAATTACGTATAATTTTAATTAAAATTACGATTTGTAAGGCAAAATTAGAGTCAAGTCATTATTTTGATATAATGAGTGTATTTTTTGAAGAAACACTATTTATTATCACAGCCTCATTTATTTAAAAACCTTTATGTCTTACCTATTTGAGTTGTCTTTCACAGTCTATTTTGTAAATTCGTGCTTTAGGGTTGATGTTATGTATTTGTGTTAATTATATACTATCTAATCGTTAATTATATATTTAATTGGTTTTGAAGTTGTAACATTTTATATTAATATAGATAAACACTTTTCAGTTTTAATCGTTTTCGAGATGACAGGTTCTATTATGTATTCAATTTTTTAAAATATTATTTATATTATATTTGTTTTACTTCTATGAAATATTTAAGATTTAATTCTCGTGCTCTAAACGAAATTATTCAAATTTGCAAATGATTACAGTGAGAGAAAAATGGTACAGGGGATGTCAAAAGATGGTAGAGATAAGTGTTGGAATCAGTGAGATAGAACATGCTACTTGACGTGTCATTTAAACTTTTGAACATTGTAGCTATCTGGGAAGCAAAAGAAAAAAATGAAAAAGAAAAACAGAATGGAGTTCCACAGACGGGAAGTACTAAAAAGAAACAGAATAAAAGAGGCTGTTATATTTAACTATTTTGACGGTAATAGAGTGCGACTTTGATGCCAATCTAGTAACACGTTTAAAAATATGTGGTCAGAGAACACGGGTAAATGATCATTAGAGCAATTTCCATGAAAATAATTGTACGATATATGTAGGAAAACAACATCAGGTCGGTGAGAAAGTGACTGGAAGCGGTTGCCAAATCAGGGTTAATTATATTGAAGACTAGCAGTATGGCCCGGCGTTGCTCGGGTGTAATGAAAGCTTTGAAACTAAAGTTCCTGGAACTCAGGCTCTTTGGACGTTGACTCGAAAGACGAAAATCAATAGTTGTTTCCAGTTAAATTGAAACCGTAGACTGAAAGAAAAATGAATGTATGTAAGTCAAATTTTGATTTCCTGCTATCGATATCAAATTTTCTGCACTATTGTAAGAACTACAACCTTGAAATATGAGAATATCGCTTCTTAGGTCTTTGTCTATGAGTGTATCAAATTTGATAAAAAAATCGGACCACTCCTTCTATAGCCCGATTTTTTTTATTATCGATTTTCGATATTTATCTCGGGTATCTCGACACAAGACCTAGCTAAGACCTAGCTACGAATCGGTCCAGCCGTTTCGGAGTCTATAGGTAACGGACACACACACACACACAGACACACACACAGACATAGTTCTATTTATAGATAAGATTAGATATTTCTTTGGATTTTGTCGAGAAGCTCAAGAGAGGCGAGTGAAAGTATTTTCCGTCTATTTCTTTTCCGTATATAAAAATTGGGAGCGAGGAAATTTTAGTGCTCTTAAATAGAAACGAATAACTATATCGGATATATTTAATATATATATCATAGAAATTTATGAAATCAGTTTTGGAGAGTTTTGATAGATCTGATCACATATATTGCGTTTTTTCACCCATGAAAGCGAATTGTTCCTTTGTATATCAATGGAAAAATTAGACTGTATCTTTTCTCTCATCTAGGTACGGTCAAAATAGTAAAGCATTGTAGTTATTCTAGCCGTGTTTACTAAATTGCCGAGAAAGGAATACCCTGAATTCAAAAACGTATGACCCTCAGACAAATATCAGTAGATTTCACAAACTCTGTGGTCCCGACTGTACAACACAAGATAGATATAGTTAAAGGTTAACTTTTGATTGATAATCTACAGAAGATTTTAGCATATGAACTACTTATGTGTTTAATTTTCATTGTTTGTCAAAATGGTCAGCGCATTTTTAAAAGACTTATGGCCGTCTAATTCTACAAATAAATTGGGTTAAAATTTTCACAAAAGTGTTCTCCAGTTTACGGAAAACTCTGTCAATTCAAGATACGATGAATCATGATATATCAATAAATAGGTTTTTAGTGTGAGAGTTGTGGTGCAATGGTTCTCAGCTCGCAATGAGAAATCAGAAAGCTGAGTCATGAAAATAAAAGAGATCGAGTCTAGTTGCCCTTCTGTCTTCAATATGTTGAGTGAGTGTTAGATTATCCAAATTAAAAGTGTACTTAAGTTTCTATTTTACTAATAACTTTCTCGTGACTCGTATGTTTATTCGATTGTATTCTTACCATTCTTCTGTTTTCTCATGTCTCTTCATCTGTAAGAAAATTTAGACAATTCGCTGCCAAATATGTAAACCAATAAATGTTAAGTATCCGTTTCTTTGTTTCTAAAGAAATTTTACTTTTTCTTAAGTCTTTGATTTGCTTCCGCTGTTTCAATGCTTTTTCGGTGTCGGTAACTCTTTTCCCGTTTTCTTTTGAGATGCTTTTCTGAGCTTAGCTAAGATGTGGTCAGTCAGTTAAGTGCCATACGTGATACACGCTTAGGCGATCATGTCGCGAAAGAAAGATTATCCCGCAGTAGGTTGCCATTGCTTTCTACGGTAGACTAGTTGCTGACCAAGGCTATAGAACCCAATCCGTCCTGTTATTTAACCCATAACTGGAAGGAGTAGACGGATTAATACTTCCCAAGGGTATTTGCGCGTAAGTGAATGCAATGAATTCAGCTGCAATTCTAACTCGGCTCCCCGATTTCTCGTTTCGAGCCGATGTCCAATGCACCACAAGATGTGGTACAAGTCCAAAAGCATGGGTCATCCAGTGCGGATCAGACTCACTATTCTGCTGTAATTGGTGTACCGAGACAGGCCTGCTCACCATTACATCAAGTCAGTGTGCCCTCCTTCTTCTGTTAAGAAATTTCTAGGTATTTAAATTTTTGTATATACTGGATTTTCGAATCATTAATTTAGCAATTTACTCTCCCATTAATATATTAAAATATACGTGTGAGTCCTTGATATGGTCTCAACTCATTCATTTTCTTTAAATTTTATACTGAGTTCTTGTAATATTTTACATGATTTGTTCTTTTTAATATGTTGTCTTCTGGATTTGAATAAATTCTTCGCTTGAAGCTTAAACCCAAGAAATGTTAGTATCTTTAATATTATTATTATGAATAATAATAATAATAATAATAATAATAATAATATCGAGAAGAAGAAGAAGAAGGAGAAGAGTTCGTTTACTATCACCATCGTTGATATAGTGATTGTCTGAAGAACTAATAGTCGTGGTAGTTGCAGTACAGGATGAAGTGGTTCCATAGACCAAATTGGCAACATTCCTAATAAGTCCCCCCGGGTATGGTAAGTCAATAAGATTGCCGGAAGCGAAAAATAGTGCGCGATTTGAATGTATATGAAATCATAGATTCTAGGATCGAAGCAGAAGGAAATGGTTGGAAGCGAAGGAACGATGGAGCAAGAAAGGATAATTAGGCGAAATAATGGGAAAGAAAACTAATATATATATATATATATATATATATATATATATATATATATATATATATTGTGTGTGTGTGTGTGTGTGTGTATTGTAAAGAAAGAGAGGGAAACAGAAAAATCGATTTTGAAGATGTAGATATATATTAAGGAAGATTGAAAACAGAAAAGGGAGAATGAAAAAATTAAAGGAGAAATAAATCATAGAAAAACAATAAATAAGTTATTAAATGATGATTATAAAATAAGATAATAATTAGATGGTGTTTTGATAATACTGTTCCAGTGTGTGTGTGTATATATATATATATATATATATATATATATGTTTCAGTGTATATATATATATATATATATAGAGAGAGAGAGAGAGAGAGAGTGAGATTGGCGATCCTGCTCTGTTTCTATCTTTTTTCTCTTTATATCCGTTTCTCTAGCTAGTGATAAAATCAGACTGCTAATTTACTTCTTTTCATATCTATCTATCGATATATCTATCTATCTTTGCAGTTATATTTTACTATATCCCACTGTCTTAGATAAATCAGTTTGTTCTGTACACACACACACACACACACACACACACACACACACACACACACACACACACACACACACAAATCGGATGACTATATATATATATATATAAAGTAAGAAATAGATTGACAAACAGATTTTATTTTAATCATTTCACCCCGAGCAAGGCAGAGATGCCACTGATGTGCAGAGGGCTACATAACTGTAAAAAGTTTAATGAGAAAAGAGTGAGGAGTACAAACAAGTTAGAAAGCAGCAATAGAAAGCTGATAAAGCAGGTGAGATGACAGATACATAGGTGGAGAGAAAGGGAAGGTTATACGGGGTTGGGAAGAGAGCTAGAGTCCATTGTTTAGTAGATGAGTCTTGACTTTTCATTCAAATTTCTGGAGGTTGTAGCCGTCAGGAAAGCAAGAATATGGGAGCGAGTTCCACAGGCGGGAAGTGCGAGAGAAGAAGCTGCAGGAGTAGAATTGTCGTCTGCATTTGGCTAACCTGACTGCGAATGGGTGGGACCCAGTTGCCAGTCTGGTTGCACGAGTAAACACCCGTTGAGAGTCACCAGTGACTTAAGTTCGTCCGTGCAGAAGCCATGAAATTATTTATAGAACAGAGGGAGGCCACATTTCGACGGTGGGTAAGGGACTGCTGTCGAGCAGCCAGATCAGTACCTATCACATTACAGACTCTCCTTTGGAGCCTGTCAAGAATACTGAGGAGAACGGCAGGGGCGCCTGACCATAAATTGCAGCAGTACTCCATGCACGGACGGATGGTTGACTTGTATATATGCAGGATGGATTCAGGCGGAAAAAACATCCTGAATCGACATAGTGACCCAACCTTCTTATCAGTAGATTTTGCTATGGATTCACTATAGTGGTTCCATTTGAGGTCCGAGGAGAGGGTAAGTCCGAGGAGGCGTAGTGTATTGCTTTCAGGGAGAATCACTTGGTCCATGTTTATGGTAGGCAGGAGAGGTTGCCTGTAATGGTTTACAGACAACAGCTTGGTCTTAGACGAACTGAAGTTAGATAAATAAATACATGAATACAAAAATAAATAATTTAAATCGAAGTATAAATATGAACAAACTAAATTATGTTGCATCTTGAAATCAATGTCTACTATTTTATTTTGCATAATTTGGTGTCGTGTAATTGTTAGCAAGGTTGTCTTGCTTGATCACTTTTTATTGATTCGTGAGTTCAAAATTCACTGTGTACCCCATCCTTTCGTAAAGAGTAAAAGAGTAAAACACTACGCCTCCTTGGTTTCACAATCTCAGCGGACCTCAAGTGGAATGACTATATCGAATCCATTGCTAAATCCGCTGCTATGAAAGTCGGTTCTCAGTGCAGGGCACGGAGGTTTTTTCCGTCTGAATCTATCCTGCACATTTATAAATCTACCATCCGCCCGTGCATTGAATACTGTTGCCATATCTGGTCGGGTGCCCCTTCTATTCTCCTTGGGCTTCTAGGCAAGGTACAGCGGAGGGTCTGTAATGTGATCGATACTGACTTAGCAGACCGTCTGCAGTCTCTCTCCCACCGGCGCGACGTGGCTTCACTGTGTCTCTTCTATAAATACTTTCACAGCTTCTGCTCCGATGAACTTAGATCACTGGTGCCCCTTAGGTTCGAATTTGCACGAGATACTAGATTAGCAACTAGATCCCACCCTTTTACAGTGAAACCGATCAAATGCAACCGCAACTTCTACTCCACCAGTTTCTTTTCTCGCACTTCCCGATTTTGGAATTCTCTTCCATACGACTGCTTCCCTGACGGCTACAATCTCCAGGAGTTTAAATGTAAGGTCAATAGACACCTCCTAACACACTAGCTTCCATTCTTTCAAACACACTAACTTCCATTCTTTCAAACACTCTTCCCAACCACCCAACTATCTATCACCCCGCTTCTGACATTACCTATATCTAACTACTCTTCCTATTTACCTCCCCCTATGTAGCCCCATCCGCAATAGTGGAAGTGGAATGCCTTGCTTGGGGTGAAATGATTAATATATATATATATATTGACATCCACAGACTGATCTGTTTCGCTGTATCCCAGCTCATCAGTACCATTAGACTCCGATTGTTTTTTAACCCAGGATTGAAACCCGACCGACTGGGCTATATATAAGAAAAAACTACTAAAAGTTGTAAGTTTAAAACTGTATTTTTTGACAGTATTCATTTATTCCTATTATTATAATTTATTTAGTATTTATTTAGTATTTATTATTTATTTCTATTATTATAATTTATTTCGTATTTATTTCGTATTTATTTATTTCTATTATTATATAATAATAGAAATAAAAAAATACTGTCAAAAATACGTTTTTAAACTTACAACTTTTTAGTAGTTTTTCCTATACATATTCAGAGAGTATACGTGGATCGTGATTATGCTATATATATATATATATATATATATATTCCGTCAAACGTTAGATTTAGTGATTCACAATGTTAGAACTTCACGTCATGTCTTTTATTTTTAAGCAGTGTACATTGTGTCTGCTGGTCTGTGCTTCCGAAGATTTTAATAATTAAAAATGCTCTCCGGAAACTTTTGAAACCTCGCCCCCTTTGAAGGAGAAACCACTGTTTTATCTGGGTGTCTTTTAGATTGGACGCTCCGTTAAGAGCGATAGAACACAACGTTCTATTTCGCCCTATAAGGAATACACACTTCTTTGTTCATATTTTCTCGAAAGTCCATATAGGCGTTTGATTTCTTTTCAGAAGAGTAAACAAAGTAGTTTATACGAGATTAATGGATTATTTGTAATCTGACGTTTTTATTACTTAAAACATTATTTTTGTGTATACCAGTGTTTAAAGTAGACGACCCATTTTTTGTTCATTTTGTAATCTACTAGATATAACACTGTTCGTCTCTTTCGAATTTTTCCTAAGCCAATAAGGCGAAAAGTTTTACTGGTTGCAGAAGAATTAGGAACATAAATATTATTAATGAACGGGAAAAGGAAAGAGTAATCATGATGACAATAGATAGCGATTGATATTCCATATACACTTTTGGAGATAAAAGCTAGACGGAAAGCATGTAAACAGAAGAGAGTTCGGCAAGAGGCAAGTTAGTGAAAAAGAATCTATTTACATAGAATTTTGTCTACATCTATCCAGCTCAGATATAAATTGATGAAGTCGAGGTACCATATGGAAGATCTCATTCAAACAATTACAATGTAAGTATTTATAGAAAAAACATAGGGAGACAACTTACGACACAGAGAAAGCGACTATGAAGACCGATAATATCATTGCTTCTGTTGTGGATTCTTGTTGAGAAACCACACAAAATAATAAATAACAAAAGCAGATATGGAGGTAGAAAATGTAAGTTATATATTATATACAAACTGGAATACGTGTTAGTCAATTCAGGAATACTAGTAATACTGTTAGTAGAAATACAAAGTCTTGTAGAGAAGAAGTATGCCCGAATAATGAGTCTATATCCAAAATACTCCAACTTAATATACAACAACTTACTGACCAACTAACTCCTTACTAACTCCTTACTAACTCTTTGTCAACCACTCAACCCCTGCCGTACTCTGTATAGGCAGGATTATATGTACGCATCAGGCGAGTCCATTCTTATGTGCAAAAAGGGGTGCTCCCCAACAGATATTTCTCTGCATTTTATCAAGAAACTCAAAGTATACAGCAGCGGCACTGGACCATATACGGCAGCCATATTCTAAGCATGGCTGAATGGTAGAATTAGAGATATGCATGACAGATTCTGAGGAAAATATACCTCGCAGAGTTCAGTGAACCAATTTTCTTAGCTGCTGAACAAGCAATGGTTTCAATATGGTCTTTACAATTCGTCATCTGATATCGTTAGCCAGAGAGGCAAAACGCGGCATTGCCCTGGAGGTTAGCATCAGCCATGTTGATGGAAAACAGAAAGAAGACTATCAGATAATAACTGGAGTGTAGTTTAGTTTTAGAGGCATAAATTATCAACACATATTTTGTCCCAGTTAAGAACGGTCTTTTTTTATATCGCCTGCTATTTTGATCCAACCGAACAGTTCAGCCTTACTATCGAGGTAGGGGTAAACGGTTGTGTCATCAGCCTATACACCAAGTTGAGAGTTGATCTTTTTTAATAAATAATTGGTTTGTGAAACCAGGTTACTTACGATTACGCTTCTGTAGGCACCGAAGAATGGTATTAAATAAACAATTTAAATTATCTCATAGCTATAATATCACATTAATTTATATAATAATCTATGGCCGACTTTAACAACTCTCTCTTATCTCTTAACCTTAAATATTGACTGGCATATTGACCTTCGCTATTTTCATACAGAAACTATCCGGCATTAATTGACACAATAATTAATGTTGCTTGAAATTTGTAAAGGAAAAGAAGTTTTACAAATACGCTGATACTACTTTGTGTTATAATAGAATTGGTGGTTATTTCATTTGTTTAAAGAAGCGTAAAGACTGAACATACAGTTTATTATCAAGAATCCGGAATATATGGTTGTCAACAACGAAGAGCTGAGCATGCAAATTACAAATTGGAGATACAAGAATCTACAAATTAAACCATTTCAAATATCTGGGAAATGTTTTATTAGATGACACCGAAATTCGAATGTGCATTGAGATGTTGTCTTCTAAAATCTGAGCAATTTATTAAGAAACAGATAATTTTCTTTAGAAACAGAAAAAAAAAGAATACTGAACTATGTATAATATTAGTTTTCCTATATTGCAGTCAATGATGGACAACTTATCACAGATGAAATAAACGACTTGAGATAACATAAATGTAATTCTAAAAAAGGATGATACTGAATATAGCATGAATTGAACGCAACATCAACGAAGAAATTTTAGAGAAAGTGTAAACAAAATGAGCATTTACGTTTTCTGACAATCGATATTAAGACACAGCATCAAGAAAGAGGGACAAAAGATTTGATATTCACAGGGTATAAACTGAATAACAAACCTTCGTAAATGGTTGACAGAGCAGGATTTAAGACAGATAGCAAAACAACAAAATTTAATAAGAACTACAAATAATAGGTAATTGTGGAGCGCCATAACTGATCACTTACGCCCTGAAGAGACAAGGCTCACAGAAGACGTCAATTGATATGATTTTTTTTATTGTTTGCTAAATTATTCGAATCTAATTTTGTAGCATCAGTTTATAAAATCTCATGATGTGCTTCCTTCATTAAAAGCAAGGCGATTTATTTGCTTAAAGTCATTTTAATAGCTAGGCTGGTGTTATTTTGCTGACTGGACACGTTTTATTGAATTTACTAAACCTAGTTTTCAATATTTGTTTGTATTTCTGAGCTGATGTATTGTATTATTTATAGTCTTTGCATGGTTCGGGCTGTTGGACACATAGCCCAGTGGATAAAAAGTTAGTTAATCTACTGATTCCGACTCAAAGTTATGTGAGTTCAATATCTGGCTACAGCAGATAGGAACGAAAAATTAGAGATTTGAGAAAAAGGGAGATAAATGATATTGAGATATCCGGAAAAATCATGACCCGCAGAAGTAGAACAGTCTCCCGTGGACGAAATAATGGATTCAGCTCGAAATTCCAACCATCTGAAGAAAGCTGGATCGTACACAGGCCGAAACAACGTAAATATGACAGGCTGAACAATGAAAATAGTTTAAATAAACAAAGCTTCGTATTTCAAAATGCTATGTTTGTATATAACCATGTATGTATCGAATTCACTATGAAAGAAATGGTCCGTTAGACAATTTCTTTACCCATTACTTTAAGACGATAAGTTTTACTTACATATAAAGCATCATAATCTGCCTTCATTCTCGACTTCAAATGGATTGAAATACTGGTACCAACTTTAAGATAAGTAAAGTCACATTTTATTATCGTTACTTTGATGGGCTGCAGCTACGTATTTCTGGAGATAAGAAATATCTTGATGTTTAGTCTTACACATAATGGCTGGATTTCTTCTTTCTTCCTTCTTTTTTTTTTTTTGTCAGCATTAAAAACAGTAACCGTTTTGGAAAGAGACAGCCCTTAAGCAACATAATTTTAACATACGTCATTTACTATCAGATCAACTTCAAAAGTGTGTAACTATTGTAGTAATAGCTTAAATGAAGATTAAGAAAGAGAGGGAGAGAAGAGAGAGAGAAATTTTATCTGCAGTGCGTACACAAACTGGAGATAGAAACAGACTTCAAAAGTTATGTTGAAATTTTTATTGATAAAAAATTATATATGATATTAAAATTAATATATCTCAGAAGTGAGACATACGATGATGTTATTCGTACAAGTCGGGCGGAAAACTTTTCTGATGAATAACTTTATTGAACCTGATCTGTATTTCAGTTTAACGGAAAAGATAAAAAATATACTACATGAAAAAAAAAAGTATGTATTAGGGAAAATGAGCGCTAACATGTTAGTGAATAAAATAAAACAAAACTACATGAATTTTCCTGATAATAGATACGAGTTTCTTTAACATTAGTTTTAACTTATTAATTTCTTCTGTAATTCAAAATAAAACCTAATAGAAAAATAACATTTTTTTTTTCAGAATTTAAAATGTAATCGTTAAAGTAAGTAGAATCATTATCATTAGCTAAATATTTTTCACTTGTTAAAACGGGAAATAGAACCTGCTTTGTCTGTAATGGAGCAGTCTACTTCATTTCTAAAATTGATACAGGTTCGATCTCTACCAGTGAGCACATTTATTTATTAAGTTTTCATATATTCATAATTCGGTAGCTCTTAAACACGATGTTTAAAAATTAAAGCAAAAGGTGGAGTCGATTTCATACAAGAAAATAGACTAACAAAATAATGTTTTCAATTATAAAAATATCAAATAAAAAAAGTAGATATATTGATTCCTTAAAAATTGATTTGTTTTAGTGTCAAATGCAAAATTTAGCTGATAAAGGTTTTCAAGCTAAACTGTGCGTGGAGTTATAATATAAGGGTTAGGGTTAGAATTAGGATTATTCCGAGAGCGCACAGGCGATACAGACGCTAAATAATTCCGATTTTCTTAACTGTTGTATAAAAGAAAATCTCGACCTCGTCAAGCGTGCTCTGAAGTAATACATCAAGATTATTATTATTATTATCTTTATTATTATTATTATTATTATTATTATTATTAATATTTTTATTATTATTATTATTATTATTATTATTATATTGATAGCCATGGTACGTATAACGATGAAAATATAATTCTATAATTCTACATTGCAGATATAGTGAAAATTTTTTTCGCAGATGAAGAAGAATCTTGACAAAACAGATATTTATATCTACAAATGATGTTGAGAATACCATGAACAGGGTATGCAAAACAACGGGGAAATTTGAAAGAACAGGGCGAGAAAAAAAACATTCACATTAAGAAAGAAAAAAGAGAAATTGGCACTTACAGAACGTAATGAAAACAAGAGTGTCAGACAGAAACAAGGAGTAATTTACGCATTGCAAAGATATACGTAGGATACTATGATTGGAGGGCCATGATCACCCACATGCTTTAGGGTGACAACGTATATGGTTTCGTAATCCAAGAAATACAGGTGCGCCAGTTGAATTTCGACCTGAGAAACAGGGTTAGTGATTATCCTTGACCTCTCAAACCGATGTGATCTTTTTATAGTAGGGTCATAAATTGTCATAAAGGCAAACCCTACGATTTTTACACTATATTGGGATCTCACTTTTGCAGTGATGAAAATTAGAAAATGTTATATCAGAGGAAAAGGAAGCAAATTACTGGCGTTATATATTTTTTTAATCATTTCACACCGAGCAAGGCAGAAATGCCACTGATGAGCGGGGGGCTACATAACTGTAAAAAGATTAATTAAAAAAGAGTGAGGAGTACAAACTAGTTAGAAAGGAGCAATAGAAAGCTGAGAATGCAGGTGAGATGATAGATACATAGGTGGAGAGAAAGGGAAGGTTATACGGGGGTGGGAAGAGAGCTAGAGTCCAGTGGTTAGTAGATGAGTATTGACATTGCATTTATATTTCTGAAGGTTGTAGCCGTCAGGAAAGCAAGAATATGAGAGCGAGTTCCACAGGCGGGAAGTGCGAGAGAAGAAGCTGCAGGAATAGAATTGTCGACTGCATTTAACCTGAGTCGGAATGGGTGGGACCCAGTTGCCAGTCTGGTTGCACGAGTAAACACATGCTGAGAAGACACCAGTGACTTAAGTTCGTCCGAGCAGAAGCCATGAAACTATTTATAGAACATCAAAGGGAGGCTACATTTCGACGGTGGGGAAGTGGCTGTAGTGGAGCCGCCAGATAAGTACCTATCACATTACAGACTCTCCTTTGGAGCCTGTCGAGAACACTGAGGAGAACGGCAGGGGCGTCTGACCATAAATGACAGCAGTTCTCCATGCACGGACGGATGGTTGCCTTGTATATATGCAGGATGGATTCAGGCGGAAAAACATCCTGGATCGACATAGTGACACAACCTTCTGTGCAGTAGAGTTTGCTATGGATTCACTATAGTGGTTCCATTTGAGGTCTGAGGATAGGGTAAGGCCGAGGAGGCATAGTGTATTGCTCTCAGGGAGAATCGCTTGGTCCATGCTTATGGGAGGCAGGATAGGTTGCCTGTAATGGTTGATAGACAGCAGCTTTATCTTAGACGAATTGAAGTTGACAAGCCACTTATTGTCCCAGTTCACCACAGAGTGTAGATCCCGTTCAAGGTCAGCAGCGAAATTATGTCTGTCCGCCACGACAGGTTTCTTACTGGTGCGGGAGTAAATTGTGGTGTCATCTGCGTAGATGCCTACTTGGGACTTTATCTCATCTGGGAGGTCGTTGATGAAAATAAGGAAGAGAAGTAGGGCCCAGGATAGAGCCCTGTGGAACACCAGCATTCGTGCTGTAGGATGAAGAGGCACGCACATTAAAAATGACCTCCATTTTGAACGGGTGGTTATTTAAAAAAAGATTGGATTAGGTCAAGCAGGCGACCGGTAATACCGTAACCCCGTAGCTTGCATAGGAGGCCAGAGTGCCAAACCATGTCGAAAGCCTTGGAGATGTCCAGAGCAACCGCGCGAACCTCGTCAGACTCATCAACGTCCTGGAGCATGTACTCCGTTACGGTTGTTAGCAAGTCGGCCGTGAACCTGGCACAGTGGAAGCCATATTACCTGTCAGAGAAGAGCTTGTGGGCAGCGAGATGTGGAACTATTTCAGCATTGATTATGGCCTCGAATATTTTCCCGAATATCGGTAGAAGACTGGTAGGGCGATAGTTGGATGGGTTCGTGAGTTCACCACAATTCTTAAATAGAGGAACGACTGAAGAGAACTTCCAGCATGCAGGAAAGCAGGAAGCAGAAAGGCAATAGTTAAACAGTTTAGAGAGGACAGGGTAAAGTTCAGGAGCACACCTCTTAATGACTATCACCGGGATTCCATATTCTCCACTTGTCTTATGGTGGTCCAGTTTTGAAATTACTCGGGATACTACTGTCGGGGTCATATATATATATATATGTATAAATTTATATTAATATTTGGCTCAGTAATAGATAATTTATATTGTGACTTCTACTTCATTTTAAATAATAATTTGATTAATATTCATAAGATCTACATGCCACTTTCTGTTTGTGTATATATATATATATATATATATATATATATATATATAAACAAAAGTGTCATGTAATCCCAAATTAAATCCTATTAATATATATATATATATATATATAAGATAGGTATGGATGGAATAATATTCCGTATCCCAAGAAACAATATTTTTAACAAAGTACTCAACAATACGTGCAGCTATTAGTATTTATTCAGAAATTATAACATGAATATGTTATAATATCACTACAAAGATAGCTATTTTGTTTCGACACTACTTGTGTATTATTAATGAGATTAACTTGAAGAGATTTAAAAGGTTAAAATCAAGCTAAACATCCATAACCAGGGAGGAAATGTTGCATATTCAGTGTGGACTAATCAGAATAAAGTAATTTCTAATTGAAAGAATATGTGAGCACGCTCAAAAAACAATTCTGCGGGGCATTAATATTAATACTTGATTAAATTGACATCAGCATTATTAATCGACTATTAGATTCACTTTATTTTTATTGCGAATTTTAAATTCTAAGTTTAACATAAACTATTAGATTTAGAAAATTTTTTAATATATTAAAAGAGGAAATACATGAACGCACACATATGAACCTACAAACATCCACACATGTACAAATATATGGTGTACACACATACACTGTCAAACAAACACATATACTGATTAATATACACCAGCATATATACATACAGAAATTTCAAAATTTTGCTTTTATTTGCTTGTCCATTTGTCTCTTAAATTTTAAATTCGATATGCGTTGGAGAGTACTGGCTACAGTACTGGATACATGTAAGAATGAATTCTTAAGATGACAATAGCCTTGACTGAATGAGGTCAGGGCAAACACAAACATATTCCACTGCATGAACACATAAACGTAATTATATATATACACACGCAAATACATCAGCTAAAAAACGTACACGATTAAAACTCCATAAATCATATACGTGCATATATATAAAAGCATACATACATATATATAAGTTATAGGCAAATATACAATTATATGCATACCTACACATACACATCAGCAAGTAAACAAAATATCAACATGTTTACTAGTACAAAAATAGATGTACACCGATACACATACATGCACTGATACTTAGACATTAATTTGCCTTTCTTTGATGGGTACCTTCATCCAACAAATTCCCCCCCCCAGTTATACGATCCGGCACATATCACCACACTAACACCTGACAAGCACCCAATCCAACACCGACCGCCAACCTATACAGCCATGAGGCACCCAATCCAACACCGATTATAGTGCCCATAATCGACAGACCCTAATCCAGCACATACAACCCGGCCAATACTATACACGCTTCCACAAAACACCGACCGTCAAACCCATACCTAATAACCATGATTCTCAAAGTCCATGTCTAGTCCCACAACAACCGATGTCAGGCAGAACACCCCACAACCATACAACCCGCTGAACAATGCTGGGTCGAACGCCTGGCAAATATCAGTATGTTACCATATACGAGTCATCCACCAAGGATCAACTAGAATATCCTACTCGAACAAAACTATCCATCAGATAAGACAGTTAAAAATATTTTCCTTAATTTCTCAATATTACAACCAGGATTTTAATGTAAATACTGAATGATGTTTACAATGAACAGTAAGCTCATTTCTCTGGTTTTACAGTTTAACCTTGTCCTTAAATTTGATAATTTCTAATTTTTTGTTAAGACATATGTACCAAGGGGCACAGAGGAAGTTACAAGTCCGGGCCCTTGTAAGGATTTTCCATTTAACAGTGGGTGTTTTTATCTTTTTCTTTTAAAAACCAATATTACCTGGATAATGAAGTGCTGTATTAATAAGAACTACTGTTGAAAGACAATGTGTGTTGATACCAGCGAGTTGTGAACGGGTTTTTAGTAGATCCGATATAATCAATTTTTCTTCCTAAGACTTTCAATTGTGGAGACGGTAGAAAGATAAACTATGAAGTTAACTAGATAATGATTATGCAAAGGATTATGCAAATTACAAATTGGAGATACAAGAATCTACGAATTAAACCATTTCAAATATCTGGGAAATGTTTTATTAGATGGCACCGAAATTCGAATGTGCATTGAGATGTTGTCTTCTAAAATCTGATTATGCAAAGGGTAACCTTTAGGATTTCTACAATTACATCAGCAGGTATTAGTTCTTTTGTCCTTGGTACGATCTATTTGAGCATTGTAATTTACGGTGTTTGTTGTATGATTATACGTTTTTGATCAACATAGCAAATTTTAGAATTCTGCTCTTAGAAACAGCGGTTATTAACCTACTGTTATCAAATTCAGAAACCCTACTGGCAATGATAACAACGAGAAGAAAAAATCTAGAAACACCCCTCCCTACAATCTGATGGTTAAAACTAAACTGGAACAAAAATTCTTAAACATAATTAGCAAGCACTTCCCTCAAACTAACCCTCTTAGCAAAATATTCAATAATACACTCGAGTTAAGCTATAGTTGCACGGATATTTTTTAAAAATAATTAAAAAGCATAATAACAAAGTCCTCAACAGGTTCAGCGTGCGAGCGGGCGAGCAGCGAAAGAAAAGTTAGCAGAGGAGGCGGTGGCGGTGAAAAACAGTTACGGCCTGCAAACACGGGAAATGGACTACACGATGCGCCTGGTTGTCCGACAACCAGTTCCTACCACATAAGATAGACAGAACCCGGTGGACGATTATCGGAGGCGAGCGTCGTCGAAACGTTACTGCCTGCAAACAACGGAAGATGGACGACACGGCTAATCTTGCCATTTGTTTTTTGTTTAAGATTTCTCTTTCTTTTAATGTCTTTTCATTCACTTTCCCTCCCAGTAGCATTTGCGTATTAGGGGCATTATCGCCTTGCTAAAAGTTAATTGCAAAAAGAAAAAGTAAAGGGGAATTTAATGCCTAACATATCATGAGAAATAAGGTTGGAAATAGTTGCCTCAGCCTGAGGTAGTGGTTCCAACGTCTAATCCTCTTGACACTTACTAGTGAGTTTGATCCTTATTGGGCGCTACATTGAACGTTTTACAATGTGTGAAATGACGTCAAATTAGTAGACCGCCTTGGAAATGTCTGGTTTTAACTTTAACTTGTTTCTTGGATTATACTTGGTAAAGTTTTCTCCGTATGGTTTTTGAAAAATCCTAATATATTCTCATATTATTCTAGAATATATTAATTTATCTCTGAAAATATTCTATTATTTCTATTATTTACATAGCAAATATTGTTCTTTGTTGTTATTATCCGTTAAACTTACCAATTACATGTCTTAAGCTTTGAGACAGTTGACCCGAGTAGTAGTCTTGTTTGTCTCAACAACACAAAATATGAAGCCAATCGTCCACATGTAGTAAGTGAATAAAGATAATTCTTCATTGAAGAAATGCATAGATAATATATTATATGTTTATGAATCAATGTTTCTGTATATCCATTTGAACACAAGAGAACATTATTTGAAATAATATACCATTTTTCGTTTGATGGTGTTTAAGTTGTTGAAAATATTTTTTTTATGAAAACATATCTATAAGATACACGTACATGTAACTATATCCCTAACATAATCACGTTGGTAATAATGGATCTCCACATTTTTATATGCTTTACTATTCAAAAACATTCTTTTTTTATTGCCATAACAACGGAAACACAAAAAAAAAACACTGCAGATAAAACAAGAAATATAAAGAAATAACGGAAAGACTTTGGAGATCTCTGAAATTCCTTCAATTAATACATATTCCTATATCTCAATTTTCTTATCCAATTTCAGATTGGATCTACATCACCAAAAGAATAGTCCGAAATATCTTCATTAAACGAAGGTTCTCTTTTTCTTATTTCTTTTTTTTCTCGTTCCAGTATAACCAGGAATGTTCATATTTCTCAGAAAATTAAAAGAAGGTATTTTTGAATGTCCAAAATAACCAACCGTTCAGAGTTTTGATTTGATTGAACTTTCATCTGCATGTCGCTGTTATAGAATTTGACCTCCATTCTATTGAGTTAAGAATTATATACGACCATATGCTTACTTTCCATTTTTGGATCATAACTTATAAATTGTCTAATGATTTAAAATCGCGGAAGCTGTAGAGATTTAGTGGTTTCTATATAACAACACTAGAGCGTTTCTGCAGCCGATCAGTAGGTTAGTGAGCCGCCCCCACCTCTCTAGTCAAGTGAAGCATCACAGATATCAATTTGGAGTACTAAGCAAATTTTGACACTTTGTTATCTCTCTTGAATACTGCTCTGTCCTTCATTTGCAAATGTTCGTCAGGGAGGTTATGCGCTACTTTTCTCATTGCTTCTTGCAGTCAATATATTCTGTAAAAATAATTCCACGCTTTTTTAAGAGTATTTGTTTTAATCGTATCACCCCGAGCAAGGCGGTAACGCCACTGATGTGCAGGGGGCTACGTAATAGTGAAAAGATTGGAAAAGCGAAAGCCGGAAACCACATCCTAAACAAGAAACAAGGGATGAGCCTCTTCACCTGTTCAATAGACGTGGGTGGAGTGTCAACCGGGCGATAGATCTATCTACTCCAATTGAGAAAAAAAAAACAAAGTGAGAATATTGGTAAAGAGAAAGCCGGAAATCACATCCTAAACAGGGAACAAGGGATAAGCCTCTTAACCTATTCAATAGACGTGGGTGGAGTGTGAGTATACCCTAGAAAACTGTCTTTTTTAGATGTTCAGTATTGGTGTTCTTTTTGCTTGAATTTTCTCTTAAACCTTGTCGTTCATTACCTGTTCAGTTCTCAGGATTTTCAATATCCTTCTCTAGAACCATATTTCTATCAATTCAAGTTTTTTTATTTATCTGTGAAATCTGCCATAGCATAGAACTTATATTACATAAGGTTTAAGAATTATTTTATTTGTTTCTAACGAAATAATCATATTTCTTATTATTTTGCTTAGTATCTGGATGCGATATTTCGCTATCCTAATGAGCCTTCGGATTTCAATGTTGCCGTTCCGTCTTCTGTGAAAACTCTTACCAGATATTTAGAGTGTTTGCTTGCTAGATTTTTTGGTATATCTTCAATTTGTAATTTGCATGTTGTGCAGTTCAATTTACCGTCATTTTTTCTCCTCATGCAAAGTGACACTTCATCGTTTTAAATCGCGTTCCTTCATTATTTCCTGTAGGGTTTCTTCTAGTTTCCTTTCTACATATCCTATATTGTTAAGATTGTAGCAACCAAAAATTACTCTTGATAAGACGTCAGAATTGCTTCATTGTATAGATGGAATAAGGTCGATGAGATACATTCTTGCCTTGTATCAACTATTATTTTTTCATGTTTACTGAATTTCATTTCTATCCGTATGCAGAAGGTTTTTCAGAGTATGCACTCAAAATTTTGTAATATCCTTTCCAAATATATGTTAGTTACCTAGCAGTCCCCATAATATATATGTTTACTAACTTTGTTCATGCCTGCGCTAAGCGTGAAAGACTAAAATAGTTAAAGAAAAGCACGCAGTTATAGTTATTTATGCGTTTTTCAATATTTCTTCAATATTAATTATAGACATAGTACGTACAAAACATTGATAAAATAGTTATGGTTAGAAAAACCAAGAAAAAATTGTTTTCATCATAACATACTAGATATAGGCAAACATTTCCTACTCTTTTTAAAAGATAAATGATAAATACTAAATAATATATATATATATATATATATATATATATATATATATATATATATATATATATTACTCATCAAAATATATTCGATGATTTGAACGCCAGTGTTGCGGAAGGTATCCAATTCGATTTCGATAAAATAAATTTGATTGGATGCAATAATTTTGGAAATAATATCGTGAACAAATTCTTAAAGGAAAACAATTGTCTTATTAATATGCTGCAAAAGGAAGAATTCCGCTTGTCTAATATATTATGTAGTCGACATATCCATGTTTAACAAGAAAGGTCACTCAGTAGTATAACAAATTCCCTCACCATCAAATGGCATTCTTTTTAATGCAGCACCAAGTTGTCTATGTTGATAAGAGTGACGTTGTGTCTTCAGCAATTTGAAATACGTTTACACGAACCATCAAATAGACAGCAATATTTTTGCTTAAAAGATATTAAGTTTTAGTACTGTTGTTGGAAGCGGATTAGGATCAACCTCCTGGTTTTGATGCGTTTTTTTTATTGGCGAAGGCAATCTGCATAAAATAATTTTCTTTAGATCTTGAAAATCGTATTTTTAACTTTTTAAGTTGCCCTAATATTCTGAAATGTATTAAAATGTGAAGTGACCCACAATAAAGTACCCCCACAGTCGACGTTCATTGAAATTTTTCATAAAACAAACGTAATTATATATACTAAAAGAAGTAATTATAACTTCAAAATGCTATGTGTTTGTTGTGTGCTGCGGTTTCTTAAAGATTTCAGTCTATTCACATGTACTACTTCCGATAAAAGCAAGTCCATTATAATGTCTCGAGACATCTCCTTAGAAACTGTTGATGTCTTACAGAAGTTGTAAACTAAAAGCATGCTGTTACAAGATCCTCTTGTCTGATATCTTTTTTCTTGTTTCCAACACATGACAATGGATCATTGGTTACTGAACATTAAAAGATACATTTTTTTCAACTGTGCATTTATTATATGTTCAGTTTTAGAAGCTAGCACTGGTAAATTTTCTACACAGCAAATAGATAAAAATATGCAGAAAAATTAAAAGGCTTCAAGCGCAAATATATATTTGTTAGCAGTTGGAAGAAGGAAGAAAAAGAAATACTAAAATAGTTGTGAAGGAAATTGAAAAGAAATTGAAATATTGGTCAGGTTACTGAATGAAATATATGGGTTAGATTGAAGAAAAGAATTAAGGTCCATGGGAATAGCGAGGAATGACTTTTTCTGAAATAGAATGTGTTCGGATGGAAAGTAGTGAATGGAAAATGTATGCAGGACCTTAGACGCTTGAATACGTCTTGGAAAATGAAGTGATTTAACCACATTGATTGATTAGACAAAATTGAGGAAAACATGGAGATGAAGACACAGAGGAAAAAATAGACACAAGAAACAAGAAATTGCCATAAGGAAAATCAAATAAATAGAAAGCAATATATATATATAATAATTATGAAAGAAAACCCAATTGAGGAGAGTAATGAAGTACAACAAAAGAAAACATTAAATTGACTTGAATTTACAGTTGATAGAATTAAAAGAAAATGTGAAATATATTAAAAAGGAAGACAAAAGCAGATATAAAGGAGATAAATATAAAATGCTTACGAGATACATTTAGTGAAGCAAAGACGAAAAACAGGCTAAAGATATATAACAAAAACGCAAATAATTAAAAATTTATGAAAAGGAAAGATACAAATAGAAATGAATTAAATGCCGGAAGACTGATTAAAAATTCCTAAATGAAAGAAAAGACCTGAAGGAAAAAAAATGATATGGATGAATATATAGGAAAGCTTATAAAACGACGAAAGAAAACAAAGAATAATACAAAGAAAATGGTAAAATTAAAATGATGATTAATGAAAATAATTAAAAAAAGTTAGACAGAAAAATAACAACATTTATACTGCGCAAAGAATCCAATACTTAAATTAATGTAAAAAAAACAGAATGAAAGAATAATAAACAGTCAAAAAATTGGTCAACAAAATAATCGAAAAGAATTAGTATCTAATTCAAATAAAATGTTACTTACAAAAACATCACCAAATCAAATGATGTTATTTTATTTTATATGCTACAAAAGATTAGTTCATATGTAGTTCTATTTATCTACAGATTTCATTTTCTTAAAAATTTGTAAATTCTCATGATTCTTGGGAATGATAATGTACTTATTTCTATCTCATTTCTTCACTCTTTTGAATTTTCGGAATTTTTCTGTTCCTAGACAGGCTGCTTTTAACCTTAGACAACTCAGTATACGCTACCATTTAATCTATAGCTGCATTAAGAAGAGATATACTCATGTTTTTATCAATGGCATTAGTGAAAAGGAAACAAGATACCCGAGACCAGAATTTAAAACTTGGTCAACAATATTATTTTCTGCGCCGATAAAATTTAGACTTCCCGCATTTCTCTCTGTTAACACACACACACACACACACACACACACATATATATATATATATATATATATATATATAAAGAAAAATAAATATATACTTATTAAAATGATAAACAATCGTTGTCATAATTAGGGACACAATGAAAATAGGTAAGTTTAAGGTCATCCGTTACCTATCTTACATACGATCATAATCTCTAACTTCCGCCTTTCCCCTCATACATACATAGAGCAACATCATTTAATATCGTCCTAACTTGAGTGGCTCTAGCGCCTTTCATTGTGCAACATTTAATAAATCATGCCAAAAGAAAATATAAACATTGAAAATAAGCACAATGAATGAAAGAAAGAAAGAAAGAAAGAAAGAAAGAAGGTAAAACAGAAAGAAAGAAGAAGAAAGTAACTCTGTTCGAAAAAGGAAATTGCGCGGAAATGTTAACGCTTCGAATTCTGATTGGATGAATGTAGTTTCGGGTTAGACGGTTAAAGAACTATGTCTTAAGAGAAAATAACAATGACTGCAGACGTCCCCGTCGATGTAAACATCAATAATAACGGTGGTACTATTAGACGTATGAGCAGTTGAATCAGTACCGCTGGTCGGGAATGTTTGCTGTGTACGTACTTATGATCGATGTATCCGTCAATTCTAAATTATGGAATGTCTTTTCTCAGAAAACAATTACGTTAGCATAGAAGGGAAGAAGCTCTGAAGGGAAATTTTTGCGAAACACAATCAGTAGACTTTCGTTTTATTCCATTTCTAGTGTTACAAAGAGTACATTAAAGAGTACAGTAAAGTGTTAGATGTTTCTATTATCGGGTTTTTCTTAGTGTTGCGGCCGTAAAATTCGAGATTGTCTTTTTGGGATTGAGAATATGTTGCTTAAAACGCTTACTTTAAAATACTCTTTTAGCATTAATCGAATGAAAGAAACCTTTTTATGGTTTGGTTCACAATAGTAAATTCTATAAGGAACACGCTTTGAAAAAATATTTTATACCACAAGTGATATAAAGCATAAACAAATTTTAGCAATAAAAATTTTAAATATCTAACACATATTTTGTGTAATTCTGCTACTATGTTTCATATCCCTTCAAGGCGCGGACGATCATGTCTCACCAAACCTTTCGATCATTTGTACATCTTCTAGTAGTTATGGCAGGATTCATCATCGGCGGCCATAATCTGAACAACATTACATACGCAGATGATACAGTGCTGATAGCAAACACGGAAAAGAAACTACAAAACCTCCTAAAGTAAATAGCTAAAGAATGTCCGAAATAAACTGCAAGAAACCTGAATGCATGGTCTTCAGCAAACAAAAGAGCCCAAAATGCCAGTTACGGGTCGGGAATACTAAAATTAAGCAAGTACAAAATTCAAATACCTGAAGACTAAAGTGGGAAACGGAGATCCGAAGGTAAATTGGCATCGTGAATGACGCATTCCAGAAACTGAGTAAAGTATTTAGAGACAGGAAAATTTCGCTAAAAACAAAGAAGAGAGTAGTAGATTAATGTGTGATGTCTGTTGTTCAGTATGGCAGCGGATGCTGGACAACATCATCTAAGATGAAACAACTGAAAGAACAGAATTGTGGTTCTACAGAAGGATGCTCCAGATATCATGGATAAAGCATGTGAGCAATGATGAGGTTTTGGAAAGGACAGACACTAAAAGGAAATTAATGCTGCGCATCTGGAAAAGAGAGCTAAGTTCTTGTGAAATGTAATGTGAAAGACGACCTTGGAGAATCTGATATTCACAGGTCAGATAGAGGGGAAAGCGACAGGAGAAAGCAGCGGATGACAGAAACGTTTGGTTGTCTTAACAGTAAAAACCGTGATAAGAGTCATCAGGGATAGGAAAACGTGGAGAGCTATGATCGCCTACGTCCTGAAGGGACAAAAGAAGAAGAAGAAGAAATAAAGTTAATATTATTGAAATCCCTCCTATTCCACTTTTGATACCCATTCAAACCATTTGCCTACATCTTTCTATTAAGCTTTTGTTATGTCTTTTTTATGCTATGTTATGCCTAATTCGAATTCCGGTTGCATTCTCTTACGCGCCAATACTCCCGAGAAAGGTATTAATTCGTCTCTTCCCTCCATCTATGGGTTAAAAAACAGGTCAGATTGTATTCTATAGTCTTGGTTGTCAACCAGTCTACCACAGAAAGTAATGGTAACCTACGACGGCAAAGATGTTCTGCCCAGTCTGTTATATCTTATTCGAAACGTGATCGCCCAGGCGTATTACGTATGGCACTTAAATGACTACGTCATGTGAGTGTCAAAATCTCTACGCTTCTTTCTCCCTCCATTGTCTGCCCTGAAATAGGCAGCTCATGTTCGTTACTTTTTCCTCGTTATTAAAGCGATACTTCCACGCTGAGTCGGATTTACATCTTCGATACCTATTTGTATTTGTATTGTTCTTCTTACTGTAACTATATTTCTTACAATTGCTGATTAGTAAAATAGTAACATTTGTTAAATTTTTTTCCGCTAATACATTTTATAACAGTTCCTTTAATTTTATTTCTCTGTCTGCCATCAGTCCCATGTCTTCTGCTCATCTTATAATGTTAAATGTGCTTTCAGAATTAATATTTCTAGGTAGGTTCTTCAGCTACCTTAGGATAGCTTTATCGTAGATTTTGAATAAATCCGGTGAGAAGATATATTCGTTTCTTTTGACCTTTTCTATTTATGAGTCAAATTGTTTTCTATATGTATTCAGGTGGTTTGTTGCTCGTAAATGTTCTAGATTATTTTAACTTGATTCCTAAAAAGATTATTTATAATAATTAATTATTTTAATAGAACCACTGTGAAATTTTACATATACTTATATTTTATCATTAGCATTTCTCTGATTTTCGCTTTGTTATTAATTTACATCAAGCGAGGCGATGATGCCACTAAGATTTAAGAAGTAAATAGTAGCGAAAGAGAATACGAAAACTTTAGATGCAACCAGAAACTCAAAACTAAAACAGAAAAAATTATATAACTCTACTCCTATAAAAATGTATCGGAGAACTGAGAGAACAGAGCGGTTTTGATAGAACAATAATAAGAGTTCTTTTAGCTCTAATTCTTAATCATCTTTTTATTTATTTATTGTTTGTTCTTTTTGCCACGTCTTGGCTGAGGCGAAAGTGACGTACAGCGATTCTGGTTGAACCCTTGCAATTTCATAACTGGTAGTTTCAGTTAGAAATCTGTTGTTGACGATTACAGGATCGCCTGCTAGAATTGCATTCTTCAATTAGAGTCTTTTTCGGTGATAAAATATGATGCTGAAAGTCTCGGAACTTTTCATGTCCCCAGAGTATAACATCACTGATAAAGCAATCCTATGCACGCGTAGGCGTGTATTTATGACAGACAGCCATAGGACGTAATAAAGCAGTTTAATTTGAAATCTATGATGGTATATTACCTATATTTTCTCTCATGTATAAAACCAGTATATAAATTTAAATATCTGGTAAGTCAAGTCTTTTTAAGTAAGGACAGAATTTGAACATGGAAATCCGAAAGCGTATTGGGATAGCGAAAATTGCCTTCCAAAAGTAAGCTAAATATTAGGAAACAGAAAAAATCGTTAGAAATAAAGAAACGAATAGTGAAAATAGTTTAGTTTTGTTTACATCTGCAATATGGCAATTGATACTGAACCATCTCCTTACAGCTGAAAAAAAAATTTGAAGGTTCAGAAATCTTGTTCTACAGTATTTCTAATAATATCATAATAAATATGTGAGCAAAGGCCGACACATGGAAAGAAAAGGACATTTACACTTAACAACTAGATGAGACATCTGAAATTTACTTAGGTACATAATGAGGGAAGAGGGTTTTGAAAATGTATGCCATAAGAAACAGACAAAAATCATACATAAACTGCCAAGCGGCCGATGAACATGGCTTAGCAGTGTTTGAGTGATCAAAACGACACAATTTATTAAGTGCTAAAAGAACAGGACGTTGAAAAGAGACATGATCTCTACCGTTTTTAATGTTCCACCAAATAAAGCTTAGTAGAGAAGTCACAGTAATTGAAAGAGAATTATAAAACTTTAAAGTGAGGAATAGGACAATAAAAGAACAGATTTCAGGACGGCAGAAGATGGCAATTGATGTTGCATTTAAATATTTGAAAACTGATAGTCGAGTTGAGTCGAGTGAGATTTCATCATGGGAAGAGTGTGAGAAAAAATTCTATTAGAATAGAAGAAATGTTTATATCAGGCTAGTTCAACAAACTATGAGACATTGTTGTCAATCATTTGTATCGTTAAGGAAAACGAACACGATCTGCGGTTTGTAATTTCTAACCTTCTCAACATAATAGAAGATTCGTATTCCATTATAAAGTAACAATTCTTTCAAATATCTAGACACCGAAATTAATAAAAAAAGAAAATTAATTTCAAATTAGCACTTTTTAGAAAATAAATAATAACAAGTTATTTACTAATTTCGAAATTTTTATGGTGGAAATATATAAAATAGATTTAATAAAATATTTACTATATTATGTAGTAAGATTGCCCAAAACTAAACACCGGATAAATAATATTATAATTTATAAAAAAAAAGTTCATTACATTTCGTTCAAAATATTATTAACCGGCAAATAGAAAATAAATTTTGAATGACCGAGTTATATACTTTTTCTTAATTTTGAATTATTGTCCATTACAGTTCTTCATTATAATGTGGCATTTACTCTTAAAAATTAAATATTTATTGAATGTTTAAGTGCACATGCCACATTCTATTTACTTCATCAGTCAAAACATTAATTCGTTTTGTTTTGGTTGATGAATTGAATTTGAGAAACATTTACGAACAGTCTCAGAAAATATCTGTACAATATTTTTAAATATAAAATTCTATTGTGTCGATAATGTGGTTCAGTAATTTTAACATCCAACAGAAAACAATTTTCGAAACTTAAGGTATTTAAATGATATCGTCTTTATAAATTTGTTATACGGATAGTATTTGTCTATCCTTCTGGGATGAGGTAGTATTTTCAGTATTTACATTATTGTCCGCATCTTTATTGCCAGTTGTACGACGTTTCGGCCGTTGTACGCTCCGGCCTTCTTCAGGTGCTAGGAATTTCAAACCGAACATTTTATTACTATCACTGGGGCATATCATTGCCATTCCTTGCGTAATGCTTGACAGGAAGTGTTGTGGATTCCAGGTGAAAAACCACACAAAATAATAAATAATAAAAACAGATATGGAGATAGAAAATGTAAGTTATATTTAACAAAATATACAAACTGGAACACGAGTTAGTCAATTCAGGAATACTATTAGTAGAAATCAATATATACAGTCTTGCAGTGAAATAGTACGTCCAGGTAATGATCTATAACCAAACACCTCCAAATAACTCTCTGCCAACTTACTAAACGACTAAGCAACTGCTTTACAACTCTACAAAACTGCCGTTCTCTGTATAGGCAGGATTATATGTACACATCAGGCGAGTACATTCTTCCATACAAAAGGGGCGATCACACAATTATGAGTTATCTCCCTTTAACCCTGCAAGTTGCTTGTTCACCACTGCTGTAGCCTGCTATTGAACTCACAACTCTTTGGGTCAAGTCACAAGAACTAATCAACGTCTATATCCACTGAACCTTGTGTCCTTAAGTGGGTATTCGTTTCTTTATTTCTAACATTTTTTCTTGTTATACGGGCATATATAACGTTATATATCGATATCTTATTCTGATTGAATCATTCTTACGTTACATATTTACTTATTCAAATGAAAACTTACTCAATTACACTCATTGAGGAAATGTGTGGCTTTGGGCTTTATCTCTGAACGTGAATTCTACATTTTCGAAGGCTGTAAAAGATTTTATGTCTTCCCTACTGCATGCGTGTGCCTATATATCTGACTGCCATTCAATTTGTACCAAGTGTAAACATTCAAAAAGCAACTAGACGACTAGTTTATTTTACGTCGGTAATAGTATCAGACATTTAGAAATGTGAACTCGGCATTTAAAAAGGAATCTATCTCTTACATCAACGCTCTGGATTCTATGATATACACGAGGCTTTTGAGCCTTGTACTCTGTGAACATCATTTAGAAAATAAACAGCTATAAGCGAAGCTTAATAGATTATACGATTTTCCTTGAGTCAAAACAAGTGAGATATATCTCTAGATAATTACAATCCAAATGAGATATATTTTTACTAATTATTCGCTCAAGAAAGGAACCAACAATAATTCAAGGTAAAAAGTTACAGTAGAAGGTTATTTATTAAGCTGTGGCGCAGCGGCTGTGAGTTGTGGGGCAGTGAATATTGGCTCGGAACGGGAAAGCGAGGAGACGAGTTTGAATTCTTGTTGAATTCGTTGCATTTAATTACGCAACAATTTCTTGGGAAAGATATTAATCCGTCTCTTCTCTCTACAGAACAGATCGGGTTTCATAACTTTGGTTGCCTACCAGTCCAACACAGAAAATAAAGGCAACCTACTGGAAGGAAATCTTCTACTCAATCAGACATATCACATTCGAGACATGATCACACAAACGTTTTTCATGTATGGCACTTAAATATCTGGTGTAGGTAAGAAGTGAAAATTATGAAGATATATAGAAGTGATAACATTAAACCCTAGACATGCAGGTGTTATATTCATAGCGATAGGAGAAGAATCCGTTGAGAGGTTGTTCCACAAAGTAGCGTTTCTTGAAAGATTCTGTCCGAATAGAACTTCGTCTTTACTAATGAAATATGAAAGAAATGGGGTTTGATTTTTTCCATTCTACGAAGTATTGTTCTTCGGTAGGCGATATGTCGATGCTGTAGATGTAAAATATACGTCAAAACAAACAGAAACTGGTAACTGTGAAATTCGCCTACATGAAAATTTAACCGGAAAGAATGAAATATATGCTAATACGAACAACGCGAGCGAGAAGTGGACGAAATGACACAGTCATCTAATTAGACTGGACAAAATGAGAATAGAATATATATTTGCAAATGTATACGGATCCAGCGGGTAACTAGATAAGACAAATCTGATAGATAGATAGATAGATAGATAGATAGATAGATAGATAGATAGATATGAACATACAGGCATGACAAAGAAGGCTAGATAAATAGATCTTTTGGGAATTTGTAAACATATCATGCGTAGAACTCAATGCGCTGCCAATCATTATTTGATAAATTGATTATGTGAGCTAATTGTCAGATATTTTGCTGACATTAAGTAGCCATTAACAATATACGTAAATTTCTTCATTATTCGAAGTGATGCTTACGGAACAATATGATTACGACGTTACAGATATTGCTTCTTTTTCTCTTTTACCCTGAAAAAATTATCTCTTCTCTCTGTTGAGTCATGTAAAGGAAGTGTATTATGTCACGATCAACCCGTTCATTCTTGGCACTCGTTGCGATTTGTTCATCTTGCTTACTGTTTATGCCATATATATTTATTACAAACCGCATCAAAACGCAGTGTCGACTTCTTTGAACACATTTTATATAATCTCTGTATATATAGATAGATTGGGCATTTCTTCGTGAAGAAATGGTTAGCAAACTTGTCTCGCTTGATCAAGTAGCAATGAGTAGCGAGTTCGAACATAACTGTATGCTTCATACTTTTGACTCTGTACCATATCTAAGCTGTATTTGTTATTGAAAATTGGACGTGGGTAATTATTAGTAAACATGGTTCGCTGAAGCAGTTAGAACTGAGTAATATGGTGTATCAAACATGGTTGCACTAAACATAAAGATATGATATCTTACCACATCTAATCTACGCTTATTTCATTGCTATCTCTCTCTCACACACACACACTCTTTCTCTCTCTCTCTCTCTCTCTCTCTCTCTCTCTCTCTGTGTGTATATATATAGAAAGAGAGAGACATAAGCACAAAGAATCTGTCACTGAGCAGGTTCATGCCAATTCCAGAGTTTCGTGACACAGATATTATATTCACACTCGTCAGGTCTCGTTTGCAAATCAACCCTGAAAAATGAAGAGATCATATCGCTGTTTTCATGAAACTTCAAAGTCAGCCTGAACCTGCTCAGTTATAATGAAATACTCTTTGTGCTTTTCAACGATTTATCTCCGCCGCGATATCCTGAAATTTAGGATAAAAACCTGCCGGCCAAAATTAATTTTATCAGTAAAACCACAGATAAAACAACAAACTTGGCGCTAAACATTGGCACAATTCAATAATATATATATATATATATATATATAGGTCTGTTTATTTTGCACAACACCATAGCGTATAATTATATCAGTATTGAAGACATAGGTTTGTATTGTATTGGGATGATGTTCTTATGGTTGTTATAAATGCCACCAAAATTACAGCTAAGAGAATTAGAAAATTGATACATAAAAAAATGAAAAACATTACATTTTAAGGTTACAACTAAAACAAAATTAGAAAAGTAGATTTTCTAGATGTAACACTTGATCTGTCGATAACACTTACTCACCCTACTGCAAAATTAACGCCAATCATATATACAGCCACCCTAAATCTAACTACATTCAATCAATCCTGAAACATATTTTCCTCCACTGAAAATTGAATAAGTAATATCACCTCCAGTGAAATTATTTTTTATAAACACAGCAAATTTTATGACATTGTCCTCAAAAACAGTGGCTACAAATGCCCTGGCATCAAATACAGCAAGCACCATAATAATAACAATTATAATAAAATTCGAAAAATAATTTCGTATACACCCCCGTGTAATCAAATGTTTTATACAAAGTTGAGGTATAAATCCCCCACATTAGTTGCAAAAAACTTCCCTAGAATGAAAACCCTTTAAGAAGTTTGTTAACAGAAATACTATTAAATTAAGTTATAACTGTATGGATAAACTTCAAAAGATAATGAAAAAACATATAAATAGGATTTTAAACCAAAATAAGAAGGTAAGTAATCAACACTATCCCAAGAAAAATAAAAATAATAATACTAATACTTGCAATAGTCGAAAATTGATTGAGTGTCCATTAAGAAATAGATGTCTAACTGAATCTGTTGTATATTGATTCATTATTGCTACCATGGAACATCAAACAGTAAAACATTTTTACATCGGAACATCAAGAATCCACTTAAACTTGTTGGTATCATCAGTTAGTGTTTTTTAATAATAAAGCGTGCCGCAATTGCACATCACTTTCCACATACTATTGTCAATTAAAAGAAATCAAAAAGCCCTTACCGTAAAATAGAAAATATTAAGCGGAATTAGAATTTATAAAGCTTTACAGAAGCCATTTTTTCTGTGTTTACAGGGAAAAATTCAAATTAAACCTGTAAAACAAATGCAACTGAGTAACTTCCATTTGCAGTCATCGTCTTATATATACTTTAAAATATAGTTAATTTATTTTCTACTGTACTATAACTAGAATCCACAACGAAAACCCTACACCTTGCATTAATAAATTGATTTTCCCGTCTTCTGATAATTATTTTGATTCAGTTGACTCCAAAATCTTTTACATATATTAAACGACATCATATTTAAATGCATTTCTGTTCTTCTAACAACACCACTTTAAGTGACGAAAAACATATAAAACTATTAACAAATAAATTCGTAACCGTTCTACAAGCACATTTGTTACAATAGCCGTCATGTCATTATACAACTGTATACACTCAATGTTTCATACCTGACATAAAAATTCTACCTTTTCGCGACATCTTAATTCTCTACCAGACCTCTACCTTCTTAACTCATTCCCATACCCATGTTTGACTTACTTTCTATTAGTTAATTTAGCCCAAAATTTTGAATTCCCTATTGACTAGATATAGCTATTTTTACTGCCTGGTCAGGTACTAACATGTAGTA